>CM034156.1:206550436-207150436 GCA_019776745.2 Taxus chinensis | reverse complement strand
CATGGATGGATGAAGAAGATGCCTGCATATGACTTGGTAAAAAATGCATAATGGGTGCATGCAAAAGAACATCAGAATGTGTGTCAAGTTGATCATGTCTGATAGCTAAAATCTCAGGTTTCTCAGGCCTAAGTGAAGGTGCAGAACTCATGTGTTGCTCATGATCCTAAAAAATAGGAGCTCTGTCAATGTGTGATCCCAATGAAGTATCTGCTCAAAAACTAATGTCATGGCAAGAATTCCACTTAACACGTGGAATAGAAGAAACAAGACCCTGTGAATTTCTTCCAATACCTCTGCCAGTTAAACCCATAGAATGAAGCATGCAAGAACTTAATGTAGTCGTATGCTTCTAAAAAATCCATGCAGTTGAGTAGAAATAGGATACACAACATGTGGTACTGTAATAGGCACAGATGTGGAAGAGCGTGCAATAACAAGCCTCAGGTTTAGGAGCATCAAAAGTAGGAACATGCTCAAGACTGACATATCAATGTCAGTGGGTGCGGGAGCAATAGCTGTAAGTGGACTAGGAGCATGGATATGACTGTCCATAATATCATGGTGATGTTGTAGGCTAGCAAGTAGTTGCTGCAGGGAGTAGATTATTGTATCCTTATCATGAATGCATGATTGTAGAAGATAATTTCACTTCTTGAGAGATCTATTTTCTTCCAAAAATTTTATAATTTCCTCTTGAAATCTACATAATTCAAATAAAAGCATATCATTCTCAGAATCCATGATAGAGAAGAATGTAACTCCCAAAATTTTAGGACGTCGAGCTCAGTTGAAATTACGTCCAAAATTGATCACAACACTCCTCCATATTTGGCACTTTATAATTATAGTGAAAGTCTCAAAATAAATATTTCCAATGGAAAGAGCGCAAAAAAAAGTACTTTTGCAAAAAATGGCACTCAAAACCATTTTGCCGATCAAAAGTTACAAGCTTTTTAATATTTTTCTCTGTTATTTATTTTAGTTGCCACTAAAACAAAATAAATTGTTATTTCCTTTACCACACAAATAAAATTAAAGGGGGCTGAAGTTAAACACCTACTAGTAGGAATCACAAGCTTTAAGCCCTCATATGACCAAGGGCTAAGGATTTTAATCTAGTAAAAATTATTATTTCTGACCTTTGTTTGCCGAAAATAGCAACATGCGGATTTTCCCGAAATGCAGAGCATCTCTGGACCCCTGCCCAAAAAGGATAGATCTAAAATTCTTTTACACACAACCCAAAAATGATCTGCTATACTAGACAAAAAGCTTAATGTAGATCTTGCAAAATCCAAAAAACCCAAAAACCGCTTCCTCAGTTTCTTAGCCATATGGCATGAATCCCGAGGCGAACCTATGTATTTCACTGCAACCACAAAAAAATGACTGCCTCCAGAAATAGCCAAGTTTACAGTCAATCTTAGGGTTTCCTCACCTTCTGGATCCAATGGAAGCCTCTATTTTACATAAAAAAAAATACACACAGCAACAAAATATGACAAAATACCAAATATATGAATATACAAAGATTTTGTTTGCAAAATAAAACTTACAGACAGATGTCAATAGCAATCTCCTACTTTGATACCATGAAAGGAATGAAAAGAATATTGTTCTAAGCCACAATTTCAGATGATAATAGCACACCACATTAGATTTGCAAAACAAAATATTTAAATACCATATATGGAAATCCATCATAATCCATAATGCTCAATACATTACAATAGAATGGCTTGAATTATTCAATAAAAAATATGTACATATAGGAGGGAAGTGCAACTACTATCTAAATTAGTGGTGAAAAAATCCCACTAACTGATACTGGTAGTTAAGTTAACTCCAAAAGAATAGTAAACTAACTCCAGATAACCGAGAAGCTAACTCAATACAACTAGTAAGATAACTCCACACAACTAGTACACCTAAGCAAGCTAACCCAACAAGTGTAGAGCTAACACAAGTGTAAGAATTATCCTGATAAATAAATAAAAGGATAAATAATAACCTACACTAACACATTCGTGCTGGGGAGGCATCAAATCTGAAAAAAAAAAAATCTGGGTTTTTCTGAGTTTTTTGGGTTCAATAATAGATTTTTTTCTTCGGTTTGTAGAGTTCTTATGTGGAGAGGATTTGAAGATTTTTAGATCCATTTAGACATCCATGCCGGCAAGGCAGAAAATTTGAAAAAACTATTTCTGGGTTATTCTAAGTTTTTTGCATTCAGTAATGGTTTTTTCCTTCAGATTTGTAGATTTCTTGTCTGATGAGGATTTGAAGATTTATAGATTCATTTAGACACTGTGTCAAGGAGGCAGAAAATCTGAAAAAAAAAAAAAACCATTTCTATGTTTTTTGCATTGGGTAATGTTTAATTTTTTTCTTCAGCTTTGCAGAGTTCTTGTGTGGAGAGGATTTGAAGATTTATAGATCCATTTAGACATCCGTGTCGGGAGGAAAAAATGTAAAAAAAATCTATAGTTTTTTTTGTGATTTTTGTGTTTGGTAACAAATTATTTTCAACTTTGCAGAGTTCTTATGTGGAGAGGATTTGAAGATTTATACATCACTTTAAACATCCATACGAGGGAGGAATAAATATGAAAAAAACTATTTCTGTGTTTTTCTGGGTTTTTTGCGTTCGGTAATGGGGTTTTTTCTTCAGCTTTGCACAATTCCTGTGTGGAGAGGATTTGAAGATTTACAGATCCATTTAAACATTCGTGCTGGGGATGTAGAAAATCTAGGAAAAAAAAACCATTTCTAGTTCCGTAATAGATTTTACTCTTCGGTTTTGCAAAGTTCTTTGTTGGAGATGATTTGATGATTTATAGATCCATTTAGACATCCATTTTGGGAAGACAAAAATTCTAAAAAAAACATTTATGTGTTTTTCTGGGTTTTTTCATTCGGTAATAGGTTTTTTTCTTTGACTTTACATACTTCCTGTGTGGAGAGGATTTGAAGATTTATAGATCCATTTAGATATCTGTACCAGGGAGGTAGAAAATCTGAAAAAAAAAAAAAAAAAAAAAAAATCTAGGTTTTTTAATTTGGTAATGGATTTTTTTTCTTCGCCTTTTCTTGGATCGTCGCACTCCAATTTATTTGGATCTCATGTCCTTGTCTTGTTGCCTTAATTTTTCTTGGATCGTGGCACCCATATTTGTAGAAGTTGATGAAATTATGTTTGGTATTTTTTTCACTTTCAAAATGTCGCCATTGACAGTCTCATTACATGGAGCTATTCTAATGAAGCCCAGTGTCAATTTTTTTTTAGATTTTTGATGTAACAGTGGATTCAAACCACAATGTACACCACACTTGTTTAGTATTGTATGTGTTTTTGAAGCCGAGCTTCTTTGGATATCTTGCAGTGGGATTTTTTTCTCTCTAAAATGTTATTATTGGTTTTGGGTACCTTAAAATGTCCCTTTTTCCCAGTTATTGTACGTGGGTACCTTATCAAGCCTTGTTTTAGGGACACACCTTATTTTTTTCCCACCTAAGCTATGCTTTCGGGGGGTGCTAGTGTAGGTTATTATTTTCCCTTTTTTTTTTATCAGGATAATTCTTGCACTTGTGTTAGCCCTACACTTGTTGGGTTAGTTTACATAGGTGTACTAGTTACATGGAGTTATCTTACTAGTTAGAGGATTTGAAGATTTATATATCCCTTTAGACATCCATGCTGGGGAGGCATCAAATCTAAAAAAAAAAAATTCTAGGTTTTTCTGAGTTTTTTGGGTTCAGTAATGGATTTTTTTCTTCGGTTTGTAGAGTTCTTGTGTGGAGAGGATTTGAAGATTTTTAGATCCATTTTGACATTTGTGCCGGCAAGATAGAAATTTTGAAAAAACTATTTCTCAGTTATTTTGGATTTATTACGTTCGGTAATGGGTTTTTCCTTCGAATTTACAGAGTTCTTGTGTGATGAGGATTTGAATATTTATATATTCATTTAGACATTCGTGTCAGGGAGGCAGAAAATCCATAAAAAAATACTATTTCTAGGTTTTTTGCAATGGGTAATGTTTATTTTTCTTCGGCTTTGTAGAGTTCATGTGTAGAGATGATTTGAAGATTTATTGATCTATTTAGACATCCATGCTAAGGAGGCAAAAAATTCGAAAAAAAAATATTTCTAGTTTTTTTGCGTTTGATAATGGGTTTTTTTCTTCGGCTTTGCAAAGTTCTTGTGTGAAGATGATTTGAAAATTTATAGATCCATTTAGACATCCGTGTCGGGGAGGAAAAACATCTTTAAAAAATCATCTATGGTTTTTTTTATGATTTTTGCGTTCGGTAACGGTTTTTTTATTCAACTTTGCAGAGTTCTTGTGTGGAGAGGATTTGAATATTTATACAACACTTTAAATATTCGTACCAGAGAGACATAAAATATGAAAAAAATAATTTTTGTGTTTTTCTGGGTTTTTTGTGTTTGGTAATGGGTTTTTTCTTCGGCTTTGCAAAGTTTCTATGTGGAAAGGATTTGAAGATTTTTAGATCCATTTAAACATCTGTGCTGGAGAGACAAAAAATCTTAAGAAAATCATCTCTGATTTTTTTTTGGTTCTTTGTGTTCGGTAATGGGTTTTTTTCTTCAACTTTGCAGAGTTCCTGTGTGGAGAGGATTTGAAGATTTATAGAATGGGTTTTTTTCTTCGGCTTTGCAAAGTTTCTATGTGGAAAGGATTTGAAGATTTTTAGATCCATTTAAACATCTTCAATTAAATATTCGTGCCATGGAGGAAGAGGATTTGAAGATTTATAGATTCAATTAAATGTTCGTGCCATGGAGGAAACAAATCTAAAAAATAATTTCTAGGTTTTGTGTTTGGTAATAGGTTTTTAACTTTCGGTAATGAGTTTTTTTCTTCAACTTTGCAGAGTTCTTGTGTGGAGAGGATTTGAATATTTATATATCCATTTAGATATCAATGTCGGGGAGGTAGAAAATCTGGAAAAAAAATCATTTCTAGGTTTTTTTAGGCTATATGTGTTTGGTAACGAGTTTCTTTCTTCGGCTTTGTAGAGTTTCCTGTATTGAGAGGATTTGAGAATGTGTTGATGATTTGAGGATTTCAAAAATCCATGCCAGAGAATCTTGAAAAACCATTTCTGGGTTTTTCATGTTCGGTATTGGATTTTTTTCTCTTCTTCCATTTTGCACATATATAATTAGAAATTTTTTTCTAGAAAATAAATCGAAGACTACATGGCATTTTATTTATTTAAGCACAAACTATGTAAATTTGTATATTTTGATTACTAACTCAGATTTGAGTGTCGTTTGTTTTAAAAGTACTTATTTTATTGTGCTTGTTCCACTGGAACTGTTTATTTTGAGAAATAAACTAAAAATTTAAAATGTCATATTTGTATCATGCACTCAATTATAAAGTGTCACCATTTATATCTCTCTTGTTTGTTGAGATATTTTAGATCTATATTTTTGACACATTTTAGCATGTTGAAAGTCTCTATTTTGGGGGAGCTATTCTTGTGAATCCTAGTGTTAGTTTGTAAGTGTTTGAATAGTTTATTTTGAGAAACTCATACAAATTTGTAGTGTCACTCTACCCATTCAGCTGTATGGGAGGGTGTAGTGTTGATACTTCTACTTAAGGTACTCTAATTTATTTAGATATCATGTCCTTGCCTTATTGTATTGGTTGTTCTTAGATCGTGGCATACATATTTCTAGCAGTTGATCAAATTATATTTGGTATTTTTTTGTAATTTCAACATCACTCCATTGACAGTCTCCTTGCATGGAGCTATTCTAGTGAAGCCTTATGTTAGTTGTTTTTTTATTTTTATGATTGAGCAGTGGGTTCAGACCACAATGCACACCAAAATTCTTCAGTATTGTACATTTTTTGGAGCCGAGCTTCTTGGGATATCTTGCAGTAGGATTTCTCTCTCTCTACTTTGTTATTACTTGTTTTTAGTACCTTGGAATGTCACATTTTCTCAGTTATTGTACGTGGGTACCTCATCAGGCCTTATTTATCGAGACACAACTTCTTTTCTGCCCACCTAAGCTATGCTTATGGGGGGTGTTAGTGTAGGTTATTATTTACACTTTTATTTGTTTATAAGGATAATTCTTGCACTTGTGATAGCCCTACACTTTTTGGGTTAGATTACTTAGGTGTATTAGTAATGTGGAATTAGCTTACTAGTTAGAGCATTTGAATATTTATATATACATTTAGACATCCGTGCCGAGGAGGAAAAAATATGAAAAAAAACCAGTTCTAGGTTTTCTGGGTTTTTTACGTTCTGTAATGGGTTTTTACTTTAACTTTATAGAGTTCCTATGTGGAGAGGATTTGTAGATTTATAGATGTATTTAGACATCTGTGTCAAGGAGGTAAAAATATGAAAAGAGTCATTTTCTTATTTTTTTGTGTTCGGTAATGGGTTTCTTTCTTCGGCTTTACAGAGTTACTGTCTAGAGAGGATTTGAATATTTATAGATCCATTTAGACATCCGTGTTGGGGAGGTAGAAAATCTGGAAAAAAAAATTATTTAGGGTTTTATGGATTTTTTACGTTCAGTAATGGGTTATTTTCTTTGGCTTCACAGAGTTCATGTGTGGAGAGGATTTTAAGATTTATAGATCCATTTAGAAATCCGTGCAGGAGAGGTAAAATATATGAAAAAAAATATTTCTGGGTTTTTTACATTCGATAATGTGTTTTTTACTTCGGCTTTGTAGAGTTCTTATGTGAAGAGGATTTGAATATTTATACATCCATTTATACATCCATGTTGGGGAGGCAGAAAATCTAAAAAATATATTTATGAGTTTTCTAGGTTTTTGCGTTCAGTAATGGATTCTTTTCTTCGCCTATGCAGAGTTCTTGTGTGGAGAGAATTTAAAGATTTATAGATCCATTTAGACATCCATATCGGGGAGTCAAAAATTCTATAAAAAAATATTTATGGGTTTTTTGTTGGTTTTTTTGTTTGGTAAAGGGTTTTTTAATTTCGCTTTGCAATGTTTTTGTGTGGACAAGATTTGATGATTTATAGATCCATTTAGAAATCCATAATGGGCAGGCAGAAAATATGAAAAAAACTATTACTGGGTTTTTTGTGTTTGGTAATAGTTTTTTTCTTCGCCTTTGCAGAGTTCTTATGTGGAGAAGATTTAAATATTTATAGAAAATGGGCAGGCAGAAAATATGAAAAAAATCGTTTATGGGGTTTTCTAGGTTTTATGTGTTCAGTAATAGGTTTTTCTCTTTGGGATTGTAGAGTTCCTATGTGGAGAGGATTTAAAGATTTACATATCCATTTAAACATCCGTGTAGGGGAGGCAGAAAATATGAAAAAAAAAACATTTATGGGGTTTTTTTTTGGATTCGCAGAGTTTTGTGTGGAGAGGATTTACAGATTTATATATTCATTTAGACATCCATGTCGAGGAGGCACAAAATATGAAAAAAACTATTTATGGGTTTTTTTGTGTTCGGTAATAGTTTTTTTCTTCGCCTTTGCAGAGTTCTTATGTGGAGAAGATTTAAATATTTATAGATCCATTTAGACATCCGTGCCAGGGTGGCAGAAAATATGAAAAAATCATTTCTGGGTTGTTCTAGGTTTTTTGCATTCAGTAATGGGTTATTTTTTTGGCTTTGTAGAGTTCTTGTGTGAAGAGAATTTGAATATTTATAGATCCATTTAGACAACAGTGTAGGGGAATGTAGAAAATCTGGAAAAAAAAAAAAAAAAACCATAGGTCTTTTGGTTCGGTAATGGGTTTTTTCTTCGACTTTACATAGTTCCTTTATGGAAAGGATTTGAAGATATATAGATCTAATTAGACATCCATACCGAAGGAGGTAGAAAATTTTAAAAAAAATTACCATTTCTGGGTTTTTTATATTGGGTAATGGATTTCTTTTTTTCGGCTTTGAAAAGTTCATGTGTGGAGAAGATTTGAAGATTTATAGATCCATTTAGACATCCGTGCCAGGGTGGCAGAAAATCTCAAAAAAAATAATTTATGGGTTTTTATGTTCAGTAATGGGTTTTTTAATTTGGCTTTGCAGAGTTCCTATATGGAGAAGATTTGAAGATTTATTTATCCATTTACACATCCGTGCTAATGAGGCAGAAAATATGAAAAAAAATATTTTTGGGTTTTTCTAGGTTTTATACGTTCAATAATGAGTTCTTTTCTTTGGGTTTGTAGAGTTCCTATGCAAAGAGGATTTGAAGATTTAAATATCCATTTAAACATCTGTGTCGGGGAGGCATAAAATATTAAAAAAACATTTATGGGTTTTTCTAGGTTTTTAGCATTCAGTAATGGATTTTTTCTTTGGCTTTGCAGAGTTCTTATGTGTAGAGTATTTGAAGATTTATATATTCATGTAGACATCCATGTCGGGGAGGTAGAAAATCTGAAGAAAAAAAAACTATTTCTTCATTTTTGTGTTTGTTAATGGTTTTTTTCTTTTCCTTTGAAGAGTTCTTGTGTGGAGAGAATTTGAAAATTTATAGATCCATTTAGACATCCGTGCCAGGGTGGCACAAAATCAGGAAAAAACTATTTCTGGGTTTTTCTAGGTTTTTTGCATTCAGTAATGGGTTATTTTCTTCGTCTTTGTAGAGTCTTGTGTGGAGAGAATTTGAATATTTATAGATCCATTTAGACATCTGTATCGGGGGAAGTAAAAAATCTAGAAAAAACAATTTATGGGTTTTTCTGTGTTTTTTTGGTTCAGAAATGGGTTTTTTATTTGGATTTACATAGTTCCTTTGTCAAAAGGATTTGAAGATTTATATATCCATTTAGACATCTATGAAAGGGAGGCATAAAATCTAAAAGAAATATTTCTAGGTTTTTTACATCTGGTAAGGGATTTCTGGGTTTCTTCAGCTTTAAAAATTTACTGAGTGGATAAGATTTGAAAATTTATAGATCTATTTAGACATATGTGCTTGGGAGGCATAAAATATTAAGAAAAAAATTAATTTATGGGATTTTTATGTTCAAAAATGGGTTTTTTAATTTAGCTTTGCAGAGTTCTTGTATAGAGAAAATTTGAAGATTTATAGATCCATTCACACATCCATGCTAGGAAGGTAGAAAATATGAAAAAAAATCATTTCTGAGTTTTTCTAGGGTTTATGCGTTCGGTAATGGTTTTTTTTGGGTTGTAGAGTTCCTGTGTGAAAAGGATTTGAAGATTTACAAATCCATTTAAACATCTGTGTTGGGGAGGTAGAAAATATGAAAAAAAAAAAAAAAAATGGGGTTTTTTCTGGGTTTTTTTAAGTTTGGTAATGGGTTTTTTCTTTGGTTTTGTAGAGTTCTTGTGTGGAGAGGATTTGAAGATTTATAGTTTTATTTAGACATCCATGTCGGGGAGGTAGAAAATATGAAAAAAACTATTTCTAGGTTTTTTGCATTCGGTAATTGTTTTTCTTTGCCTTTACAGATTTATTGTGTGGTTTTTTTTTTTTTGCCTTTGCAGAGTTATTGTGTGGAGATAATTTAAATATTTATAAATCCATTTAGAATATTCGTGTTGGGATGGTAGAAAATCTAAAAAAAATTTAAAAAAACCAATTCGAGGTTTTTCTAGGTTTTTTACATTCGGTAATGGGATATTTTCTTCGGCTTTGTAGAGTTCTTGTGTGAAAAGAATTTGAATATTCATAGATCCATTTAGACATCTATGTCGGGGAATGTGGAAAATCTGAAAAAAAAAAAAAAAAAAAACCATTTCTGAGTTTTTCTAGGTTTTTTAGTTCGATAATGTGTTTTTTCTTCGGCTTTAAAAAATTCTTGTGTGGAGAAGATTTGAAGATTTATAGATCCATCTAGACATCTATGCCAAGGAGGTAGAAAATATGAAAAAAAAATCTAGGTTTTTTTATGTTCAGTTATGGGTTTTTTAATTTTGCTTTATAGATTTCCTGTATGGACAAGATTTGAATATTTATATATCCATTTACACATCCGTGCTAGGTAGGCAGAAAATATGAAAAAAAAAATATTTCTAGGTTTTATGCATTCGGTACTGGATTTTTTCATTTGTCTTTGTAGAGTTCCAATGTGAAGAGGATTTGAAGATTTATAAATGCATTTAAACATCCGTGTTGAAGATGCAGAAGATATGAAAAAAAATATTTTTCAGTTTTTTTGGGTTTTCTACGTTCGGTAATGGTTTTTATCCTTCATCTTTGTAGAGCTCTTGTGTGGAGAGGATTTAAAGATTTATATATTCATTTAGACATCCGTGTCGGGGAGGTAGAAAGATATAAAAATAAATATTTCTCGATTTTTTACGTTCGGTAATAGTTTTTTTTCTTTACCTTTACAGATTTCTTGTGTAGAGAGGATTATAAGATTTATAGATTCATTTACACATCTGTTTCTAGAAGGCAAAAATCTAAAAAAAAACCCCATTTATTGGTTTTTATAGGTTTTTTGCATTTGGTAATGGGTTTTTTTCTTCAGATTTACAGAGTTCCTGTCTAGAGAGGATTTGAATATTTATAGATCCATTTATATATCTGTGCCGAGGAATGCAGAAAATCTGAAGAAAAAAAAAACTATATATGGATTTTGCTGGGTTTTTTGGGTTCAGTAATGGGTTTTTTCTTTGGCTTTGCATAGTTCCTGTGTGAAAAGAATTTGAAAATTTATTGATCTATTTAAACATTCATGCCAGGGAAGTAGAAAATTTGAAAAAAAAAAACCATTTCTGGGGTTTTTGCATTCGGTAAGGGATTTTTTTTTCTTCAACTTTACAAAGTTCTTATGTGGAAAAGATTTGAATATTTATAAATCCATTTAAACACTCGTACCGAGGAGGCAGAAATTTTGAAAAAAAAAATCATTTATGGGTTTTTCTTAGTTTTTTGTGTTCTGTAATGTGTTTTTTTAATTTGGCTTTGCAGATTTCCTGTGTGGAGAAGATTTGAAGATTTATAGATCCATTTAAACATCTGTGATAGGAGGCAGAAAATATGACAAAAAATTATTTCTAGGTTTTATGCATTCAGTAATGGGTTTTTTTCTTTGGCTTTTTAGATTTCCTATGTGAAGAGGATTTGAAGATTTATAGATCCATTTAAACATTTGTGTCGTGGAGACAGATAATATGAAAAAAAAAAATATGAGTTTTTTGAGTTTTTTCACATTTGGTAATTAGATTTTTTCTTCTGCTTTGCAGAGTTCTTGTGTGGAAAGGATTTGAAGATTTATATATTCATATAGACATACATGTCAGGGAGGGAGAAAATCTAAAGAAAAAAACTATTTCTAAGTTTTTTACGTTCGGTAATGTTTTTTTCGTCGCCTTTGCAGAGTTTTTATATAGAGAGGATTTCAAGATTTATAGATCCATTTAGACATCTATGTCAGGGAGGTAGAAAATCTGGGAAAAAATATTTTTAGGTTTTTCTAGGTTTTTTACATTCGGTAATTAGTTTTTTTATTCAGCTTTGCATAGTTTCTGTGTGGAGAGGATTCAAATATTTATAAATCCATTTACACATCCGTGTCAAGGAATGCAGAAAATATGAAAAAAAAAACTACGTTTGGGTTTTTTGGGTCCAGTAATGGGTTTTTTTTTCAACTTTGCATAGTTCTTGTGTGGAAAAGACTTGAAGATTTATAGATCCATTTAGACATCTGTGTCGGGGGAGGCATAAAATCTGAAAAAACCTATTTTAGGTTTTTACTTTCGGTAAGGGATTTTTTTCTTCATCTTTACAAAGTTCATGTGTAGAGAGGATTTGAATATTTATAGATCCATTTAGAAATTTGTGCCAAGGAGACAAAAAAATATGAAAGAAAAACCATTTGTGGGTTTTTCTGCATTTTTTGCGTTTGGTAATGAGTTTTTTTTCGACTTTGTAGAGTTCCTATGTGGAGAGGATTTTAAGATTTATAGATCATTTTAGACATATGTGACGTGGACATAGAAAATCTAAAAAACCATTTCTTAATTTTTTGCGTTTGGTAATGGGTTTTTTTTTCATCTTTGTAGAGTTCCTGTGTGGAGAGGATTTGAATATTTATAGATCCATTTAGACATCCATGATAGGAAGACAAAAAATATGAAAAAACTATTTCTGGGTTTTTTTATTTTTTTGCATTTGGTAATGGATTTTTTCTTTCGACTTTACAGAGTTCCTTTGTGGAGATAATTTTAAGATTTATAGATTTATTTAGACATTTGTTTCGGGGAGGCAGAAAGTCTGAAAAAACCATTTCTGGGTTTTTTCTTTGTTTTTTGGTGTTCGGTAATGGGTGTTTTTTCTTAAGCTTTGTAAAGTTTTTGTGTTGAGAGGATTTAAATATTTATAGATCCATTTAGACACCCATGTTGGGGAGGCAAATAAATTGAAAAAAATAATTTCTTGATTTTTCTTCAGCTTTGCAGAGTTCCTGTGTGAAGAAGATTCGAAGATTTATTGATCCATTTAGACATCTGTGTTGGAGAGGCAAAAAATCTATAAAAAAATAATTTCTACATTTTTCAGGGTTTTTTGCAATCGGTAATAGGTTTTTTAATTCATCTTTGCTGAGTTTATGTGTGGAAAGAATTTAAGGATTTATAGATCCATTTAGACATCCATGTCGGGGAGACAGAAAATATGAAAAAAAAAATTATTTTTGTGTTTTTTGCGTTCGGTAATGGATTTTTTTCTTTGCCTTTGCAAACCTCTTGTGTCGAGAGGATTTGAAGATTTATAAATCCATTTAAACATTTGTACCGGGGAGGTAGAAAATTTGAGAAAAAAAAAACATTTTTAGGTTTTTTACGTTCGGTAATGGGTTATTGTTTTCAGCTTTGCAGAGTTCATGTGTGGAGAGGATTTGAAGATTTATAGATCCATTTATACATATGTGCCAAGTAATGCAGAAAATCTGAAGAAAAGCAATATGGGTATTTTAGGTTCGGTAATGGGTTTTTTTCTTCGGCTTTGCAGAGTTCCTGTGTGGAGAGGATTTGAAGATTTTTAGATTCATTTAGACATCCATGCCAGGGAGGGAAAAAATCTTTAAAAAACTATTTTTGAGTTTTTTGCATTCGGTAATAGATTTTTTTATGTCTTTACAAAGTTCCTGTGTGGATAGGATTTGAAGATTTATAGATACATTTAAACATCCGTGTTGGGGAGGTAGAAAATATAAAAAAAACCATTTCAGATTTTTTTACATTCGGTAATGGGTTTCTTTACTTGACTTTGCATAGTACCTGTGTGAAGAGGATTTAAAGCTTTATAGATCCATTTAAACATCCGTGTCGGGGAGGTAGAAAATCTAAAAAAAACCATTTCTTTGTTTTTCTAGGTTTCCTTGCTTTTGATAATAGGTTTTTTTCTTCGGTTTTGTGGCATTCCTGTTTGGAGAGGATTTGAAGATTTTTTAAATCATTTAGACATTTGTGTTGGGGAGGCAAAAAATCTATAAAAAACCATTTCTAGGATTTTCGTGGTTATTACGTTTGGTAATGAGTTTTTCTTTCAGCTTTGCATAGTTCCTGTGTGGAGAGGATTTGCATAGTTCAGTAATGGGTTTTTATCTTCAGCTTTGCAGAGTTCCTGTGTGGAGAGGATTTGAAGATTTATAGATCCATTTAGACATTCGTGCCGAGAAGGGTTTTTTATCTTCAGCTTTGCAGAGTTCCTGTGTGGAGAGGATTTGAAGATTTATAGATCCATTTAGAGCATTCGTGCCGAGAAGTTCCTGTGTGGAGAGGATTTGCATAGTTCAGTAACCATTCTGGGTTTTTTATCTTCAGCTTTGCAGAGTTCCTGTGTGGAGAGAAGATTTTTATGCGTTCAGTAATGGGTTTATTTCTTCATCTCATTCAGAGTTCATTCGTGCCAAGAAGGATTTTAAGATTTATTAATTTTTAAAAACCATTTCTGGGTTTTATGCGTTCAGTAATGGGTTTTTTCTTCATCTCTTCAGAGTTCATGTGTGGAGAGGATTTTAAGATTTATTAATGCATTTATGATTTTAAGATTTTAAGGTTTTCTGAGTTTTTTTGCATTCGGTAATGAATTTTTTATTCAACTTTGAAGAGTTGCTTTGTGGAGAGAATTTGAAGATTTATAGATCCATTTATACATCCACGTCAAGGAGCCAGAAAATCTTTAAAAATACCATTTATGAGTTTTTCTAGGTTTTTTACATTCGGTAATGAGTTTTTGAGTTCCTGTGTGAAAAGGATTTGAAGATTTATAGATCCATTTAGACATTCGTGCATGGGAGGTAGAAAAATATGAAAAAAACTATTTTTCATATTTTTATAAGTTTTTTACATTTGGTAATGGGTTTTTTCCTTTGGCTTTACAAAGTTCATGTGTGGAGATGATTTGAAGATTTATAGATCCATTTAAACATCCGTACTAGCGAGGCAAAAAATATGAAAAAAAACCAATTCTGGGTTTTTACGTTCAGTAATGGATTTTTTCCTTCGGCTTCACAAATTTCTTGTCTAGAGAGGATTTTAAGATTTATTAATCCATTTAGACATCTGTATCGGGGAGACAGAAAATATAAAAATAAATATTTTTAGGTTTTTTTCTTTCGGTAATGGGTTTTTTTCTTTAGCTTAGAAGAGTTCCTATGTGGAGAGGATTTGAAGATTTATAGATCCATTTATACATCCATGTCAGGGTGGAAAAAAATCTAAAAAACTATTTCTAGGTTTTTTGGTTTTTTTGCGCTTGGAAATGGGTATTTTTGTTGGCTTTGTAAAGTTCTTGTGTGGAGATGATTTGAAGATTTGTAGATCCATTTTGACATTCATGTTGGAGATACAAAAAATCTTAAAAAAACTATTTTGGGTTTTTCTGGTTTTTTTCGTTTGATAATGGGTTTTTTTCTTCGTCTTTGCATAGTTCTTGTGTGGAGAGGATTTGAAGATTTATAGATACATTTAGAGGTCTGTGTCGGGAAGGAAAATAATTTTTAAAAACACCATTTCTAGGTTTTTATGGGTTTTTTACGTTCGGTAATGGATTTTTTTTGGCAGCTTTACTGAGTTTCTGTGTGTAGAGGATATGAAAATTTATAGATCCATTTAGACATCGGCACTGGGGAGGCAGAAAATTTTAAAAATACCATCTATGGGTTTTTTTGGGTTTTTTTGGGTTTTTTATGTTGGGGAATGGTTTTTTTCTTTAGCTTTATAGAGTTCCTGTGTGGAGAGGATTTGAAGATTTATATATTCATGTAGATATCCGTGTCAGGGAGGAAAAAAAACCTTTAAAAAATTATTTCTAGGTTTTTTTTGAGTTTTTTACGTTCGGTAATGGTTTTTTTTCTTCGGCTTTGTGGAATTCTTGTTTTGAGAAGATTTGAAAATTTATAGATACATTTATACATCTGTGTCATGGAGGTAGAAAATTTGAAAAAAAACATTTTTGGGTTTTTCTAAGTTTTTTACATTTGGTGATGGACTTTTTTCTTCACCTTTGTAGAGTTCCTATGTAGAAAAGATTTGAAGATTTATAGATCTATTTAGACATTTGTATCAGGGAGGCAAAAAATCTTTTTAAAAACATTTCTGGGTTTTTAACGTTTGGTAATGGGTTTTTTTCTTCGTCTTTGTAGATTTTCTCTGTGGAGAGGAGTTGAAGATTTATAGATCCATGTAGACATCCATGTCAGAGAGACAAAAAAATGTGAAAAACCCATTTCTGGGTTTTTTGTGTGCCGCAATGGATTTTTTTCTTAGGCTTTATACAGTTCCTGTGTGGAGAGGATTTGAAGATTTATAAATCCATTTAGACATCTGTCCAGGAGACAAAAAATATGAAAAAAACCATTTCTGGGGTTTTCTGGGTTTTTTACATTCGGTAATGAGTTTTTTCATTCGGATTTGCAGAGTTCCTATCTGGAGAGGATTTTAAGATTTATAAATCCATTTAGACATCTATGTCGGAGAGGCAAAAATTATGAAGAAATCCATTTCTGGGTTTTTTACGTTGGGTAATGGATTTTTTTCTTCAGCTTTGCAGAGTTCCTTTGTGGAGAGGATTTTAAGATTTATAGATCCATTTGGGCATCGGTGTCGAAGGAACAACAAATATGAAAAAACCATTTCTCGGTTTTTCTAGGTTTTTACGTTCGGTAATGTTTTTTTTGTCGGCTTTGCATAAGTTTTTGTGTGGAGAGGATTTGAAGATTTATAGATCCATTTATACATCCATGTTAGGGAGGAAGAAAATCTAAAAAACTATTTCTAGGTTTTTTGAGTTTTTTACGCTCGGAAATGGGTTTTTTTGTTGGCTTTGCAAAGTTCTTGTGTGGAGATGATTTGAAGATTTGTAGATCCATTTTGACATTTGTGCTGGGGATACAAAAAATCTGAAAAAAAAAAAACTATTTTGGGTTTTTCTAATTTTCTTACGTTCGATAATGGGTTTTTTCTTCATCTTTCCATAGTTCTTGTGTGGAGAGGATTTGAAGATTTATACATACATTTAGAGGTCTGTGTCGAGGAGGCAAATAATTTTTAAAAACATCATTTCTAGGTTTTTCTGGGTTTTTTGCGTTCAGTAATGGATTTTTTTGTCAACTTTACCGAGTTTCTGTGTGTAGAGGATATGAAAATTATAGATCCATTTAGACATCGGCGTTGGGGAGGCAGAAAATTTGAAAAATACCATCTATGGGTTTTTTGAGGTTTTTTATGTTGGGGAATGGTTTTTTTCTTTAGCTTTATAGAGTTCCTGTGTGGAGAGTATTTGAAGACATATATTCATTTAGATATCCATGTCGGGGAGGCAAAAAATCTTTAAAAAATCATTTCTAGGTTTTTTTTGAGTTTTTTACGTTTGGTAATGGTTTTTTTTCTTCGGCTTTGTGGAATTCTTGTTTTGAGAAGATTTGAAAATTTATAGATACATTTATACATCCGTGTCAGGGAGGCAGAAAATTTGAAAAAAAAAATATTTTTGGGTTTTTCTAAGTTTTTTACATTTGGTGATAGACTTTTTTCTTCACCTTTGTAGAGTTCCTATGTAGAAAATATTTGAAGATTTATAGATCTATTTAGACATTTGTATCAAGGAGGCAAAAAATCTTTTTAAAAACATTTCTGGGTTTTTCTAGGTTTTTAACGTTTGGTAATGGGTTTTTTTTCTTCGTCTTTGTAGATTTCCTCTGTGGAGAGGAATTGAAGATTTATAGATCCATGTAGACATCCATGTCACGGAGACAGAAAATGTGAAAAAACCATTTCTGGGTTTTTTGCATGTCGTAATGGATTTTTTTCTTAGGCTTTATACAATTCCTATGTGGAGAGGATTTGAAGATTTATAAATCTATTTAGACATCTGTGCCGGGGAGACAAAAAATATTGAAAAAAACATTTCTAGGGTTTTCTGGGTTTTTTACATTCGGTAATGAGTTTTTTCATTCGACTTTGCAGAGTTCCTATCTGGAGAGGATTTTAAGATTTATAAATCCATTTAAACATCTGTGTTAGAGAAGCAAAAATTATGAAGAAATCCATTTCTGGGTTTTTTACGTTTGGTAATGGATTTTTTTCTTCAGCTTTACAGAGTTCCATTGTGGAGAGGATTTTAAGATTTATAGATCCATTTGGGCATCGGTGTCGGAGAGACAACAAATATGAAAAAACCATTTCTCAGTTTTTCTAGGTTTTTACGTTCGGTAATGATTTTTTTTGTCGGCTTTATATAAGTTTTTGTGTGGAGAGGATTTGAAGATTTATAGATCCATTTATACATCCATGTCAGGGAGGAAGAAAATCTAAAAAACTATTTCTAGGTTTTTTGGGTTTTTTGCTCTTGGAAATGGGTTTTTTTGTTGGCTTTGCAAATTTCTTGTGTGGAGATGATTTGAAGATTTGTAGATCCATTTTGACATTCGTGCTAGGGATACAAAAAATCTGAAAAAAAAAACTATTTTAGGTTTTTCTGTTTTTTTACGTTCGATAATGGATTTTTTCTTCGTCTTTACATAGTTCTTGTGTGGAGAGGATTTGAAGATTTATAGATACATTTAGAGGTCTGTGTCGGGGAGGCAAATAATTTTTAAAAACATCATTTCTAGGTTTTTCTAGGTTTTTTGCGTTCGGTAATGGATTTTTTTGTCAGCTTTATCGAGTTTCTGTGTTTAGAGGATATGAAAATTTATAGATCCATTTAGACATCGGTGTTGGGGAGGCAGAAAATTTGAAAAATACCATCTATGGGTTTTTTTGGGTTTTTTGTGTTGGGGAATGGTTTTTTTCTTTAGCTTTATAGAGTTCCTGTGTGGAGAGGATTTGAAGATTTATATATCCATTTAGATATCCCTGTCAGGGAGGTAAAAAATCTTTAAAAAATCATTTCTAGGTTTTTTTGAGTTTTTTGCGTTCGGTAATGGTTTTTTTTCTTCGGCTTTGCGAGTTCTTGTTTTGAGAAGATTTAAAAATTTATAGATACATTTATACATCTGTGTCGGGGAGGCAGAAAATTTGAAAAAAAAATATTTTTGGGTTTTTCTAAGTTTTTTACATTTGGTGATGGACTTTTTTCTTTGCCTTTGTAGAGTTCCTATGTAGAAAAGATTTGAAGAATTATCTAGATCTATTTAAACATTTGTATCAGGGAGGCAGAAAATCTTTTTTAAAACATTTCTGGGTTTTTCTAGGTTTTTAACGTTTGGTAATGGATTTTTTTCTTCATCTTTGTAGATTTCCTCTGTGGAGAGGAATTGAAGATTTATAGATCCATGTAGACATCCATGTCAGGGAGGTAAAAAATGTGAAAAAACCATTTCTAGGATTTTTGCGTGCCGTAATGGATTTTTTTCTTAGGCTTTATATAGTTCCTGTGTAGAGAGGATTTGAAGATTTATAAATCTATTTAAATATCTATGCCAGGGAGACAAAAAATATGAAAAAAACTATTTCTGGGGTTTTCTAGGTTTTTACATTCGATAATGAGTTTTTTCATTCGGCTTTGCAGAGTTCCTAACTGGAGAGGATTTTAAGATTTATAAATCCATTTAGACATCCGTGTCGAAGAGGCAAAAATTATGAAGAAATCTATTTCTAGGTTTTTTGCATTCGGTAATGGATTTTTTTCTTCAACTTTGCAGAGTTCCTTTGTGGAGAGGATTTTAAGATTTATAGATCCATTTGGGCATCGGTGTCGGAGAGACAACAAATATGAAAAAACTATTTCTTGGTTTTTCTTGGTTTTTATGTTCGGTAATGATTTTTTTGCCGGCTATGCATAAGTTTTTGTGTGGAGAGGATTTGAAGGTTTATAAATCCATTTATACATCCATGTCGAAGATTCAAAAAATCTGGAAAAAAAAAACCATTTCTGAGCTTTTTGTGTTCGATAATGGGTTTTTTTCTTCAAATTTATAGATTTCTAGTGTGGAGAGGATTTTAAGATTTATAGATCCATTTAGACATCTGTGTCAGGAAGATAGAAAATCAGAGAAAAAAAACCATTTCTATGTTTTTATGGGTTTTTTGGGTTTTTTGTTTTTGGTAATGGTTTTTTCTTTGGCTTTGCAAAGTTCCTCTGTGGAGACTATCTGAAGATTTTTTTAGATCTATTTAGACATCAATGCCAAGGAGAAAATAAATCTACAAAAACCATTTCTAGATTTTTTTATGTTTGGTAATAGGTTTTTTCTTCAATTTTGCATAAATTAAGTGTGGAGAGGATGTGAAGATTTATAGATCTATTTAGACATATGTACCGGGGAAGTAGAAATTCTGAAAAACAAAAAAAAAAAATTGTTTTTTACTTTCGGTAATAGTTTTTTTTTCTTCAGATTTGAAAAGTTCTTGTATTGAGAGGATTTGAAGATTTATAGATCAATTTAGACAACTATGTCAGGGAAGTAGAAAATATGAAAAAAATCATTTTTTGTTTTTTTGTTTTTTTACATTCGTTAATGGGTTTTATCTTCGGCTTTAAAGAGTTCTTATCTGGAGAGGATCTTAATATTATAAATTCATTTAGACATTCGTGCTGGGGAGAACACAAAATTTGAAGAAAAAATAATTTCTGAGTTTTTCTAGGTTTTTTACGCTCAGTAATGAGTTTTTTTCTTCAAATTTGCTAAGTTATTTTATGGAGAGGATTTAAAAATTTATAGATCCATTTAGACGTCTATGCCAAGGAGGTAAAAAGTCTAAAAAACCATTTTTGGGTTCTTTTGGGTTTTTTGCACTCGAAAATGGGTTTCTTCGTCTTCTTTGCAGAGTTCTTGTGTGGAGAGGATTTAAATATTTGTAGATACATTTAGACATCCGTGTCAGAGATGTAGAAAATCTAAAAAAACAATTTCTTGGTTTTTTTGAGTTTTTTACGTTCGATAATGGGTTGTTTTCTTCGGATTTGCAGAGTTCTTGTGTGGAGAGGATATGAAGATTTATAAATTTTTTATATATCCGCAATGGGGATGTAGAAAATATGAAAAAAATCATTTTTTGGGTTTTTTCTGAGTTTTTTTTGTTCGTGAAAGGTTTTTTTACTTTAGCTTTGTAGATTTCTTGTGTGGAGAGAATTTGAAGATTTATAGATCCATTTAGACATCCGTGTTGGGGAGGCAGAAAATCTGAAAAAGACCATTTCAAGGTTTTTTTAAGTTTTTTACATTCGGTAATGGGTTTTTTTCTTCATCTTAGTAGAGTTCCTGTGTGAAGAGGATTTGAAAATTTATAGATCCATTTAAACATCCATGTCAGCAAGGTAGAAAATCTGAAAAAAAAAAAAAAAAAAAAAAAAACATTTCCAGGTTTTTTATGGGTTTTTTGAGTTCGGTAATATGTTTGTTTTCTTCAGCTTTGCAGAGTTCTTATGTGGAGAGGATTAGAATATTTATAGATCCACTTAAACGACAGTGTCGGGGAGGTAAAAAATCTAAAGAAAAAAACTATTTCTGATTTTTTCTGGGTTTTTTACATTCGATAATGGGTTTTTTCTTCGACTTTGCAGAGTTCCTGTCTGGAGAGGATTTTAAGATTTATAAATCCATTTAGACATCAGTGTCAATGAGGTATAAAATAAGAAAAAACATAATTTATGGGTTTCTCAGGGTTTTTTGCGATCAGTAATAAGTTTCTTTCTTCAGATTTATAGAGTTCTTGTGTGGAGAGGATTTGAAGATTTATCAGTCCATTTAGACATCCGTGTCAAAGAGGCAGAAAATATGAAAAAAAACATTTCTAGGTTTTTCTAGGTAATTACCTTTTATTTTTTTGATAATTAATTTTTTCTTCGGTTTTGCAGTGTTCCTGTGTGGAGATGATTTGAAGATTTATAGATCCATTTAGAAATATGTGCGGGGGAGGCATAAAATATCAAAAAAAAATGGGTTTTTACATACGATAATGGGTTTTTTCTTCAGCTTTGCAGAGTTCCTGTGTGGATATGATTTGAATATTTTATAGATCCATTTAGACTTTTGAGCCAGGGAGACAGATAATCTGAAAAAAAATATTTTTGGTTTTTTGCGTTTAATAATGGGTTTTTTCTTTGGCTTTACAGAGTTCCTCTGTAGAGAGGATTTGAAGATTTATAGATCCATTTAGATATTTGTGCTAGGAGGCAAAAAATCTGAAGAAAATAAACCATTTCTGTATTTTTCTTGGTTTTTTGCGTACGGTAATGGGTCTTTTGCTTCAACTTTAAAGAGTTCATGTGTAGAGAGGATTTGAAGCTTTATGGATCCATTAAGACATTCATGCTGCGGAGGCAGAAAATATGAAAAAAAAAACCATTTCTGAGTTTTTACGTTCGGTAATGAATTTTTTGTTTGGCTTTGTTGAGTTCATGTGTGGAGAGGATTTGAAGATTTATAGAGTCATTTAATCATCTGTGTCAGGGAGGCAGAAAATCTATAAAAAAATATTTCTAAATTTTTCTATGTTTTTTACGTTCAGTAATGGTTTTTTTTCTTCGGCTTAGCACAATTCTTATGTGGAGAGGATTTAAAAATTATTGATCCATTTAAACATCCATGCCAGGGAGGCAGCAAATCTAAAAAAAAAAAATTGTGTTTTTTTGGGTTTTTTACGTCTAGTAATGGTTTTTTAATACTTTATAGAGTTCATGTGTGGAAGAATTTGAAGATTTATAGATCCATTTAAGCAACTATGCCGAAGAGACAGAAAATATGAAAAAAACCATTTCTGGGTTTTTTACGTTCGATAATTGGTTTTTTTATTCGACTTTGCAAAGTTGTTGTTTGGAGAGGATTTCAAGATATATAAATCCATTTAGACATCTGTGTTGGGGAGGACAAAAAATATGAAGAAAATAATATTTGGGTTTTTTGCACTCGTTGATGATTTTTTTTGTTCGACTTTGTAGAGTTCCATTTAGACATTCATGCCAGGGAGGAAGAAAATCATTTTAAAAACCATTTCTACGTTTTTTTGGGTTTTTGTGCTCGTAAATGGGCTTTTTCATCAGCTTCGCAGAGTTCTTGTGTGGAGAGGATTTGAAAATTTATAGATCCATTTAGACATCCTATCCCATGATGTAGAAAATGTGAAAAAAAATCATTTCTGGATTTTTCTATGTTTTTTACGTTGGGTAATGAGATTTTTTCTTCAGTTTTGCAGAGTTCATGTGTGGAGAGAATTTAAAGATGTATAGATCCATTTAGACATCCATGCCGGAGAAGCAAAAAATCAGAAAAAAAAAACTATTTTTAGATTTATCTAGGTTTTTTGCATTCGGAAATGGGTTTTTTTCTTCGGCTTTGCAGAGTTCATGTGTGGAGAGGATTTGAAGATTTATAAATCCATTTAAACATTTTAGCCGGGGAGGCAGAAAATCTAGAAAAAAAACTATTTCCATATTTTTATGGGTTTTTTGCATTTGGAAATGAGTTTTTTTTTCTAGCTTTGAAGAATTCCTATGTGGAGGAGATTTGAAGATTTATAGATCTATTTAGACATCCATATTGGGGAGGTAAAAAATCTAAAAAAATCATTTCTAAGTTTTTCTTTCTTTTTTACATTTTGTAATGGGATTTTTTCTTCAACTTTGCAGATATCTTGTGTGGAGAGGATTTGAAGATTTATAGATCAGTTTAGACATCCGTGTCGAGGAGACAGAAAAATATGAAAAAACCACTTCTGGATTTTTCAGGGTTTTTTACTTTCGGTAATGGTTTTTTTCTTTGGATTTGCAAAGTTCTGTGTGAATAGGATTTGAAGATTTTTTTAGATCCATTTAGACATCCTTACCGAGGAGGTAGAAAATCTGAAAAAACCATTTCTGAATTTTTATGGAATTTTTACTTTCGGTAATATGTTTTTTTTCTTTGGATTTTTAGAAATCTTGTGTGAAGAAGATTTGAAGATTTGTATATCCATTTCGAAATCCATAATGGGGAGGTAAAAATTATAAAAAGAAACCATTTCTGGGTTTTATGTGTTCGGTAATGGGTTTTTTTATTTGGCTTTGCAGAGTTCATGTGTGGAGAGGATTTTAAGATTTATAGATCCATTTAGACATCTATGTCGAGGAGGCAGAAAATCTGAAAATCAAATCATTTCTAGGTTTTTTGAGTTCGGTAATGGATTTTTTATTCGGATTTGCAGAGTTCTTATCTGGAGAGTATTTTAAGATTTATAAATCCATTTAGATACCTGTGTTGGGGAGGACAAAAAATTTGAAGAAAACTATTTCTGAGTTTTTTTGGGTTTTTACGCTCAGTAATGAGTTTTTTGCTTTGGCTTTGCGAAGTTCCTTTGTGGAGAGGATTTAAACATTTATAGATCCATTTAGACATTCATTCCGGGGTGGCAGAGAAAATTGAAATAAACTATTTCTGGTTTTTTTACTTTTGATAATGGATTTTTTCTTCAGATTTACAAAGTTCCTATGTGGAGAGGATATGAAGATTTATAAGTCCATTTAGACATCCGCGTTGGGGAGGAAGAAAGTTTGAAAACAACCATTTTTTTGTTTTTTAGGTTTTTTTGTGTTCAAGAATGCTTTTTTTCTTTAGTTTTGTAGAGTTCCTGTGTGGAGAGGATTTTAACAGTTATAGATCCATTTAGACATCTATGTCGGGAGGCTGAAAATATTAAAAAAATGATTTCTAAGTTTTTCTGGGTTTTTTGCATTCGATAATGGAGTTTTTTCTTTAGATTTACAAAGTTATTGTGTGGAAAGTATTTGAAGATTTGTAGATCCATTTAGACATTTGTGTTGCGGAGGCAGAAAATTTGAAAAAAAATAAATTATTTTTTTGGGTTTTTTGTGTTTGGTAATAGATTTTTTTCTTCATCTTTGCAGATTTCCTAGGTGTAAAGGATTTGAATATTTATAGATCCATTTAAAAATCTGTGTCAGATGGGTTGAAAATATAAAAAAAATATTTCTGGGTTTTTTCATTTCGGTAATGGTTTTTTTTTTTCAGTTCCTATGTGGAGAGGATTTGAAGATTTATGGATCCATTTAGACATCTATGTTGGGGAGGCAGAAAAATTTTTAAAAAACTTTTTGGGTTTTTTACATTCGGTAATGGGTTTTTTTCTTCGACTTTACAGATTTCCTCTATGAAGAGGATTGGAACATTTATATATCCATGTAGACATCCATGCCAGGGAGGCAGAAAATATTTTTAAAACCATTTCTAGGTTTTTCTAGGTTTTTTGCATTCGGTAATGGGCTTTTTCCTTCGACTTTGTAGAGTTTCTGTCTGGAGATAATTTTAAGATTTATAAATCCATTTATACATCTGTGTTGGGGAGGCAGAAAATTTAAAGAAATTCATTTATGGGTTTTTTGCATTCAAGTAATGGTTTTTTCTTCAGCTTTTAAGAGTTAATTTGTGGAGAGGATATTAAGATTTATAGATCCATTTAGACATTGTTGTTGGGGAGGTAGAAAATTTGAAAAAAAAATCATTTCTAGATTTTTTAGGGTTTTTTACGTTCGGTAATGAGTTTTTCGTCAGCTTTGCAGAGTTCTTGTGTGGAAAGGATTTGAAGATTTATAAATCCATTTAGACATCTGTACCGGGGATGTAAAAAATCTGAAAAAAAAAACTATTTCTGGGTTTTTTGCATTCAATAATGGGTTTTTTTCTTCGGATTTACAAAGTTCTTTTGTGGAGAGGATTTGAAGATTTATATATCCATTTAGACATCTGCGCTGGGGAGACAGAAAATATGAAAAAACCCATTTCTAGATTTTTCTAGGTTTTGTTGCGTTCAGTAATGAATTTTTTTATGCGGCTTTGAAGAGTTCCTGTGTGGAGAAGATTTGAAGATTTATAGATCAATTTAGACATCCATGCCGGGGAGGCTTAAAATTTGAAAAAAAAAACTATTTATGAGTTTTTCTAGGTTTTTTACATTTGGGTATGGGTTTTTTTCTTCGGATTTGTAGAGTTCCTATGTGGAGAGAATTCTAAGATTTATACATCCATTTAGACATCCGTGTCGGGGAGGCAAAAAATCTAAAAAAAATTGATTTCTAGGTTTTTTGCTTTTGGTAATGATTATTTTTCTTTGGCTTCACAGAGTTCCTATGTGGAAAGGGTTTCAAGAGTTATATATCCATTTAGACATCCGTACTGGGGAGGCAAAAAACATGAAAAAAACCATTTTTACATTTTTCTAGGTTTTTACATTTGATAATGGGTTTTTTTCTTTGGCTTTGTAGAGTTCTTGTGTGGAGTGGATTCGAAGATATATATATCCATTTAAACATCCATGTCGGGGAGGTCGAAAATATGAAAAAAAAAAATATTTCTAGGTTTTCTACATTCAGTAATAGTTTTTTCTTTGGATTTGTAAATTTCTTATGTGGAGAGGATTTGAAAATTTATAGATCCATTTAGACATCCGTGTCGGGGAGGTAAAAAATATGGAAAAAAATTTATTTATGGGTTTTTCTGGGTTTTTTGCGTTCTATAATGGGTTTTTTCTTCAGCTTTGTAGAGTTCTTATGTGGAGATCATTTGAAGATTTATAAATCCATTTAGACATCTGTGTCAGGGAGACAGAAAATCTGGATAAAACCATTTACAAGTTTTTATAGGATTATTTCATTCGGTAATGGGTTTTATTTCTTTGGCTTTGTAGAGTTCCAGTGTGGAAAAGATTTGTAGATTTATAGATTCATTTAGACGTCTGTGCCAGTGAATGCATAAAAGCTCAAAAATACCATTTCTGAGTGTTTATGGGTTTTTTAGGTTTGGTAATGAGTTATTTTTCTCCAGCTTTATAGAGTTCTTACGTGGAAAATATTTTAAGATTTCTAGATCCATTTATACATCTGTGTCAAGGAGGTACAAAATTTGAAAAAAATCATTTCTGGGTTTTTTACATTCAGTAATGGTCTTTTTAATTCTTTGGCTTTACAGAGTTCTTGTGTGGAAAGGATTTGAAGATTTATAGATCCATTTAGACATTCGTGTCAAGGAGGCCAAAAATCTAAAAAAAAAAACTATTTATGAATTTTTCTAGCTTTTTTGCGTTCGGTAATGTGTTTTTTTCTTCAACTTTGCAGAGTTCCTATGTGGAGAGGGTTTGAAGCTTTATAAATCTATTTAAACATTTGTGTCAGGGAGGTAAAAAATCTGAGAAAAAAAACCAATTCTAGATTTTTTGCGTACGGTAATGGTTTTTTTGTTTGGCTTTGCAGAGTTTCTGTGTGGAGAGGAGTTAAAGATTTAGAGATCCATTTAGACATCCGTGTTGAGGAGGCTAAAAATCTAAAAAACCCCATTTTTGGGTTTTTTGAGTTTTCTGCGTTCGGTAATGGGTTTTTTCGGCTTAGTAAAGTTCCTGTGTGGAGAGGATTTGAAGATTTATAGATCAATTTATACATCCGTGCCAGTGAGGCAAAAAATCTAAAAAAAAACCATTTCTAGGTTTTTCTGGGTTTTTTACGTTCGATAATGGGTTTTTTATTCGGCTTTGCAGAGTTCTTGTGTTGAAATGATTTTCAAATTTATAAATCCATTTAGACATTCATGTCAGCGAGGCAGAAAATCTAAAAAAGACCATTTATAGGTTTTTTACATTCGGTAATGAGATTTTTTCATCTGCGTTGCAAAGTTATTTTGTGGAGATGATTTGAAGATTTATAGAAATTCATCTAGACATCTGCATCGGGGAGATAGAAAATATGAAAAAAACTCATTTCTAGATTTTTCTAGGTTTTCTTACGTTCAGTAATGAAATTTTTTCTGCGGCTTTGAAGAGTTCTTGTGTGGAGAATATTTGAAGATTTATAAATCCATTTAGACATCCATGTCGGGGAGGCAAAAAACTTGAAAAAAATCATTTCTGCATTTTTCTTATCTTTTTGCATTCATTAATGGGTTTTTTTCTTCAGATTTGCAGAGTTCCTATGTGGAGAGGATTATAAGATTTATAGATCCATTTAGAAATCCGTGTCGGGGAGGCAGAAAATCTAAAAAAGACTATTTCTAAATTTTTTTCTTTTGGTAATGATTTTTTTCTTCAGCTTCACAGATTTCCTATGTGGAAAGGATTTCAAGATTTATAAATCCATTTAGACATCCGTGCTAGGAGGCAAAAAATATGAAAAAAACTAATTTCTAGTTTTCCTAGGTTTTTACGTTTGATAATGGTTTTTTTCTTTGGCTTTCCAGAGTTCCTGTGTGGAGTGGATTTTAAGATATATAGATCCATTTAAACATTTTTGTCGGGGAGGCAGAAAATCTGAAAAAACCATTTCTAGGTTTTCTTGTTTGGTAATGGTTTTTTTCTTCGGCTTTGTAAAGTTCATGTGTGGAGAGGATTTAAAAATTTATACATCCGTGTCAAGGAGGCAGAAAATCTGGGAAAAAAAATCATTTATGGGTTTTTCTGAGTTTTTTACGTTTTATAATGGGTTTTTTTCTTCAGCTTTGCAGAGTTCTTATGTGGAGATCATTTGACGATTTATAGATCCATTTAACATCTGTCTTAGGGAGAGAAAATATTGATAAAACCATTTTTGGTTTTTTCTAGGATTGTTTCATTCGGTAATGGGTTTTTTCTTTGGATTTGTAGAGTTCTTGTGTGGAAAGGATTTGTAGATTTATAGATCCATTTAGACATTCGTGTAGGTGAATGCAAAAAAGATGAAAAAACCATTTCTGAGTTTTTATGGGGTTTTTTAGGTTTGGTAATGGTTTTTTTCTTCAACTATATAGAGTTCTTGTGTGGAAAGGATTTTAATATTTATAGATACATTTAGACATCCATGTCGGGGAGATAGAAAATATGACAAAAATCATTTCTGAGTTTTTTGCGTTCGGCAATGGGTTTTTTCTTTGGCTTTATAGAGTTTCTGTGTGGAAAGGATTTGAAGATTTATAGATCCATTTAGACATTTGTGCTAGGGAGGCCGAAAATCTTTAAAAAAACTTTTTTTAGATTTTTTTAGGTTTTTTGGCTTTCGGTAATGTATTTTTTTCTTCAGCATTGCAGAGTTCCTATATGGAGAGGATTTGAAGCTTTTTATATCTATCTATACATCTGTCGGGGCGGTAGAAAATCTAGAAAAAAAAATATTTCTAGAATTTTTTGTGAATAGTAATGATTTTTTTTCTTTGGCTTTGCAGAGTTCCTGTGTGGAGAGGATTTAAAGGTTTATAGATCCATTTAGACATCCATGTCGAGGAGGAAGAATTTTAAACAAAAACTATTTCTTGGTTTTTCTAGGTTTTTTGCGTCGGTAATGGGTTTTTTTTTTGCTTAGCAGAGTTCCTATGTGGAGAGGATTTGAATATTTATAAATCCATTTAGACATTCATGTCAGAGAAGCAGAAAATTAGGAAAAAATCATTTATGGATTTTTTGCGTTCGATAATGGGTTTTTTTGTTCAACTTTGTAGAGTTCTTGTGTGGAAAGGATTTTAAGCTTTATAGATTCATTTAGACATCCATGTCAGGGAGGCAGAAAATCTAAAAAAACTATTCCTAGGTTTTTTGCATTCGATAATGGGTTTTTTTTCTTCAACTTTTCTGAGTTCCTATGTGTAGAGGATATGAAAATTTATAGATCCATTTAAACATCAGCGCTTGGGAGACAGAAAATTTGAAAAAAACCATTTTTGGTTTTTCTAGGATTTTTACGTTCGGTAATGGATTATTTTCTTCACCTTTGCAGAGTTCCTGTGTGGAGAGGATTTGAAAAATTATAGATCCATTTAGACATCTGTGTCGGGGAGACATTAAATCTTTAAATATTTCTATGTTTTTTTAGTTTTTTTACGTTCGGTAATGGATTATTTTCTTCACCTTTGCAGAGTTCCTGTGTGGAGAAGATTTGAAAAATTATAGATCCATTTAGACATCTGTGTTGGGGAGACATAAAATCTTTAAATATTTCTATGTTTTTTTTGTTTTTTTGCGTTCGGTAATGGTTTTTTTTCTTCGATTTTTGTAGAGTTCCTATGTTGAGAGGATTTGAAAATTTATAAATCCATTTATACATCTGTGTCGAGGAGGCAGAAAATTTGAAAAAAAACCATTTTTAGGTTTTTCTGGGTTTTTTACGTTCGGTAATGGGTTTTTTCGGTCTTTGAAGAGTTCCTGTGTGGAAAGGATTTGAAGATTTATAGATCCATTTAAACATTTGTGCCAGGGAGACGGAAAATATGAAAAAAATAATTTCTAGGTTTTTTACTTTCAGTAATGGGTTTTTTTCTTTGACTTTACAAAGTTTTTATGTGGATAGAATTTGAAGATTTATAGATCCATTTAGACATCTGTGTCGGGTTGGCAGAAAATCTTAAAAACTAATTTCTAGTTTTTTATATTCGATAATGGGTTTTTTATCTGCAGATTTTTAGAGTTCTTATGTAGAGAGGATTTGAAGATTTATAGATCCATTTAAACATCTGTGTTGAAGAGGCAGAAAATCTGAAAAAAAAAAAAAAAAAACCATTTCTAGGTTTTCTGTGTTCCCTAATGGTTTTTTTATTTAGCTTTGTATAGTTCTTGTGTGGAGAGGATTTGAAACTTTATAGATTCATTTATACATCTGTGTCTAGGAGGTAGAAAATATGAAAAACATCATTTCTGGGTTTTTTCGTTCGGTAATGGGTTTTGTTAGCCAAAATGTGCCCCTGCTCATTTTTTGTGGCTAACTCCTCTCATTTTTTCTCTCTTGTGCCTCAGTCATAATATTTTTATTTTCAGGCACTCAAAACCTTCTGGAAATGACACCATTGGATAGAGCTCTTTCTCAGCTTTCCAGAAAGGTAAAGTTTTCCTCCTAACTCCATGTATTTTTGAAGTTATGGCTCGGTGGAGTTTTTTGGAAAAAATTTCCCCTGAAAGGCCCACGGCCAATGAGATGCCGCCACGTGGAACCTAGAGTGGTGGAGTACGGAGAAATTTTGGAAAATTTTCCAAATGACCAAAAAGGTGCAAAAATTCAAATTTTTGCCCACTAACCCGATTTGGCCCTGTTTTGCCCTAAAACTTCAAATGGCCATATCTTTCTATCTAGACCTCAATTTTTCGCATTCTTTATATCAATGGAAAGATGGTGAAATTCTCTACAATATTATGGGGTCATTTTTGTATTTTGATGTAGTTTGGAGAGAGAAAATTAAAAAATTCCTCTGGCACGTGGTCATGGACAGAAATGACATTTCAACCACCGTTTTTAATGAAGAATGGCTCGCATTCTCTCCCAGCATGGCTAAAAATGTCAGGGGATGGGTCTGTAAGGATGCCCATGTTGTTTTGAATGTGTTTTGGTCAATGGTTGAATCTCTTCCACGTTTTCTCACATTTCTCTCTCCTAGGCTCGTCCCTTGCACTGTAAAAGCCAGATTTGGCTCATTTTCAAAGGGTTGAACATTTTTTGTGTATTGCAGGTCCCCTTTCTCACCTTGGAAGTGATTTTGGTGGAATATTAGACCTTTTCTAATCGCTGTAACTTTTATTTGACCTCTCAGGTGTTGTAATGCAAGTGATTTTGATTATTAAAATAACAATACAACCTCTATGATTAGTTTTCATCCTCTACCTGTGTTGTTTGGTTAATTTATGATCCTTCATTACAATTATCAGTTTGTGCATGAGGTTCTTTGATGCATTTTTATGGACTGTGTCAATCTATAGAAGTAAAAAATTCTCACCACTCCTTTAGTGCATCACCTATTAGCATTAGTTTTAGATTTTTTACATTCTCTATCTCTGTCTCCTTTGGAATTTAGGGTAGGGTTAGGAATATAGACCTCTACAACTTGTAAGTGATAAATCTAACCAGAGGAATTGAGGAACCAGCCTCTAAACTGGAGATTCTTTTCTCATTTTGCAAGTCCCACACTTGGGGAAAGTATTTAATGTTGTGCAATCACACTGAATGTTAGTATGATCAAACTAGAAATCTGATCAACATCCAAGGGGTGCTGCTGATTTGCAACAAGTTTTTTATTTGGCTTTGCAAAGCTCTTATGTGGAGAGGATCTGAATATTTATAGATCCATTCAGATATCCATGTCAGGAGACAGAAAATCTTTAAAAAAACCATTTATGGGGTTTTCTAGGGATTTTTCATTCAATAATGGGTTTTTTCTTCAGCTTTGCATATTTTCTATGTTGAGAGGATTTGTAGATTTATAGATTCATTTAGACATTTGTGTTGAGTAATGCAAAACATTTAAAATTAAAGATTTCTAAGTTTTTATGGGTTTTTCTGGTTTGGTAATGAGTTTTTTTGTTCAGATTTGAAGAGTTCCTGTGTGGAAAGAATTTTAATATTCATAGATCCATTTAGACATCCATGTCGGGGAAGAAGAAAATATGAAGAAAACCATTTTTGGGGTTTTTTCATTTCATAATGGGTTTTTTTCTTTGGTTTTACATTGATCCTACGTGAAAAGGATTTTATGATTTATAGATCCATTTAGACATTCATGCAAGGGAGGCTGAAAATATTAAAAAAAACCATTTCTAGATTTTCTTGGGTTTTTTGTGTTCGGTAATGGATTTTTTTCTTCGGCTTGTAGAGTTTATGTGTGGAGAGGATTTGAAGTTTAATAGATCTATTTAGACATTTGTGTTGGGGAGGCGGAAAATCTAAAAAAACTATTTCTAGGTTTTTTGTGTAAGGTAATGGGTTTTTTGTTTGGCTTTGCAGAGTTCCTGTGTGGAGAGGATTTGAAGCTTTATAGATCCATTTAGACATCCATATCAAAGAGACAGAAAATCTAAAAAAACCATTTGTAGGTTTTTTGCATTTGGTAATGGGTTTTTTTTTACTTAGCAGAGTTCTTGTGTGGAGAGGATTTGAAGATTTATAAATCCATTTATACAGTCGTGTCGGGGAGGAAAAAAATCTTTTAAAAACTATTTCTAGGTTTTTTTGGGTTTTTTGCACTCAAAAACGAGTTATTTCGTCGGCTTTACAATGTTGTTGTGTGAAGAATATTTGAAGTTTTGTAGATCCATTTAGACATTTGTGCAAAGAATGCATACAAGCTAAAAAAAACCATTTCTGATTTTTTCTGTGTTTTTTGCATTCGGTAATGGTTTTTTTCTTCATATTTTTAGAGTTCTTGTGTAGAAAGGATTTGAAGATTTATAGATCCATTTAAACATGTGTGTTGGAGAGAAAAAAAATCTAAAAAAAAACTATTTCTAGTTTTTCTGGGTTTTTTAAGTTCGGTAATAGGTTTTTTTCTTTGGCTTTGCTGAGTTCCTATGTGTAAAGGATATGAAAATTTATAGATCCATTTAGACAATGGTGCCGGGGAGGCAGATTTTGAAAAAAAACATTTCTAGTTTTTTTGTGTTCGGGAATGATTTTTTTCTTCAAATTGGTAGACTTCATGTGTGGAGAGGATTTGAAGATTTATAGATCCATTTAGACATCTATGTCGGGGAGGCATAAAATCTTAAAAATACTATTTTTAGGTTTTCCTGTGTTTTTTACATTCGGTAATGAGTTTTTTTCTTTGGCTTTGTGGAGTTCATGTGTGGAGAGTATTTAAAGATTTATAAATTTGTGTCACGGAGACAAAATTTGAAAAAATCTATTTTTGAATTTTTTCTGGGTTTTTTACATTTGGTAATAGATTTTTTCTTCGTCTTTTTAGAGCTCCTGTGTGGAAAGGATTTGAAGATTTATATATCCATTTAGATATTTGTGCAAGGGAGGCAAGAAATATTTTTTAAAAATATTTCTAGGTTTTTTTGGGTTTTGTATGTTTGGTAATGGGTTTTTTTTCTTCGGATTGGTAGAATTCCATTGTGGAGAGGATTTGAAGATTTATAGATCCATGTACACTTTCATATCAAGGAGGTAGAATATATGAAAAAAACTATTTCTGGGTTTTTTGTGTGCCTTAATAGATTTTTTTTCTCGGGCTCTACAAAGTTCCTATGTGGAAAGGATTTGAAGATTTATAGATCTATTTAGACATCAATGTCGGGGAGACAAAACTGGAAAAACAACTATTTCTGGAGTTTTATGGGGTTTTTGCGTTCAGTAATGGGTTTTTTCCTTCAGATTTGTAGTGTTCCTATTTGGAGAGGATTTTAAGATTTATAAATCCATTTAGACATCTGTGCCAGGGAGGCAAAAAATATGAAGAAATTCATTTCTGGTTTTTTTGCGTTCGGTAATGGGTTTTTTTCTTTAGCTTTGCAGAGTTCATTTGTGGAAAGGATTTTAAGATTTATAGATCCATTTAAACATCAATGTCAGGGAGGCAACGAATCTGAAAAAACTATTTCTGGGTTTTTCGCATTCAGTAATGGGTTTTTTTTGTCAGCTTTGCATAATTTCTTGTATGGAGAGGATTTGAAGATTTATAAATCCATTTAGACATTTGTGTCAGGGATGCAAAATATCTGAAGAAAAAAACTATTTCTGGCTTTTTTGTGTTCGGTAATGGGGTTTTTCTTTGGATTTGTAGATTTCTTGTGTGGAGAGGATTTGAAGATTTATAGATCCATTTAGACATCCGTGCCGAGAAGGAAGACTATCAGAAAAAACTATTTCTATGGTTTTCTAGGTTTTTTTGGGTTTTTTTTGTAATGGTTTTTTTTCTTCAGCTTTGCAAAGTTCTTGTGTGGAGAGGATTTGAAGATTTTTTTAGATCCGTGTAGAAAATCTAGAAAAAAAAAAAAACATTTATAGGGTTTTCTGGGTTTTTTGCATTTGATAATGGTTTTTTCTTCATCTTTGTAAAAATTCTGTGGAGATGATTTAAAGATTTATAGATCCATTTAGACATTCGTACCGAGGAAGTAGAAAATCTAAAGAAAAAAACCATTTATGGGTTTTTTGTGTTCCGTAAAGGGTTTTTTCTTTGGGTTTGTTTTTTTTCTCGGGCTCTACAAAGTTCCTATGTGGAAAGGATTGAAGATTTATAGATCTATTTAGACATCATGTCGGGGAGTGTTCCTGTATTGAGGGTTTTTTCTTTGGGTTTGTAGAGTTCCTGTATTGAGAGGAATTTGAAGATTTATAGATCCATTTAGACAACTATCCCTGGGAGGCAGAAAATCTAAAAAAAATACTATTTCTCGGTTTTTGTCATTCGGTAATGGGTTTTTGAAGAAAAAAACTATTTCTAGGTTTTTTGGGTTTTGTATGTTTGGTAATGGGGTTTTTCTTTGGATTTGTAGATTTCTTTGAGTTTCTCGAGTACCTATTTGGAGAGTATCGGTAATGGGTTTATAAATTCATTTGAGACATCCATGTTGGGGAAGAGTACCTATTTGGAGAGTATCTTAAGATTTATAAATTCATTTAGACATCCATGTTGGGGAGGACACAAAATCCGAAGAAAATCATTTTTGAGTTTTTCTAGTTTTTTTTCTCTTTGTAATGGGTTTTTTTCTTCAGCTTTATAGAGTTCCTTTATGTAGAGGATTTGAATATTTATGTATCCATTTAGACATCCGTACTATCAGAAAAAAACTATTTCTCATGGTTTTCTAGGTTTTTTTGGGTTTTTTTTGTAATCCGTACGGGCGAGGAAAAAAATATGAAAAAACTATTTTTTGGTTCTTTTGGGTTGTTTGTACTCGAAAATGATTTTTTTTGTCGGCTTTGTACAGTTCTTGTGTGGAAAGGATTTAAATATTTATAGATCCATTTAGGACACAAAATGTGGAAAGGATTTAAATATTTATAGATCCATTTAGACATCTATGTCGAGGATCCATAAAATCTGAAAAAAAAAAAAAAAAAAAAAAAAAAAAAAAAAAAACAATTTATTAGTTTTTCTGTGTTTTTTGCGTTAGGTAATGTATTTTTTCTTCAGCTTTACAGAGTTCTTGTGTGGAGAGGATTTGAAGATTTATAGATCCATTTAGACATCCGTTCTAGAGAGGCAAATAATTAAAATTAAACTATTTCTACGTTTTTATGGGTTTTTTACGTTTGATAATGGGTTTTTTTCTTCAACTTTGCAGAGTTCATGTGTGGAGAGGATATGAAGATTTATAGATCCATTTAGACATTCGCGCTGGGAGGCATTAAATTTGAAAAAAACCATTTTTAGGTTTTTCTGAGTTTTTTGGGTTTGGGAAAAAAAAAATTACTTTAGCTTTGTAGAGTTCCTGTGTGGAGATGATTTGAATATTTATAGATCCATTTAGACATCCGTGTAGGGGAGGCAGAAAATTAAAAACAACCATTTATAGATTTTCTAGGTTTTTTACGTTTGATAATGGGTTTTTTTCTTCTACTTTGCAGTATATGAAAATTTATAGATCCATTTAGACATCTGCATTGGGGAGGCTGAAATTTTGAAAAAAAACTATTTTTGAGTTTTACTGAGTTGTGTTTGGGAAAGGTTTTTTACTTTAGCTTTACAGAGTTCTTATGTGGAGAGGATTTGAAGATTTATAGATCAATTTAGACATCCATGTAGGGAAGGTAGAAAATCTGAAAAATACCATTTCTAGGTTTTTTGGGGGTTTTCTACATTCGGCTATGGTTTTTTTGTGTTCGGTAAGAGGATTTGAATATTTATAGATCCATTTAAAAAATAGTTCTGGTGAGGCAAAAAATCTGAAAAAAAAAATTACATTTTTTTGTTATTTTTACGTTCAATAATGGGTTTTTTTCTTCAGATTTATAGAGTTCCTGTTTGGAGAGGACATTTAGAAATCCATATCGGGGAGGTAGAAAATCTGGAAAAAAAAAACCATTTCTGAGTTTTTTTAGGTTTTTTGTGTTCGGTAATAAGTTTTTTTCTTCGGCTTTTTAGAGTTCCTGTGTGGAGATGATTTGAATATTTATCCATTTAAACATCCGTGCGGGGGAGGCATAAAATATGGAAAAAACCTATTTCTAGGTTTTTTGTGTTCGGCAATGTGTTTTTTTCTTTGGCTTTACAGAGTTTCTGTGTGGATATGATTTGAAGATTTATAGATCCATTTAGATATTTATGTCGTGGAGGCAGAAAATATGAAAAACTAAGTATTTTCTGGGTTTTTTGCATTTGATAATGGTTTTTTTTTCGGCTTTGAAGAGTTCCTCTGTGGAGAGGATTTGAAGATTTATAGATCCGTTTAGAAATCTGACCCAAGGAGGCAGAAAATATGAAGAAAAAAACCATTTTTGTGTTTTTCTTTATTTTTTGCGTATGGTAATGGGTTTTTTTCTTCGGCTTTCTAGAGTTCCTATGTGGAGAGGATTTGAAGCTTTATAGATCCATTTAGACATTTGTGTCAGGGAAGTAGAAAATATGAAAAAGAACTATTTCTAAGTTTTTTACATTTAGTAATGGATTTTTTTTCTTTGGCTTTGTAGAGTTCCTGTGTGGAGAGCATTTGAATATTTATAAATTCGTTTAATCATCAGTGTCGGGGAGGTAGAAAATCTGAAAAATCTGTTTCCGTGTTTTTCTGTGTTTTTCACGTTTGGTAATGGGATTTTTATTCGGCTTAGCACAGTTCCTGTGTGGAGAAGATTTGAAGATTTATAGATTCATTTAGACATCCATGCAGGGGAGGCAAAAAATATGAAAGAAAAAAATTCTGAGTTTTTTTCTTCGGTTTTGCAGAGTTCCTCTATGAAGAGGATTTGAAGATTTATAGATCGATTTAAAAAACTGTGTCGAAGAGGCAGAAAATCTTTAAAAATATTTTTGAGTTTTTCTTTATTTTTTGCGTTCGGTAAATTTTTTTTCTTCGGCTTTACAGAGTTCCTGTCTGGAGAGGATTTTAAGATTTATAAATCCATTTAGACATCTATCCTAATGAGGACAGAAAATATGAAGAAAACCATATTTGGATTTTTCATGGTTTTTTACGCTCAATGATGAGTTTTTTCTATGGCTTTGTAGAGTTCCTTTGGGGAGAAGATTTGAAGATTTATAGATCCATTTAGACATTTGTACCAGGGAGAAGGAAAATCTGAAAAGAAAAACCATTTATGGGCTTTTTTATTTTTTATGCTCGGAAATGGGTTTTTTTGTTGGCTTTGCATAATTCTTGTGTGGGGAGGATTTGAAAATTTATAGATCCATTTACACATTCGTTCCAAAGATGCAGAAAATCTGAAAAAAAAAAAAAACCATTTTTGAGTTTTTCTCTATTTTTTGTGTTCGATAATGAGTTTTTTTCTTTAGTTTTGTAGAGTTCTTGTGTGGAGAGGATTTAAAGATTTTTATATCTATTTAGACATCCGTGCTGGGAAGGCAGAAAATCAAACAAAAAAAACCATTTCTAGATTTTATTTTATTTTTTTACATTCGGAAATAGGATTTTTTCTTCCGCTTTGCAAAGTTCCTATGTGGAGAGGATTTGAATATTTAAATATCCATAAAACATCCACGATGGAGAGGTTAAAAATATGAAAAAATAATAATTTCTAGATTTTTATTGGTTCTTTGCATTCGGAAATGAGTTTTTTTCTTTGGCTTTGCAAAGTTTCTATGTGGAAAAGATTTGAAGATTTAGATATCCATTTAGACATCCATGTCGGGGAGGTAGAAAAAAAAATTAAAAACCATTTTTGGGTTTTTTTAGATTTTTTACATTCGGTAATTAGTTTTTTCTTCAGCTTTGTAGAGTTCTTATGCGGAGAGGATTGTAATATTTATAGAACCATTTAGACATCTGTGCCTGGGAGGAAGAAAATTTAAAGAAAAAAATATTTTTGGGTTTTTGGCATCCGATAATGAATTTTTTCTTTGGCTTTACAAAGTTCCTGTGTGGAAAGGATTTGAAGATTTATAGATCTATTTAGACATCTATTCCAGGTAGGTATAAAAGATGAAAAAAACTATTTTTAGGTTTTTCTAGGTTATTTGCGTTCAGTAATGGGTCTTTTTCTTTCACTTTGCATAGTTCCTCTGTGGAGATGATTTGAAGATTTATAGATCTATTTAGACATCCATGTTGGTGAGCCAGAAAATTTGAAAAACACCATTTCTAGGATTTTCTGGGAACTTTGTGTTTGGTATTGGGTTTTTTTTCCTTTGACTTTGCAAAGTTCTTATCTAGAGAGGATTTGAAGATTTATAGATCCATTTAGACATTTGTGCCAAGGAGACAAAAAATCTTAAAAAATCATTTCTAGGTTTTTCTAGGATTTTTGCATTCGCTAATGGTTTTTTTCATCTTTGCAAAGTTCTTATGTGGAGAGGATTTGTAGATTTATAGATCTATTTAGACATCTATGTCGGTGAATGCAGAAAATATGAAAAAAAAACCATTTCTATGTGTTTATGGGTTTTTTGGGTTTGGTAATGGGTTTTGTTTCTTCGGCTTTGCAAAGTTCCTGTGTGGAGAGGATTTGAAGCTTTATAGATCCATTTAGACATTTGTGTCGGGGAAGCAGAAAATATTGAAAAAACTATTTCTGAGTTTTTTACATTTAGTAATGGATTTTTTTCTTTGGCTTTGTAGATTTCTTGTGTGGAGAGCATTTGAAGATTTATATATCCATTTAGACATCTGTGCCGGGGAGGCCAAATATTTTTTTTAAATCATTTCTTTATTTTTTGGGTTTTTTGTGTTTGGTAATGGGTTTTTTTTTCAGCTTTGCAGAGTTCCTAGGTGGATAGGATTTGAAGCTTTATAGATCCAATTAGAAATTCTTGTCAAGGAGACAGAAAATCTGGAAAAAAAAAACAATGTGGGATTTTTGCATTCGGTAATGGTTTTTTTTCTTTGGCTTTGAAGAGTTAATGTGTGGAGAGGATTTGAAGATTTATAAATCCATTTAATCATCTATGTGAGGGAGGTAAAAAATCTAGAAAAAAAATCTATTTCCAATTTTTTCTAGGTTTTTTGCGTTCGGTAATGGGTTTTTTCTTCGACTTAGTAGAGTTGCTGTGTGGAGAGGATTTTAAGATTTATAGATCCATTTAGACATCCATGTTGGGGAGGCAAAAAAAATGAAAAAAAAAAACCATTTCTAGATTTTTTTTAGTTTTTTACGTTCAGTAATGGGTTTTATTCTTCGGCTTTGCAGAGTTCCTATGTGGAGAGGATTTGAAGATTTATAGATCCGTTTAAACAACTATGCTGGGGAGGCAGAAAATCTGAAGAAAAAAAAAACCATTTCTAGGTTTTTCTGGGTTTTTTATTCGACTTTGCAGAGTTAATGCCTAGATAAGATTTTAAGATTTATAAATCAATTTAGACATCCGTGCTGCGGAGTAGAGAAAATATGAAGAAAACCATTTTTGGGTTTTTTACATTTGGTTATGGGTTTTTATTCGGCTTTGTAGAGTTACTGTCTGGAGAGGATTTTAAGATTTATAAATCCATTTAGACATCCATGCTGCGGAGGACAGAAAATATGAAGAAAACTATTTTTGGGTTTTTCTGGGTTTTTTGCGATTGGTAATGGATTTTTTTATTCAGCTTTGCAAATTTCCTTTGTGGAGAGGATTTGAAGATTTATAGATCCATTTAGACATTCATGCCAGGGATTCAAAAATTTTGAAATAAAAACCATTTTTGGGTTTTTTTTTTAGTTTTTTACGCTTTGAAATGGGTTTTTTCTTCATCTTTGCAGAGTCCTTGTGTGGAGAGGATTTGATGATTTATAGATCCATTTAGACATTCATGCCCAAGATGCAAAAAATATGAAAAAAAACCATTTTTTATGTTTGTGTTTTTTACATTCGTTAATGAGTTTTTTCTTTTGTTTTGAGAGGAGGAAATGATGGAAATAAAATAGAGATTATATATCTCTTATTCTTTCAATGAATATCAGAAACACGATACATATTTATAGGTTCGTGAATAAGCTACACTCCCCGGAATGGATGAAATAGTTACAAACAAAATGAATGAATTATGGAATAGATGATAACTAATCTAATAATATAATACGTAGACTAGGCTAACATTCCCCCTTTATTACATTGTTCTTGTAAATGTGACCCCCGAAAAGTTCAAATTTCACTTTTCTACTTGAGATTTTATGAGAATATCAGCAACTTATGCTTCTGTAGGACAGTACTAGAGCTGAATGTGATGGTTCAAGATGTGCTCTTGAATGAAATGATAATCAATCTTAATATGCTTTGTTTGTTCATGAAAAACTAGATTTTGCACGAGCTTCAACATACTCTGATTGTCACAATAAAGAATAGGTGACTAATTTTCAAGAATGCTCATGTCATCCAAAATGTGATGTAACCATATCGCTTCACACATAGCTCCTCGTGCGGCATAATATTCTGCCTCTATGGATGAGATAGAAATAACATTCTACTTCTTGCTTATCCACGAGATAGATCCAGATTTGAGATGAAATATGTATCCTGTGGTTGACTTCCTATCATCAACAGATCTGGTGTGGTCCAAGTTGATGTATCCCCTTGTAAGAAGAATTGATCATTCTTCTTATATTCCAGACCATAATCAATTGTACCTCAAACATATCTCAAAACATGCTTTGCTGCAATCTAGTGACATTTCTTCGGCTCTTACATGAACTTGGAAAGATAGCTGACAACATAGCATAGATCTGGTCTGGTATATGTCAAATAGATGAGCCCTCCAATAAATTTCTTGTAGAGAGGATCATCTACTTGAGGTGATTCCTAGAATCTTGAAAGTTGCAAGCCTTTTTCCATGGGAGTGGATATAGGTTTACAGTTGGACATATTCTACTTTTCCAAGAGTGTCTTGGCATACTATGTCTAGGAGATAAAAATGTGATGCTCTTTTTGCCATATTTCCAAGCTAAGACAGTAATGTAGTAGCCCCAAATCTGTCATGTCGAAGGTTCTTTTGAGATCATTCTTCACAATATCAACCTGATCTTCTGAACTGCCAATGATCACAAGATCATCCACATACACAACAAGAATGAAAATTTATTTTCCTACCTTATTTATATACAAATTAGAATCTGAGGGGCTACAAGTGAGCCCATGCTACAGAAGGTGATCATCGATCTTGATATACCATGCCCTTGGAGCTTGTTTCAGTCTATACAGTGATTTGATGAGATGACATACCTTCTAAGAATGCTCTTTATCAACAAATCCTTCAAGTTGGGTCATGTACACTTCTTCTTTCAGATCACCATTTAGGAAAGCACTCTTTATGTCCATCTGCTAAAGTCTCCATCTTTTTTGTGCTACAAGTGTGCAAACTACTCTAATGGTCTTGATCTTCGAGTGGGTGCAAAGGTTTCTTCATATTCAATGCCTTCTTTATGAGAATATGCTTTTGCTAAAAGTTGTGCTTTATGTTTATCAATGGATCTATCTACCTTATATGTTTTTTTGAAAACCCATTTGTAGCCTATGGGTTTCTTTCCTATAGGTAGATAGACAAGGTCCCATGTCTGACTTTGCATGAGTGAGTCATATTTTACATCCATGGCTTCTTTCCACTAAGGTTGATTGAGTGCTTCATGGACATTATCAGGCTCGGAGCTATTAATCTGTGAACTCATGAGTGTAAATTTACCTCATTTCTTGTTTGACTTCTCATTTTGACTCTGGATGATGTATCTGGGAGTTTTTACAAATGTGAGTCCTTGATGGTGCTTTGTACCCACTTCAAACGAGAACTTGGATGCTTTTGAGAAGAACTATTTTGTTTCTATGTGGATTGATGTGGAGTCACATTCTCCAGTTCTCCAAGGTCAATAAATAGCTCTCCTGGCAGCACATCTTTTCTCTGAGTAGTCTCCTCTGGTTGATCATCTGATTCGGAGACTAGTCAGTGAGAGGTGGTTGGTAATGGTTCTTCTGTTATCACTACTGAGTTAAAGGATGACTCGTCCCAAACCACATCTCGATTGTCATAAATTTTCTTCATCTCAAGATCCATGAGATGGTATGCCTTTGAGGTAGTGTTATAGCCAAGTAGGATGCATAGGAGTTTGTGAGGAATAAAGAGAAACATAGAGAACAAACCTTGTTGATTTTTGTCAAAATTTCCAAAAGGTATAAGAAACTTAGAAAAAATTCCAAAATTGCAATCATTTTGGAAATATAACCAAAAATTTGACAATAAGGGTTTTGACACAATTCTAACCAATATCAATCTCTGATACCACTTATAATGAAATTAATGAGATATATCTAAATATTATAGGCTAATCAAAGATTATATGAGATATATCTCTGATAATTAATTGTTTCAAATATATTTTAGGCTAATCAGTTTTGTTAATGTAATCCATCGGATCTTCACAAATATTTTAACCACTAGGCTGTAACCTATACTAATGGAAATTATTTCTCAACAACAAAGTAGATTTATTCAAGGTAGAATTATTCAGAATGGAGTTATTATGGTCCATGAAACAATTCATTCAATGGATAAAAGTAAAAAAGTTGGGATGGCTATCAAGTTAGACATGCATAAGGATTTTGACAGAGTCTCCTGGAAATTCATGGATGAGGTTTTATCCAAGTTTGGATTTCAAAATAAATTCAGGAAAATTAAACATTCTTGCATATCTTCATCTAGATTCTTAGTGGTTGTTAATGGAGAACCAATTGGTTTTTTTGCAGGCAATAGAGGAATTCAATAAGGGGACCCCATCTCCCCTTTGTTGTTCATTATAATGGCTGACAATTTAAGCAGATCTATCTCAAAATCTATTCATATTGGTATGATAAAGGGATTTCAACCTACTTTTGGTAATCAGGTTTCCTCTCACTAGCAGTTTGCTGATGACACTCTCCTTCTTTTGATGGCCTCAATAATTGAAGTGAAGGCTATCAAAACTATCCTTAGATTTTATGAGGAAGCCTCGGGACAAAAAGTTAATTTTGACAAAAGCTCAATCTATTTTTTCAATACTCCTATTGAAAGTCAAAGAAAGATTTCTCTCATTCTTGGATGTAATATTAATTCCCTCCCTACTACTTATTTAGGGCTCTCTATGAGTACTAGTAAGGTTTCTAATGAGGTTTGGAATGATCTTCTTAAGAGATTTCAAAAAAAAACTAGTTAGTTGGAAAGGAGCTTTACTTTTAAGTGCAGGCAAGTGTTTATTGATAAAAAACACTCTTCAGAACTTACCTATTTATATCATGTCAATGTTCAACATTCCAACAGCAGTGATAAATAGCATTGAAAAAATTTAAAAACACTTTTTATGGCATGGTACTGAAGACGGGTTTAGGTACCATTTAGTTGCTTGGGAGCAAGTCTGTAAACCAAAGAGTATTGGGGGTTTAGGAATCAAAGATATCAAACATATGAATGTTTCTCTTATTGCAAAGTTAGGTTAGAGACTTATAAAAGAGCACAAGCCTTAGACCAAGTTGATCAAAATCAAATACCTTTCCAATCAAATCATGAATTCCTTTATTTTTGATCAGTTACTTCCGAATGCAACTATTTTCTGGAACAATCTTCTCCACATAAGACATATTCTCTCTCAGGGATGTAGTTGGAAGCTTGGGGATGGTCAAGAAATTAATTTCTAGACTGATAAATGGTCATATTTTAACTAGATTTCCTCTTATGGTCACATTAAAGACATAGCTTAATTATAAATTATGGCCACAAAGTCTAGGGCTATATTGAGGTGGTTGAAAATAAAAGGAAATGGAAATAGTTCAAAGTAGATGAGGATAATGTGCAGTCTGATGTTTCATCTATGCAAAGTCATCTCTCCCTAATTCATATTAGTCCTCAAAATCATAAGGATGAACTCATTTGGAAAGATTCCTTTGATGGAGTGTACTCGGTTAAATCTGGCTACAACTCTTTCTTTGCCTCTATTGAAAGTGATACTGAGTGACATAAGCTATGGATGCCCGAGCTAACCCCTAGAGTAAAATTTTTCTGGTGGCTCATCATTAAAGGCAATATCCTAACTAACTAATGACAATCTCATTAGGAAATGATTCATCATGCCGAACAGATGCTACATGTGTCAGGAAGAAGCAGAAGACATCAAACACCTCTTTTTTCATTGTAAGTACACTTCCAAAATTTGGCATCTTATTTTTGAAAACTTTAATCAGGAATGGGTCTTTCCCCATACTTTTCTTCAGGCCTGGGAAAAATGGAACTCTCCTTACAAAAATTGTGTGGTGAGGAGATTATGGCAACTGGTTATACCTCACACCATGTGGCGAGTTTGGAAAGCTTGTAATGATGTCATTTTCAAGAATACCATAAAGTTATGAAAAAAAAATCTACAAATAAATTATCATTGTTGTGAAAGACAACATTGAAAGATTTAAACCCCCCAAAAATAGACTTTACCCTGAGGAAGAAGAGCACATTCTGGCTACTTGGAATATTGGCACTGTTTTGAACAAGAATAACAATAGTATTGATAGATCCATTGTCCGATGGATTAAGCCTCCCAGTGCTTGGCATAAGTTGAATTTTGATGAGGCCTCAAAAGGCAATCCTGGGGATTCTGGAGGTGGGGGAGTCATTAGAGATCACAGAGGTTGTTTTATTACTGTTTTTTTTGGTAAAATGGGTAGGCAAACTAATCACTACTCTAAATCTCTTGCTACTCTTTGGGGAGTAAGGCTAGTCGGGGATTGTAATATTTCCAATATTATAATTGAGGGTGATTCGCTGAACATTATCAATCTTTTAAATCAAAAATAGCACCCCAGTTGGTCAATCAGGGACTTTATTACTGAAGCTACTGATATTTGCAATAGTTTTGAAAATTTTGAAATCAAACATACTTACCATGAAGGCAATAGTGTGGCTGATGGTTTAGAAAAATTTGGGGTTAATAATACTTTTCAAACTTGGTTAAGGGGGGACATTCTTCCTACTAAAGTTAATAAAGACATCATCAAATATTTGCATGACTTGGAAAGTAATCACTAATAGGTGTAGTGATGATGCTAAGGACCGGCTTTTTAAGTGTAGAATGATGACATCATCAAATATTTGTGTGACTTGGAGCGTCATCATTAATAGTTATAGGGTGGATGCTAAAGAGTGGTTAATTAATTGTAAAGTGAGGACTAATAATTACATCTCTTCACATGATTGGGAGGGCTTCAAAAGCATAGCTGAGGATGATTCGTATAGTTTTCAAATTTTTACCATTACGAGAAGAGGTAATATCACAGGAAAAATGGGGGGGACTACCTTGCAAGACAGAGCCCACTCATAATCCAGCATGGAAAGATGATACAGTTCTTTGGAACTATCTACAAAAATGTTGTCTCATGAACTTTATTGAAAAAATCCAAGGTTTTGATCATGATCTCTCAATTAAATTTTCTCAGGGATGGAGGAATCGCGTGGTTGAGTACAGTAATATAAAGGTTGAGATTTCCAAGGAGCTTATTGCCCAGGTCACCGGGCATAGTCTAGACGGAATCAAATTCTTCAACAAGTGGGTGGACAGAGAGGTGGAGGCTAAGAAGTTTCTTGATGAGGGGGAGAATATAGAATTTGTGATAGCTAGCATCAAACTTGCTTCTATTCCAAAGCCTTTTGTTGAGATCGCAAGGATGGTAGTAAGGTATGTTACACTTGAGGGGAGATTTGTCACTATTCCCCAAAAGCACTTGATCTTCCTTAATCACTTCCGTAAAAACCTTGCCATCAACTTTCCTCATTACTTGTTGAATTCTCTGGAGAAATCTATTTTGGAAGTTCAAAACCACACTAGCGTTGTTCCCCTTCATCAAGGGTTAATACTTCTTATTCACCGCCACTGCTCAGCCTGTCCCCACTTAGATTTTTCTCCTCCCCCTGCCTCCATCCTTCCCCTTCCCGATAGGAAACTTGACACTGCTTCAACTAGCAGGAAAAGGAAAGAGATGAAAACTAAGGTCCCTACTTCTTAGAGGGTTCTTAGAAGTCATAAAGACCTGGAGCTTGCTGTGAATTTATTGCACATTAGTAATCCGATGGAGGAGCCTAAAGATGAGGACTTGTTGGTTAGAGTTGGAAAGATGGAAAAGGAGATTCAGGAATTGAAGAGTGCTATTAGGGATATGGATAAAGCTAAGGGAAAAAGGAAACTGCAAAACAAGGATGATGATGATATCACTGCTGAAGTTTTTAAGAAGCTTCAATCTCTGGATGTCAAGCTTGGCAATGCAAAAGGGCGTACGTACTGTATCCTCTCTGCTCTTAAAAGCATCTCAAATTTTATCAAGTAGCATGTGCGTAGTATTTGTAGTCTCAGCAGTATTACCGAGGATATTTGGGGCTCCAAGGAGAAGAGAGATCTTGTAATTGCCTAGGCAGATTTGAAAGACCCTTCCCAGGCCACCGCCATTGCATTCTTCGTCTCGCTCCAAATGATTAAAGCCAACATTGACCGGATTGTCAAGTGATGTGGAGCTCTGTTACTATTTACTGGTGGTGAAGTTTCTATTGACTGGCATTTTTGGTGCTATTTTTTGGTTGGGATGACCAGTGGTGGTTATCTCTTGTTCATTTTTTTGTCTCTTCTTCTTTTATTCGGATCATTGTCTGTCTTGATCCTGTTTTGTTACTATATTGTATTATCTAGCTGTTGAGCCCCCTAATGTTTAATGTTTTTATCTTTTAGAATCAATTTTTCCTCTTTTGGTATCTAACTTTTGAGCCTTTTTGTACACAAGGTATAGTCCCTTCAAAACTATTTGCCCATAATAAAAAAAAAGATTAGCAGTAATAGAACACCAAATAATACAAAAATATAGAGAAATATAGAGAGATGATCACAATATGCAAGTAAAAGTACTTAGTCACTTTGAGGGGGAAACCTCCAAATCATACATAAGGCTCAAGTGCTCAATATGATCCTTAAATACTCCTTACTGCCTCATATATATACCCTTCATATACTATAGCCAACACCTAGGCCGACCTACTAAACATATGAAATCATAAATAAATGACATATGACAGGAAAAGGGATTATATAAGTCATAAGTGGACCCTACATATTTAATATAAGTTATAGGAATAAGGGCATAGCACACACATATGCGAGACAAGGACTACTCCATTCATTGATGGTATGCATAGAATATCTTAGTGGGAAAGGTTTAGAAAGAGGCACAAATATTTGTCCTTAAAGATTGATCGTGATAGGGTATTCATGTCTATGCCTGAAAAACATTTTGTATTTTATGACAACTTGGTTCTGTAGACAAAAATCACGCACTTGGGTACATTTCTAGGTCTTAAAATCATACTTGCATTCATATGATTCCTAAGCGAGAAAACTAGTAATTGAAAGCTATCTTTGGCCTCTTTGTTTTGTTTTTTGTCTTCTTGTTGGTCTTTTACACCCTACAGCCTAGTCAATATTTCATTTACTTATCGTTTATGACTTCATAAACTAGTGCTTAGCCAAGACACCAACACCAGGTGCCCTCATCCCCTTTGGGTGCCCTTGAGATTTTTCCACCTTACTCTCTATTTTTGGGTTTCTTTTATCTTTTTGGAATATTATTTTCTTATGAGTCAACCTTCCAGTTGTCAATTAAAATATTCAACCAAGGTAATCATATAAATACAAAGCTATGTGACCAAAATCATATATTATCATTACCTAAGCTTGCATTCAAAGGCATACATCTAGCATCCATTGAAGGGACAAGGGACTGCATTTTCTGCATACACTGTATAGAAAGGGGAAGTTTATTTTTCCAACCACACATCTATCTACATTGGTACATCTAGTTATCACCCACTATCAAGTACACTTGCACAAAGGCTTCATAAGGCATGATTCTATCACAACACACACACAAAATAACTACATAGAGTTTGAGATGTAGTGCAATGCTCAATCGTAAGTTCACTCATTCGATTGGTTGTCGGGGTCAATCTGATTCCATATATTGCATCTTCTTTTTTGGATTAGATGTGGTATTGTGGGTTTTACAGGTAAATCTTTGTCTTACAGGTTTTAGGCACACTCAACGATCATATTGTGACATACAGATGACTAGCAATGACTATCAATGACACTTGTGCGACAGTAGAAAAATCAGGTTTTGACCACCTGCATAGTCACAGGTGTCCAGTAGCAAACCTTAGTACCCAAGCACCCCTGACCTACCTAGGAACCGTAGTCTGGAATTATCTAATAGTTCCAAATTTTATGGTGCATCGTTGTGATGGTCTACCCTTCTTGTTCATCAGTTTTCCAGTCCATATCAGTTATAGGAGCAAGTTCAAATCAAATAAGTCTTTTTCCCTCTCTCTTTCATTTAGGGTTTCATATTTATTAGCTTATTTCTTGTGACTAATATGTACTTTAGCATTTAAAAATCATACGTGACTCTACAATTATGGTTTTACAAAAATCTATTTTTGTTAAATCATTTAGTGAACCCGCATTCGAATACTCTTGGATCCTCATTTTTCTTCTCCCATGGCTCCTAAGGTTTCCCAAGTCTCCTTGCATCAATTGCTTCAAATGCACCCACATTGCAAAGATGCTCTCCACAAAACCCTAAACACTATGTATATCCCTAGCAATATGCCACCTTTATAATTCAATGCATTGTTTGATCATCTCTGTGATGACTCTATTAGTCCTAATGTCATTCAATCCATTTATAATTCTATTCAAGCTTTACATTCTTTATTTTGAGATAAAATTCAAGCTATGGAATACATGATTACATCTCTCACATCTCAAATCCAAAATCTTAAGGCCACTTCTCAATTCAATGCTAGTTCTTCTATATCTCCTCCTACTTCTATGTCTTATACATATGCTCATATCAGTGAAACCCAAGTCTTTCCACTACCAACACCTCTCAAATTTGATTTCAATGCTAAGAAATAATATATTCGTTCATGGATCCTCACTCATTAATTAATCAACTTTACATCTACTCATTACTATCCTTCTTATTTTCTTGCAAAATATCAAGGTCATCCACATTGCAATTATCATCAAATTAATGGAAATAATGGAAATGAATGTTATGCTCTAAAATGAAAAATTGACCACCTTAAGCACTATGGTCTACAAGATTTTTTTACATGCCCATCTCTAAATGCTACATCCACATGGGCTACCAAGTTTGCTCCTTCTATGAAAAATAAGCATCATGACATCACTTCTAATGTTCCTTCTTCCATAAGTCAAGATTCACCTATTCAATCCATTTTCATACCATAATAAAAATTAGCTACCCCATCATCTCCTCTTACTATGTCTTCTAGAATAGTACATACTCCAATTAAGCAATCTCCTCTCAGAATCGGTCCAACACCTCATCATCTCAAGTCTTCTACAACGTCATTAATCCCACATAAGCTACCACTAATTCATTTTTTCAAACTACTCCTTCTATTGATAGCTAAGACACATTTCATACACTGTCATAGATATGCACCTCTCACACACTTGGGGGGCATCATGCTTACGTCCCCCTCCTAACATCATCAATTGTCTGTCATTTCTATTATTAAACTTTGTGCTTTGTATCTAAATCTCTCTAAGAAATCTTACACATATTATATCATCATTTCCCTATGACACACTCTAGTTCCATGGTTCATACTCGACTGTTAAGGGTCTAAATCTGAAATGAACCTCACCACATTCACTCTTTACGCTCTATGCTTCATTGATCTATCTATCTAGAACAAATTTTCAAACGATTTCCCAATGATGCACTCTTAATCTATGTTCATTATGGATTATTGAGGGGTCTTTTATAAATGAACCTCATCTCACACACATTCACACACATCCAGTATGGGTCACACTGCTCATATCACATCTACATTGCATATCATTCCATTACATTCATACACCACACATTACATATATTGGTTGCATTTACTCTTGATTGCTTATATACTCACACATACACTTTATTTCCCATGTTAGACAAATACTTAGTATGTCAATATATTTTCTAAATACATGTGTGTGTTTATTTGGTCTTTAGTTGTGAATGCATACTTCCTATAGATCTTTACACATAGCGATGATGCTTGGCACTATACCTCTTACTAGTCCCACCGAGGCTCCTAGGGCATCTACATTTACTACTCTCACTCATCACCAGTGCTATTGTTTCATCATTTACTACTTCCTAATCTCCCTAGCACACTACTTATTTCATTACTACATACACATCTTAACCTACTTTTGTATTTCTAACATGCTAACGGGTGCTTCATGTGTAGCATTTACCTTGTAGGAACTATTTTCCACCATGGTTTTCTGTTACACTTTGTTTGACATTATTTTCCATTATATGCTATTTTTTTGGGTTATTCCCTTTTCCTTGTATGCACAATGTATGCTTTTGGCCACTTCAGCCCTAATTTTCTTGTGACATTATGAGTGATGTCCTATGTATGAAACCCAATTTTTGTGGTCTCTCTCTTGTATGCACATTTTTTGTTACATTATTTTTCTATGACACACTTGCTACTTTTGCTACTAACACATGTATCTAGCCACTTCATTTGCATGTTCCTTGGTTTCTACCATGCACATCCTCTCCCCCTGCAAGTATCAGTTCATCTCAACATCAGGTCCTCTCTTTGGGCCGCATATTCCTACCAACGTCACATGCACCCAAAACGAGGGGGGCATACATTGGGTGAAAAAATCACCCCAAAAAGTATCTCAGAGCCACATTTTATATATACACGATACCGAATCAACACATCCTATAGATTCAAAAATATCCCAAAATTTGACTTGGGTCTTCTATTTAGCACAGACTCTAGTTCCCAGATACAAACACTAGCGCCTAGGCACTCCTGACCTCTCATAGGAACCTATATCCTAGGGGTAGATATAACTACTTTCTCATATCACAACAATTTTTCAGTAGTTCATAATACAAGCACATTCCTCCAACAAGCAGAATTCATTCTTTCTCCATTTCTATACGGAACTAATACGGTACAACTCAAAACTAAACACAGATCACACCATTTGTAGTGGTATATAAATCAGGAATGCATCATGGAAGGAGAGTAATATTAGACCTCTCTCCCCAACACTCTTCTATCATGGTGTGAGATCACCCAAAAAACTCATTCTTGGCATGAGATCACCCAAAAAACTCACTCTTGGCATGAAATCACCCAAAAACCTCACTCTTTTATAGTATTTTCAAGATATATTTTTATTCTTTTTTACACTCATGATCATCAGGTGCACACTTTCCTATTACTATATTTACACACAGCATGTTGAACCTTTGTCATTATCATTAGTGTTTTCATTGATGTCAAGCTATATTTTTGGAAAAAGGTATTGTGCAAGTGGATTTTAGACTTCTCAAGGTCATTCAAGAATGAAACAAGTATTAACAAGTATATAACAAGCTTCAAGAAGCAGTTCAACAAAGACTCTGCAAGATAAATGTGAAGATTGAAGGGTCATTGCCAGCTTAAATGGTGAGTTAGGAGCCCTATGGAGAAATTAGAGAAAGTCACAGATTGAAGAATGATGTCAAGGATAAAATAAGAAAGCCGCCAAATTCTAGGAGGAGCTGCCGAAGTCTAAGAAAAAGTTACGAATATAAGGATGAACCCGCCAAATTCTAAGAGAAAGCCGCAAATATAAAGATGAATTCACCGAATTCTAAGAGGAAGACGCGAAGGATTAGTGAAATCCACTCGAAAAGAACAAATCCATGGGTAAAATAACGAAGCTACAGAAAATAAGAAATGTCGCAGAAGACCAAAAAAGCTACAGGTAAAGAAGGAAAGTTGCAGAAGACTTAAGAAAGCCACAAGAAAATAAGGAAAATCACTGTACGAGATAAAGTCGTGGTATAAAGAAATAGTGTAGTGTGGATATGTGATGCGATGGATGAACCTTTTCTATATGGAACAACTCTAATTTATCCGATCAATGAAGGAAATGGATAAATGTTTTTGAAAAGAATCAAAAGATAGTGTACTACGAACTTTGAGTAATAATATAGAACTTATGCTTCACAAAAACATCAGACCCGATCTGAAATATCTTGAGCTCCAAATGTCATAATTTAGTGCTCTTTGACTTTGTGGAAAATTGACTACATCCTTTATATCACGAAATCTGAAATCCTTATTTTTAGGTAGAATTAAATATCATAGAGGAAATGAGGGTTGTTACTTTTTATCAGTTTAAAATCCTATAATGATGGGAAATCTATTTTTAGAAATTGTCTCATAAGCATTCCACAAATAACATGTTGAATATTTAATGTTGTTATAAAATAGAAAATCCAAGTTTTAAAGCTGAATATAGAGAGAGTAACTTCAGGGTAGGTGGTGTTCATTTAATAGATAAAATTTACAAACACATACAGGTGTCGTAGGGTACACGACACCCCAAGGAAGTGATGGGGAGTGCTTATTTACTATAAATATATATTCCATGTATAATATTGTAAGTGTGGTTCAAGAGAAAGAGTGGGAGCATTCAAGTTACATGAGCGACAGAGGAAGAAAGACCAAAGGGAGACAACATATGGAGAATTGTTGATTAAACAATGTATTGAGAAGTAAAAGATTAAAAAAATGATAAGAGCATTATTGTGATCAAGTAGTTGAGCAAGAAAGTTAAAAACAGAGGTGCAGAGATAGAAAATGCTGAGTGTTTAAGCCTGAAAGAGTGAGCATACAAAGATTGAGAAAAGTGATCATAACCCTTTGTGTAAGCAACCCGAATCTATATGGTTGATTCATTTGTAATATCATCTTTATAAGTGGGTGCTTAGATTATAGGGGTGGTTTCTCCTTAAAATTTGGAGCTTGCTAAAATCTTTTGAGTGGGTGTTCAGTTATCTTCAAGTGGGTGCTTGGAGAATCTAAATTTGGTGTTTCACAAGTTGAGTGGGTTCTCAACTGAAACCAAGATATTGTATGCTTTGGAATTGGTAATCCTAGTAAATCCTTAGTTTCAAAGTGGATTTTTCTCCTGAAAGGGTTTCCCACTATAAATTTTGTGTTCAGTATTATTATTGTGTTTCATATATTTGATTAAATGCTCATAATACACTACTACAATTTATTAAGGAATTTTGGATTGGTATTGTTTTAAAAAAATTATCTACACTAACTCACCCCCCCTCAATGCTTATGATCTCTAATAATTGGTATTAGAGCAACTCCTTCTAGTAGAAGCTTAACATCTTCAAGGAGATCATCTTTTCACAAGCATGGAAGCAAATCAAACACAAGGTGGATTATAATTTTCTATATCACCTATCTTCACTGAAACAAATTATGAATTCTGAAGAATAAAAATGAAGACATATCTCATGTCACTTGGTTTTGATATATTGTAATACATTGAGAAAGGCTACAATCCTCTAGCCACGCCAATCACTTATGCAGCAAACAAGGTAGAATACGAATGTAACTCAAGTGTTATGAATGCTCTTTTATGTGGACTAAATGAAATTGAATTTGTAAAGGAATGCATTGTACCACCTCCAAATAAATTTGGACCAAGCTTTAGGGTACTTATTAAGGATATTACAAGGTTGAGTTAGCCAAATTGTAGGCCTACAGAGCTCAATTTTAGAATCTAAAGATGAAATATGATGAGAGTATAGCAGCCTACATGTAGAGAGTAGATGAAGTAATCAACATGATCAGAGGCCTGGGTGAGAAGTTAGAAGAATCTGTTATAGTCCAAAAGATCCTAAGATCTTGGATTTCCAAGTATGATGCAAAAGTTTCAACTATGGAAGAAGAAAAAGATATGAATACTCTAATAATGGATGAACTACATAGAAAAATTATGAGCATATGAGATGAGGACAATAGGGTCTAAGTCTACCAAGAAAGAAGTAGCATTCAAAGCCAAGAAAGAGACTCAATCCAAACAAGAAAAAGAAGAATCAGATTTGGAGGATGAAGCAAATCATGAGAATATTGAAGCAATGTTCTTAAGAAGACTAAGAATATGCTCAAGTAAGTATAAAGGAAAATTTCCAGTCAAATATTTTGAATGTGGAAAAATAGGCCATTTTGTTGCTAAATGTCCAAACAAAAATAAAGAAACTCAGTCTAAACCTGATGAAGAAAGTCACAAACATAAAAATAAAAAAATGAGCTTCAAGAAGATAGATGATGGTAAGAAGAACTTCGTTAATAACAAAAGAAACTTCTACTCAAAATAAAATTCAAGTGAATCTGATTCGAGTAACTCAGACAGCTCTAAAAATCAAGATGATGAAACTCATTCTGAATATTTTTTTATGACCATGGATGTCTCTGAAGAATGTAACTCAAAATGAAAAAAAATTAGTTAATTATGAAGATTTTGATGAAGAAAAAGAAAATATAAATCTAGAAGTTGAACTGGTATGTGCTCTTAAAGAATTGAAATTATATAGAAGAAAGAATCAAAATCTAAGATGCACTTTGAAAGACTATGAAGAACAAATCTAGATTTTTGAAAGAAAAAAAAAATTAAAGGAAGAAGAAACTAATGAGCTCAAAGAACTTGAAACTCAGCTTGAAATTATTTCTCAATCTTATAAGTCAAAGGAGCATAAATGCATAAACCTAAAATCATAATTGGAGTGACTGAAGACTGAAGTTGAATAAATGACCAGCAAGCTGATGATGTATGAGAAGCTAGAAAAGAGCTCAAATATCTTGACTTATATACTAAACAGTCAATGGGATACAAATGAAATCAGGGATTGGTTTCAAGGAAGAAAGCAAAGAAATTGATTATGAAAAAAAGGAAGAAAACAAGACTTCATCAGTGTCAAGCACCTTTCCTGTTGCAAATAAATAAGTCATCGGAACTGCTAAGAGGAAGACAAATAATCCCATAATCACCTATGTTATGAGGTACACATATTATTTATATGATTATTTTTTTCATGTAATCAATTTGGACAAAAATATGCTAAATGTAGAAGGTATGATAGAGGCTATGGAAGAAACTTTAGTTCAGCGTACACTAGAATGAATTATAATGTTCTTTGTTAAAAATATCACAAGAATGGTCATGTAGCCACAATGAGTAAACAAGAACCTCCTAAACAAAAGAGATGGGTGTATGTTGTAAAGTAACAAGCCAACAAAAGAAAAGAATCATGTTCAATAGTACAAATTGCCTTTCATGTACAATATGAAGATAAGATCTCATATTTGGATAGTGGTTACTCCATTCATATGACATGTGATAAAAGTAAGTTCATTTCTTTATCAAATAATGCATCAGGAGTTGTTAGATTTGGAGATAATAACTAAGCAAACATTGTTGGAAAAGGAACTCTGAGTCTTGATAATGCCAAAACAATCACATAGAATGTTCTATATGTTGAAGGTCTCAAGCACAATCTGTTACGTGTGAGTCAAATGTGTAAGAAAAGTTACAATATGACATTTCATGAAAAAGGATATGATATAATTAATGGAAAAACAGGAAAGAAATTATATGAGGCCAAAAGGACCAAGAATAACATGTATGTTCACAAGGAAATAAATAATGAAAAATGTTTCACAAGTAAAGTTGATGACATTTGGATGTGGCACATGACATTGGGGCATATGAGCTTTGAAAATCTAGTGAAATTAAGTGCAAAGGGTGGTGTGAGACACATGTAAAAGATTGTAAAATTGGCAGATACGATGTGCAATACTTTCTTACATGGTAAACAAACAAGGAGATCTTTCAAGTCCAAAGAGTATATTGTCTGTAAACCAGATTTAATTACAGAAAATAAGATGGTGCTTGCATAATTTTATTAATATGAAATCAAGCATTACAAACAAATGAGAGAGCTGCAATATTTATAGATATTGAATAACTTCTATCTCATCCACAATATATGGAAGCAAATCACCTAATCTGAGAAAATATGCAAAAATAGCATATTGCACATAATTGCCCCTATTGTCCCTCATGGAAATCATCTAGGAAAAAAAATATGCAAGATAGAACATGATCCCACAAACATAGGGATGAGAACACTATCACTTAGTTAACTAACGACTAAGGACAACTAATACCTATTGACATAAGTTTAAAATATTTTAATTAAATACTTTAACTTATTACATTTATTCAAATATCAACTAAAGATGAATTAAGCTAAGTTTTATTCCTAACATTCCCCCCCTTAATTAAGCATGCTCTCAAGTGAATAGGAGATAAATTCTCTAAAATCCCCAAATTTACCTTGAGCAAGTGACTTTATGAAGACATCTGGACGCTGCCAAAACTTAGTACCCCAAAATCAATTATTTCAACATGAAAGCATACATTGATGCAGATTGGGCACAAAGCACTGATGATAGAAAGAGCACAAGTGGAGGTGCATTCTTTGTTGGTAATTTTCTAGTATCTTGGTTAAGAAAGAAATGATCATTAGTGTCACTCTCAACATGTGAAGTGGAATATATAGCTGCCACAATGTGTTGTGCTCAAGTTCTTTGGATGAAACAAACATTGGAGCATTACAAGGTAAAATATGATAGCCCAATTCCTTTACTCTGTGATACTACTAGTGTTATAAGTGTTTCTAAGAACCTTGTGTTTCACTCAAATACCAAACACATACTAATTAGATATCACTTCTTGAGAGAACAACTAAATGACAGAAAAACCAATCTTGAGTATGTGAGCACAAAAAAAGAAATTACAAATATCATGACAAAACCACTACCAAAATCAATGTTTGAACACCTGAGGAATTAATTGGGGGTCATTCCTAATCCCACCAGTAACTATAAATTGTGGAGAAAAGGTAAGTGAGCATTATCATTCAATATCAACTCCTAAATCGGTAGAATGAAGTCTTCATGGGAGGGGGAGCTAGTCTGCTAGATCATTTTGACAACCTTAGTTTAGTAACTTAGTTTTATATTTTTCTTGTCTAAGTGAAATTTCTCAAAACGAATGAATATCATAAAAATATGCATCAACTCATGGGGAGCAATGCTACATTTCATGGATCAAATTTTTAAACATGGAGCAAAATATGTGCCAAAATCTATACAACTAAGTGAGAAGCATTAGCCTAAGGGGAGCCTCTTGGGATAAGAAAAACTATTTATCTAGTTTATTGGCAACCTTATCATGATGTTGAACAGATGACCCTTTGTCATAGATATCAAAGGGGGGAGAGAGAAAAAATCAGAAAACATATTGTACTTGAAAAAAAATATGTCAAGGGTTCAGTGTTTCTGAGAAAGTTGTCATCAATGAAAAAGAGGGAGTTTGTTGGACCTTTTTCATTATGATGAGTGTTTTCATTAATGTCAAGTTGCATTTATGGCAAAAGGTGTTGTGCAGGTGGAGTGCAAGCTTCTCAAAGTCATTCAGGTATGAAACAGGTGTTAACAAGTCTGTAACAAGCTTCAGGAAGCAGTTCAACAAAAACCCTGCAAGAGAAATGTGAAGGTTGAAGGGTCGTTTCCATCTCAAATGGTGAGTTAGGAGCCCTCTAGAGAAATTAGAGAAATCTAAAAATTGAAGAATGATGCCACAGATAAAATAAGAAAGTGGCCAAAGTCTAGGAGGAGCCACCAAAGTCTAAGAGAAAGTTGTGGATATAAGGATGAAGCCGCCAAAGTCTAAGAGGAAGATGTGAAGGATTAGTGAAAGCCATGGGAAATGAACAAATCTGCGGGTAAAATAACGAAGCCTCACAACATAAGAAAAGTCGTGTTAGACCATAAAAGCCTTGGAAGACTTGAGAAAGCTGTAGAAAAGAAGGAAAGCCACGATATACATGATAAATCCAAGGTACAAGCAAATAGTGGAGTGCGGATATGTGATGCGATGGATGAACCTTGTCTATATGGACCAATTCCAATTTATCCAATCAATGAAGGAAATGGATAAAAAAAATTGAAAAGTATCAAAAGATAGTGTACTGCAAACTGTGAGTAATAATATAGAACTTGTTCTTCACGAAAACACCAGACCCGATCTGAAATATTTCGAGCTCCAGATGTCATAATTTAAAGCTCTTTGACTTTCTGGAAAACTAATTACATCCTCTATATCACAAAATCTAAAATCCTAAATTTTAGGCATGTTGGTCCGAAAATCTGTCGCGTGGACAGATCTATGGATAGACGAGCCAACAGTGTTGCAGGGCTTAGCCCCTCTTTGAGACAGCAAAGCGAAACTGGTTTATTGCTATTTCTACTAGCAGGAACCTATGCAAGTCTCACAGATTCTGCCTTCGAGGGTTGGGATCTCATCCCAGTAGAGTGTTCCAGGCTGCGAAAAGAAAGGAATGAAAGAGGGAGAAGAGAAAGAACAGATCCGAAGGGAGAAAAGAAATGAATTCCAAAGCAGAAAGGTCAGAAGATTTATGTTTTTAGTTTGGTAGTAAACAGAGCCAAACCTACTTGCATAGATAAACAAAGCAATACTGATAAACAAATGACGGAAAAGTAGATATGAATCCAACAGATTAAACACATACAGATCTAACGTAAGAAAGATCTAATGTATAACACAGCTATTGAGCACAAAGTCTGAATAATTGTATTACTTGTTCTTTTCTGTTACAAGAAAGCTCAAAGTCTTTCTCTCCTCACTTCTATTTCTATCTAAAAAAATGTTCACCTACAAATAAAATTATTCTCATATTTATAGAAAATGAGGGAGAGAGAAGGCAAAATGGAGCCAACCACTTATTTACAAGATATTTACAAAATATCTAAAAGTCATGTTGACTTTGACAACTTGGACAGATGACATCATCCCATGATGCAACATGGATGATGTCATCATTTGTGCCAACACATTTTTAGACATTTCGAAAAGAAAGTTGGAGAATAGAGAGAGGAAGAAGGAGAAGAAGAAGAAGAAGACTATTCATCATCATCATCCTGCGGCCGAAAAGGGGTCGCCTGTTTCTGATGCTGCTCAGGAGATGAGATGTGGAACTGAGCGCGGTATTCCAAGAACTTGCTGATCATCGGCCCAAATTGATCTTGTGATGGATCCTTGTGCCGTTCATTGATTGCTTCGCAAGTTTCCCGCTCATCTATGAGCTTTTCTGGGATCTTGGAATAGTCTTTACCCGCCTCGATTAGGAACCCGATGAAGTCCCTACAGGCCAGTAGGTTGTTGATAGATTCGATGTCGAACGTGACCTCTGGCCCTGTTCCTTGAGAGGCTATCTCCTTGAAAATCCGGATAGTGTCATCAGCTGATCTCAAGGTAAGGGAAGCAGTGAGCAACCCTGGAGTCATAGATAGAACAATTTTCTCCATTTGATGCATTGCATCCAGGGCCTCTTCCTTTACCTTGTCTATCTTTTCCAGAACGAATTCTAGCTGATCTATCTGATAGTCCAGAGTGGACATAGTTTTGTTGAGGGCCCTTGGATGACCGAAGACTCCGAACTTGACCAGATCTTCGACTGAACAGTCGAACATTTGTTGGAAGGTTTCGTGCTGGAGTCTAGCATGTTCTAACTCTTCTGATATCGGACCTGCTAATGCTTGGAGTTCCTTATTCGCCTTCTCGATGTTTAAGTATAAACTGATATACTCGGCGATTACTCTTTCACTATCTTTGAGAATTTGGCTCCTCCAAGCAGAAACGGCCATACCCTGCTCGCCGATCTTTGAATACTCATTGATATTCTCCTGACTGAGCAGCTCAGGAGTTTCGGCGGCAGTTGTGGGAGGTGCACTTCCCATCTTCTGTAATCCCTGAAGCAGGTATTTATTCTGCTCCTTCAGTAGCCTTTTCTCCTCTTTTGTTTCTTGAAGCTTATCGCCAGAGTGCATCAACTACGGAAAGAGCTTCCCCCCTGGAGACTTTCAGAGGATGTCCCCATTGTGACTTGAGTCACGGTGAAATCTGTCCGGAGACAGATCTTCTTTCTCTTTGAGTGGGATCGGGGTATGCTATTTCCATGACCCTCTCACCTGCAGCGCTCTTTGAGAAGCGTGTAACCGGCTTGTGTTTCTTTGCTCCCTTTAGCCGGAATTACTGAAAATTCCATTGGAGCGATGGGAACTTTCCTCTTTTGCTGGCTCAGCTGCTGAGAGATCCAAGCTGGTCCTATAGAAGAAGGACCAGAGACAGAGGGAGAGGCAGCAACGGTAGAGGAAGGGAAAAACGTGGAGACACGCGGCGGCGGCATTGAAAGAATAGCCGAAGAAATGCCCACGGGAGGAAGGGAAACCGCAACTGCAGAAGACATAGGATGGGAAGGGAGCTCGGAGATGAGGGAAGAAATAGAGGAAGACAAGTCAGCGAGGGAGGAGAAGATGGATGAAGAAGAAGGGGAAAGGGTAGAAGAAGGGGGAGATGACACGACCAAAGGAGATGGTCGCTTGAGTCACTCGAGGAGGGGAAGGAAGAGAAGAAGAAGGGATAGAAGGGACCTCTGAAGTGGTGGCAATGCCGACATCCTGAGTGGATGGGCCTATGGGACCTATCCTCTGTTGCAATTCTTTCTCCGGCGAATCCAGAGTTATAACCTGTTCTGGTTCTGAGGGAAGAGGACTCTCGGGGGCTTCCTCTTGAATGGTGCTAGGTTCACCTTCTGCACCTTTTCCTTTCAGCTGCTTCCTTGACCTTGGAGGTGCGTTTCCCAAAGGGGAAGTTGTGAAATCTACCCCGAGGTAGATTAATCCGTTCATGTGGCACCAATGCTCCGTTCTCCGCATAGTCTCTTTGACTCTCTCTTCAATTGTTTGAGGAGCCCTTGTTTCTGTCGATGGCTGGGAAGGGCCAATTGTCCCCATCTATGTTATTGTACACTTTATCAGTTTCGTCTTCCATGGTTTGGAAGCCTTTGAGGACGATTGCCACTCCGTACTGAATAATTTCTGCCAACGCTAAGCGAGAATGATCCTTTCTTCTTATTTCCGTCTCGTGAATGAGACCGATGTAAATGTCCTCAATTTGAGGGACATGTGGATCAGATCAAGCTTAGCCCTTGGCAAGCAGCCTCTTGGATCGAAGGTGGGCCTGGCTGGGAAATCATGCTTCAAATTGAGGAGTTCCAGCTCAGCATACATCTCCTTTGCCTTGTGGTAGGTGGAGCATGTGTATCGGCCTACAGTGAGGGGGAAAGGAGTTCCGCCCTTCTTTCTCTTGAGGCACTTTTCATGGTAGGTGACCAGCTGTCTTGATAGTTCCAATAGAATCAGCTTCGGCCCAGCATACCTTGGCAACCTGGTTGGTTTACCCAAAAAGTTAACCGCCCTCAGATAGGTGAATGTGGGAAACTGGTGTGAACAAGGCCCCCCACTTCTCCACGGCTGACACTGAATTCTTGGTCGTGAGGCCATGAGTTAAGTTTGGTCGCAACATGCACATGATGTGATAGAAGAAAGCATCATCGATTTTAGTGAAATGTTGGATGTTATTCTCTAGTCTTCAGTTCTGGATAATATTCATATATTTTGGCCTGAGGCCCAAGTTCCACTTCGGTGCAGCCCTGGATAGTCTCTTTCAGCTGCGGCAGCGTAGACTATGTAGGAGTTCATGTGGAATACTCCCGTTGTGGAAAAACTATTGCAGCTGCTTAGATATGGTGCTGCTTATTATTTCCCCCCCAGCAGAAATGCTGATCGGTAGCAAATTCTGATTCATCGTTTCTAGGTACCGTAGCATCCACTTATGGAAGTAGTGGGCATCTGAAAGCCCGAAGACTCTGCTCAAGAAGGTGATTGTGTCACTGAGTTCCTCCGAGAAATCACTTCGGTGGATAGTTTGAGGCCATCGGGTCACCACCTTCTTGTTCTTCAGGTAGACCTCATTCATTAACTGCATGCACTGGTCCTTGTTGTCTTCCCAGGCCTTGATGCATTCTTGTTGGCTAACAGCCACATAGTTCCGATGGTGAGGGATGCCAAGCATCAACTCAAAATGACGGGAAGTAAGGTTTATGAACTACCTCGCCCTTGCTATTCTCAACCCATCTCGTGTCCTTGTTGAAAGATTGTGCAACTACCATCATGAATTCTTTGTTTACCGCACTGACGGGAATTCCTCCGGCGAAGTGCAAGGCACTGCCGATTAGCTTGTCCATCCCATGGACTTCTTGTGACTTTCTAAGTCCTAACCCAGAACTCATCCATGTCAATGTGACCCAACTCTAAGTCCCTGACATCCATACTACATTCTACCAGTGATTCGGGCATCCTGACCCTTTGATATTTATACTTCATTTCTTCCTCTGTCAGCTTGGCTTTTCCCCTTGATTTGGTGGGTCTCTTGCTTGACGTAGACATGTGTCTTTTCGAGCTTCAGCTGTTGATCTACACGAAGAAGAAGTGAGACCCAATCCAAGAAGGTTGAATTAGTCATTTGATTTTCCATTGGAATGCTAGCAGAAGGAAAGAGTTAGAGATTTAAAGGCTCAGGGCGTAGGGCGCATGAAAAATGCATGTTGCAGGCCAAATAGATAAGGCGCACCGGAAAAGCATGTTGCATTGAGGTCAAACTGTGCGCCAAAGGCGCATGGCGCATGGAGGAAGTAGGTTGCATTTTATAGAAAGGGCGCACAGGAAATGTGTGTTACATCGGGATTTGGTGCGCCAAAGGGATATGGCGCGGCGCATGGAGGGTTTACACAACATAATGTTACTGCAATGGAGGGTGCGCCCGCGCCTATGTAATCTTTATACTTGCACGAATAAAGTTTGTGTTGCATGAAAGCTGGGTGCACCCTTTGGCGCATGAAAACAACATGTAGCATGGAAAGAAGGCGCGCCAAAGGTCTTCAAGGAGGCGCAAGATTTAAACTTGCAGCATGTAAAAGGGGCGCGCTTCGAGGGCACAGGTCTTGAAACTGCAGCAGGATGGCAGAGTGCGCCCTTGGCGCGGGTCTTGAGCATGTTGCATAGCGGATAGGTGCGTCGAGGGGCGCGACCGTCTGTGTTGTTACAAGGCGCGCCAATGCGCCATTTGAGATAAGCTAACAACTCAAATCATTTCATCCTTTTATCCTACTTCAAAAATTACTTGGACAAGTAAGGTTTCTATGAAAAGTTTCTAACAGACCAAGCTCCTTTCAAAACAACTCCCTTCCAGCAGATCTGGAAAGAGGGAGGGAGATAAGGAGAAAAAGAAGAAAACGCGATGGAAAAGCACAGGGGGAAAGACTTAAACATATCACTTTTAAACACAGACCAGCAGACCAAACACAGACCAAAACACACCACAGAACACAGACCAAAACATGAAAGCATGCAAATGAAAAAGAGGATGAACCTCTTACCTTTGAATATATAGTGAAGGATTGGAAAGCGGGTCCATAGGGCAATGATAACGACAGAGCAGAGCTGACAAATCCAGAGTGATCACGTGCTTGACAAAAGAAATGAAAATGACATGGGTGCGCACGGATATTTATAGAAAAACTTGCCATCAATGCGCCAACCACTTTTGAAATGGCGCATGAAAACTGCTGTCGACAGGGGAAAGAGTGCGCCCCTTTGGCACATGGAAGCAATTGACAACAGGAAGAATGAGCGTGCCCTTGGCGCACCCAAATGCGTTGTCGACATGAAGTTATGTGCGCCCTTTGACGCACCAAAACTTGGTGTTACAGAGAGATTATGTGCGCCCTTTGGCGCACCAAAAACTGACTCAACATCCTTTGGTGCACCGAAAGGAGTGCTAACATGGAAAACCATGCGCCAAAGGCTTTTAAAAGGGGCGCATCAAAACTATGGTGTTACAAGGCAAATCCATGTGCCCAGCCAAAAAAAGGCTCAAAAAAGACTAAGTTCGAAAACTAGATTTCCCGGGAAGGGATTTTGCAACGCTTCGAACGCGAAGGACCCCTAACGAGGGATCGAAACAAAAATTTTCGTATGGTTATCGGTAAAATTGCCCTTGTCAATTTTACGGGATAACAGCTGGCTCCTTCTGGGGACTACTCCTGAGCAAACTCGGGGGTAGAGAATCCCAGATCACATGTGCCTATCCATTGGGTAACAGAGTCAAAAACCAAGGGGGACCGGAGGGAGAACAAAGGAAACACAAAACCAACCGAAAGTAAACACACGACGAAAGCAAACACACAACAAAAATAAACTGTACAAAGAACAGAGCAAGCTCTACTTCCTGAAGATCTTGAGATGTTGCCCGCTATAGGGAAGCGGGAGTTCAGCTCCATCCAGATACGAGAGATAGAAACTATTCTCTCCATTGAGTTGCTTGATTTTGAAGGGCCTCTCCATAGGGAATCAAATTTTCCGTGCATGCCCTTTGGCTCTCTTCGCTTGTCCCACAAGTAGGACGAGATCTCTCCCACTTGAAAATCTCTCTGCTTGGCTTTCTTGCAAAAGCCTCTTTACCTTGATTCTGCTGTTCAGTGATCCTGTCATAGCACCCTTACTCCTTTTCTTCTTAAGTTCTACAAGAGATCATGATTCTCTTTCTGAGAATTCTGAACAGTTTCGTCCTTCGATTACTCGTGCCAAGCGTAGAGCAAGAAGTTCCACAGAATGGGAATTCGGCATCAGTGCCATCTAACACTTGAAAAGGTGACATTCCCGAGAGATCTCTTGGGGGAATGCGGTCCCCCACAAATGCGTCGTACAAAGACTTGTGCCACAGCGCTGATTCTCATCTACTATTTCCATATGATGGTGGTCACTAAGTTCGTATTAACTGGGATTTCTGCTGAACCATATCCCTGATGGTTAATAGTCCTGAGGCATGTGCTAAAGTATATCCCGATATTCATAGAAAAAACATAGACATAACTCCCGAGAGGAGAATAGAACATTATCAGACAACATTTGTTTGGAACTCACGAACCTGACCGAATGATATTCTTTTCTTTCCATATAAACTCACAACCACCTCATGAAGTGGCCGGGAACCCCGACCCCATTCTTGCAGGTATGGCTTCCACCCACTTTGGTAAAAGCAATCTTTGCTGTAAGTACATAGCTTATGTCCCTCACTCCTCGATTGATGATTGGAGTGGCGCCATAACATCGATTCCCATTCCTGAATGGTTCAATTAGTTAGTGGGCAATCCAAAGGGGGGTGTGTCCTGACACGCGGGGATTGCAACAGAGGGAGCCCCGTGCATGACACGTCCCTCGGGCATATGCTGCGCTGTGGCACTGTCGTGCGTGCTGGTCGTGCCGACGAATTGTTGGGCAGGGTTCACACTTTGCCACCCAGTACCGTGCATCTTGAAAGAGCGGGTTGCCATAGTACCTGATCGGGGTACAGGGGAAAGACAAATGGGTGGGGAATATATGGGTGTGAGTGTGATGCGACTGCGTCAGCAAGGATCAGGCAGGTGAAAATGACCTCGCCCAGGCAGGGAGGCTGAATTGTGAAAACTTTCCAGTAGTGTACATTGCTGGGGCTTTGTCACGTACAGGTCGCAGGAGACAACCCGTTATCCCCGCTTATATAAACCGTCATCCCAGATGACATATTTTACTGCCCTGACTTTATTAGTGTGCTTCTCCTTTGTATAGGTGCATTGGGCATTCCCGTAGGTAAGGAAGAAGTGATGTCGTGAGTACCATTCGTCACCAGTTGCAACAATAAAACCAGAGATAGGAGATCAGGCTCCTCCTAAGGGCTTTGCTCTTTGTGGTACAATCCTCTTTTTCCTTGGGGTCTTCTAATTTTCATTTCACCATTAGCTGACACAGGCCCGTTGTCCTCTTACGAGCTTGGTTGGTTTATTCCAGGTCATATTCCCTGGACCTTTGGCATCCAATTCCCTCTTATAAACCTTCCTAACTCCTGCTGAGTTAGAATGGAATTTCTTCACCGCCGTGTCAGGAACCAGCACCACCGTATCGAGTTTAGAAATATTACCCTAAATTTTTACTGCTTTGACAACGGCAAGCAGTTTTCTAATTGAGTTCATCTTCAACTCGTGAGGCCTTGAGGTGAGAACTCATGATGCATCGGGGATTCAATGTCTTCTTGATCTCTTGCAATTAAGATTGCAGACCCGTATTTCTGATGCGTAGCTATACATGATAAGTCCTTGGGAAGGTCATAACATACCAGGACTGGTGCCATGCGCAACAGAAGCCTTTTATTCTTTCAAATGACCTTTTCCCTTCTTCATCACTCCATCTGAAAGTTGGTGATCCTTTCTCATGTTTCAGTATTTGGCGAGTCTTCTCAGCAAGTCGGAACAACGCCTAAGAAAGTTCACCTTTCCAAAAAGGAATGAACCACCCAGGCTTGCTTGTAGGCAGAGTAAGGCTCTGAATAGCTTAAAACCCTTTCAATTCTATCTTCGTTCTTCTTGCTACCACGTGCCCTAGCACTCCCCTTCCAGTAACCCCAAAAACCAAACTTTTTGGGATTTAGGGAAATGTCCGTTTCTCGGCACCTGTCCAATACTTGCTCTAAGCTAATGATCACAATGATCACTTCATTGTTTAGAGAACACGGTTAAGTCATCGAGATAGACTAATAATGACTTTTTTTCCCCAGCATACCTTTAATCAAAGTCCATGGCCCGTTGAAAAGTAGCACCAGCATTATTTAGGCCGAAAGGCATCCTAACTAGGTAAATGTAACCCCATGTAGTAGTGAATGATTTTTGAGTGATCTTCAGGTGAGACTTCAATCTGATTGTAAGCCTGAAAAACCATCACATGGACAGCAATCTCTGACCCAGTTACTGCTTGGCAATACTTGATCCATTATCGGAAGAGTAGTTATCTTTCACTTTCAGCGAAGCTTGATTCACATTTCAGAAGTCTACTCATATGCGTATTCGCCGTTTTTCTTGCGCACTGCACAATATTCGCCACCCAAGTGCTGTGATGGATAGGAAGATGATCTCACATCCAGCATCTCATTCTGAATTTCTCCTGGATGGGTGCCCGAAATCCGGATTAAGCCTTTGCTTCTGGCGAAGGCTTTGACATCTTCTTTCTAGGCGGTATGTCATGCTGAACGTCCTTTGGCTTGAAGACTTTAGAATCGCATAGGACCATGCCAACAATCCTATATTTTTTCCAGCAACTTGCCAACTTCCGCTTCTCTTCAGGCGTGCAACATTGCCCAAGGTTTACAAATTGGCGGATGTGCCTCAGAACCTATATTACTGGTTCTGTCTCGGGATGAGTCTGGATCATCTGCTTCTTCTTTTTCATAAAACAGTGCCGTCCTGTCAAAACAAGTGCTCCAGAGAAACCAGGCCCTTCAGATTTTTTCCTTTGAGCTGACATATACCGTCCTTCTCCTCTGATTCCTGGTTGTGACCATTGAGTGATTCACGTCATGTAGAAGGTGATCCTTCAAAGTACAACTCGTCAAAATTTTCTGACTTTTCTAGAAAGTCAACTGAGGTGATTATCATCTTTGAATACCTGCCAATGCGAGAGTTGTCTGGGCAGCGCTTGGGTTGGAAACCACTTCAATGGTGTATTTTGTTCATTTTCAAACCCGGTTGCGGAGCATTAGAGATGCCGAAACGCCAATGAACGCCATTCATTTGAGCTCTTGGAATTGCTCCTATTGAAAAGGCATAAACTCTCGATGCTGTCCCATACTGCTTACGGTAGAGCCCTGAGCCTTCATTTTTCATCTTGGTAAATCCTTTTGAACCTGATTTACGACGAGCTCATCATCACCTGAACTTTCAGATTTTTAATTCTCTTTTCTTTGGTGCAGCTTGCATATACCGAGCAACAAAGAATTCATACTCACAGTATGTTTAGTGTTGAAAAGCAACTTAATAAATATGAATTACCCTTACCTCCTCTTCGGGAGATATCACACAACAACCCAGCGCCACATCCGCTGTCGCCGCAACTGCCACTCAACTGTGCAGGGTCCGATCTCATTAAATATCTTTTTCTTGAACAAAAACACCTTCGTATCCGCCTCGGTAGATAGATTAGTTCCCCATCCCTGATGATTCAAAGGATTTGGGCTTGGGTCCTAATAGCTAGTAACCAAGTACTTTCTTTTACTATCTTGTCTAAGGTCTGCATCACACCTTGATGCGTATCCTAGGCTTAGACCAGTCCAGTGAATTTCTCCACCACTTCGCTGCCAAAGCTTCTTCCCAGCAGAAGTCCAAGGCTACTGGAATTCAATGCGACGAGAAATGGTCCTCTTTTACCCTCTTTTCAGGGAATGTTGATCGAACGCAAATTCGCGTCTTTGATTTGTCCAATCAATGGCATCTTGCTTGGTTTCCAATGAATAACCATCTGCCGAAAGGTTTGGTAAGGTGAGGGCCCAAAGCAATGGGTGACCTTTGCTCCGGCATGACATTATCGAAGAAGCTCCCGGAATTCATTTACAGTTGCTCAACTTATGGTCCGTTGATTAGGAAGAGAGATGAAAGGTCTATCTCCTGATTCAATGTTGAAGCAACATTTAAATGGTGGGATTCATGAGGAGTGGAAAGGATTCTTTTGGGGAAACCTTTTAGATTAACACTGACTCTGAATATATTTAGTAATCTTACAAGCTGTTCGGATTTGACTCGATATACTCAGCTTCAGACATTTAGATCTTGGTCTTTTTTGCATATCTTATATCCGAACGCTGCCAAGGGTTGCATTGGTGAGGGAATGAGTCCTTCACGTCGTGTGGGGGGAACAGGGTCACTGATCTCGATAGGAATAGGCGGGGGCTTGCTGCGGAGGCGAGATGGGTTTGTTGGAAAAAGGACTTTCTTTGCAAAAAGACTTAACTCGGGCATTGAGTAGGAACGAGGTTTTGTTTTACCTGCTACCCAATAGTTTGCGGCATACGTTGCTGTTTTGCGGGGTTTCCCGTCTCCTTCTTGCCCTCATGGTGCTTTTTTTACTGTAAAACTTTAGACATGCTTCTGTCCTTGCGAGCGGGGTTACAAAACAGAACATAGGATTGTCCGCTTGGCATAGCCCTAGTACTCTCTTCTTCATCAGGATTATCCTCATAAATTCCATGTATACCAATAGTGGGGAGTCGCCAGTCGGGCTCACCGACATCTTGCTCATCTTTCGTCTTGAGGGAAAGATTCTTCATTAATATGTCTTCCTCTTCATTGTGGCCCACAAAGCATTGACCGGAGGACTTTTAAGCGCCAATCGTATTGGAGCAGTTTGCAGGTTAAGAGCGCGGTCTTTGTGGAAAGCATTGTTGGAAACAAAAACAAAACTCCTTCTTGGAACGTCTCTGTATGAGGCAAATAGGAGCTGGGCCAACTGGCTGTTTCAATGCGAAGCAGATCAGCAATCGCATCTTTATGCCGGATCAGACGAAGTAGCAGGTGAGGGATCTGAAGATTGGACCTTGATTGATTCCTGTCTCAACTCGCCAGATATTATCAATTGTCTGCTTATTATCGGAATGGCAGCAGCATGAGCGAGAGGTTAGATTGGGTAGCGGTAGAGGTTAGAGTAGCTACTCGCTCTAAGGAGCAAAGAAGCTCGATTTTGAGCTTCATGGCGTTCACGAAGAAAGAAGAAAAAACACTTTGATCTCCGGTGTTTTGTTGTGTGGAGGCATGGCAGTAGGGACACGGTTGATTAATGCATTGAAACCAGGCGACAAAAAAATCACGAATTGGTCCAATGGCTTCCTTGTTTAGGTGTGTGATCCGTGATAACAAAGCAAATGAATATCTTCTGAAGGGATTTGTTAGCTGTCTTCAAAAGTTCCCGCAAGGTTGCCAAACTGGTGATAGAGCGCGAAGGCAAATGCTTGAAAATTCAACTCGGATTGCGGGTCGTGTTAGAGTTTCCGAAAAAAAGGGGAACCGGGGACACCTCTTATGCGTAACATCCAAATTACTGCAAAGAAATGATGAATGTAGAGATGTGGGAATCCGTGGTTGGAATTCCCCACTTCCGTTCAAATTTAGGAAAATTCTTCGGATTCGTGAGGAGCGAGTTGACCTGGATGTGGCCGTGGAGAGGGACCCAGAGCATTTCCCCATTGTTGGGGTTACCGCCATTTGAAAGGGTGGAAACAGCCACACGAGCTGGGGGAAGGAGGGTGGTTTCCACGGAGCAGCAAAGGGCACTAAAAAAGGATGTAGCTGTGCCTTGCAAATTACTTTTTCTTCGTGGAGGTGTGGGGACACTCCTGGATGAACGGCTAGCTGAGCTTAGCGCTGAAAACAAAACGTGCCGCGTTTGGTTTGTTGCTGAATTGTGCTTTGAAGTAGATCGAAAGTAGGATCAAAAACTTCCCACGGGCTCCTCCGTTGCGAGTTTAAAGGTTTCATTGCCAGAGTAAACCTTTCAGATCTGCGATATTATGGCAAAGATTTAAACTTTATTTTGGTGTGTTAACTTGCTGGATTTTTGGTTTTCTGACAAAAAAAAAAAAACCCAGCAAGCAATAACTTTCTGAATATTGAAAACTATCCTCTTCGAAAAAAAACGATGCGGGTTAATGAAATAAATAGTGAGGCTAAGATGGGCAGGGAAGAATAGGCGGCTGAATTTTTAAGATCTGATTTTAATTTTCAGAGGGTTTTGAACTTTTGAAAAATAGTCAAAAAATTCAGATTCTACGAAAAACTGTTAATTTTGATTTTAAAAAAACTCGAAGTAACGAAAAGCTATGTAACTATGCCCGATCTACGGATCCAGAAGAAAATTTTCAATTCAGGGCACTTTTGCCAAATTTTTTGGATTTTACGAAAAGTTCCAATGTGCAAAAACAGCAAACGATTTTTCTTAGAGTTCTGGATTTCTATATTTATATGCACGTTAGATTGACAGATCTTTTCACATCCCCAGCCGAGTCGCCAAAAAATGTTGGTCAGAAAAATCTGTGCGCGGACAAGAATCTATGGGATTAGGACGAGCCAACAACAGTGGTGCAGGGCTAGCCCCCTTCTTTGAGACAGCAAAGCGAAACTGGTGAGCTATTCTATAGCAGGACTATGCAAGTCTCACAGATTCTTGCCTTCGGGGGTTTGGAAATCTCATCCATAGAGTGGTCCAGGCTGCGAAAAAGAAAGGGATTGGAAAGAGGGGAGAGAGAAAGAAGAACAGAATCCGAAGGGAGAACAGAAAATGAAATTCCAAAAGAAAGGAAAGGTCAGAAGAAGATTTATGTTTTTTAGTTTGGTAGTAACCAGAAGCCAAAACCTACTTTGCTAAAAAAAAAAGCAATTTAATGATAAACAAAATGGACGGAAAAGTAGATATGGAAATCCAACAGATTAAACAAACAGACAGATCTAAACGTAAGGAAAGATCTTAATGTATAAACCACAGCTATTGGAGCACAAAGTCTAAATGAATTGTATCTTGTTCTTTTTGTTTACAAGAAAGAAAGAAAGCTCAAGTCTTATCTTTCCTTCATTCTAGTGCGATCTAAAAAAAAATGTTTCACCTACGAATACAACAGGATTCTCATATTATAGAAAATGAGGGAGAGAGGGAAGTGAGAGAAGGCAAAAAATGGGGAGCCAACCACTATTTACAAGATATTACAAAAAATCTTACAAAGTCATGTTGCTTTGGACAACTTGGAAAAGATGGACATCCATCCCATGATTGCAACATGGATGATGTCATTTTCATTTTGTGCCAAACACATTTTAGACATTTCGAAAAAAGAAAGTCGGAGAATAGAGAGGGGAGAAAGGAGGAAGAAGGAAGAAGAAAACTATTTCATAATCATCATCCGGCGGCCCCGGGAAAAAAAGGGGGGTCGCCTGTTTTGATGTGCTCAGGAGCTGAAGATGTGGAAACTGAGCGAGGTATTCCAAGAAATTGCTAAATCATCGCCCAAATTGATCCTTGTGATGGATCCTGTGCCGTTCATTGTTTGCTTCCAAGTTGCCCGATCATCTATGGAGTTTTCTGGGATCTTGGATAGTCTTTACCCGGCCCGCGATTAGGAACCCGAAGGGGAAAAACAGCCCTACAGGCCAGTAGGTTGTTGATAGATTCGATGTCGACTGACCTTATGGCCCTGTTCCTGAGAGGATCCTTGAAAATCGGATAGTTGTGCATCAGCTGATCTCAAGGTAAGGGAAGCAGTGAGCAACCCTGGAGTCATAGATAGAACAATTTCTCCATTTGATGCATTCATCCAGGGGGCCTCTTCCTTACCTTGTCTATCTTTCCGAACGAAATTCTAGTGATCATCATGATAGTCCCAGAGTGGAATGAGTTTTGTTGAGGGCCTTGGATTGGACGAAGGAAAGAACTCCAACGACCAGATATTCGACTGAAAACAGTCGAAACATTTGTTGGAAGGTTTCGTGCTGGAGTTTAGCAGTTCTAAAACTCTTTGATATTGGACAGGCTAATTGCTGGAGTTCCTTATTCACTTCTCCGAGTTACGTATAAATGATATACTCGCGAGTACTCTTTCCATAGCCTTGAGGATCTGGCTCCTCCAAGGCAGAAACAGCCATACCCTGCTCGCCGATCTTTGAATACTCATTGATCTTCTCCTGACTGAGAAGTCAGAGAGTCTCGGTGTGGCGTGTGGGGGTGCACTCCCCATCTTCTGAGTAAGCTTGAAGCAGGTTTATGATTCTGCTCCTTAGTAGCCTTTCTCCTCTTTGTTCTAGAGCTTTTTGCAGAGGCATCCACTGCGGAAAGAGCTTCCCCCTAGAGACTTTCAGAGGAGTGGTCCCCATTGTGACTTGGTCACTTTGAAATTTGCCGGAGAACAGATCTTCTTTTTAGTTTGAGGGGATCGGGGTACTGATATTTCCATGACCCTCTCGCCGCAACGCTCTGCGAGAAGCGTGATGCCCGGCTTGTGCTTCTTTGATCCTTTAGCCGGAATTACCGAAAGCCACGGCCAGGTGATGGGGACTTTCCTCTTTTGTTGGCCTTAGCTGCGGAGGATCCAGCTCGTTATATAGAAGAAGGACCGAGACAGAGGGGGGAGAGGCCAAGCAAACGTGTAGAGGAGGGGGAAAACGTGGAGACACGCGGCGGGAGGCATTGAAAGAATAGCCAAGAAGGGCCAGGGTGCAGGAGGGAAAACCGCAACTGCAGAAGGACAAGGAAGGGAAGGGAGCTCGGAGATGAGGGAAGAAATGGGGAAGATCAAATAGCGAGGAGAGAAGAGATGGATGAAGAGGCAGGGAAGGGTAGGGAAGAAGGGCATAGGACACAACCAAAGGAGTGGGTTGCTGAGACACCAGCAGAGGGGAAGGAAGAGAAGAAGAAGGGATAGAAGGGCTCTGAAGTTGTAGCGATGCCGACATCATGGGTGGATGGGGTATAGACATCCTCTGTCAATTCTTCCTCAAGGAGGTAAGGACTTGTCTGGCATGTGAGGAAGAGGACGTTCAGGGGCTTCTCCCTGAATGGTGCTAGGTTCACCTGCTGAACCTTTACCTTTCAGCGTGCTTCTTGACCTTGGAGGTGCGTTGCCAAAGGGGGGAAGTTGTGAAATCTACCCGAGGTAGATTAATACGTTCATGCGGCACCAATGCTCTGTTCTCCCGCATAGTCTCTTTCACCTCTCCTAAACATTGAGAGCCTTGGTCCTGTCAATCGCGGGAAGGGCACTTGTCCCGTCTGTGTCATTATAGACTTTGTCGGTTTAGTCTTCCGTAGTTGGAAAGATTTTGGGGAGATTGCCACCTCCATACTGAATAATTTCTGCCAATGCCAAGCGAGAATGATCCTTTCTCCTAAATCTGCCTAGTGGATGAGATCAATGGTACATAGCCTCAAATTTGAGGAAATGTGGATCGGATCAAGCATTAGCCCTTGGACAAGCAGCCCTTGGAGGTCGCGAAGGTAGGCTGGCTGGGAAATTCATGCTCAAATTAATGAGTCCAAACTCAGCATACATCGCTCGCTTGTGGTAGGTGAGAATGTGAACGGCCTATGTGAGGGGGAAAGGAGTTCCGCCCTTCTTTCTCTTGAGGCACTTTTCATGGTATGTGAACGAGCTGTCTGATCGTTCCAATTAGAAAACCAGCTTCGGTCCAGCATACCTTGGCAACCTAGTTGGTTCGCCCAAAATTTGACCGCCCTCAGATAGGGAACGTGGGAAAATGGGTGAAAGACCCCCCACTTCCACGCTTGAACACTTTTATTCTTGGTCTGCGGCCTGGAGTAAAGCTTGGTCGCAACAGGACATGATTATATAGAAGAAAGCATCATTATTTTAGCGAAATGTTGGATGCTATTCTCCAGTCTCAGGTTCTGATAATACTCAATATTTTGGCTTGAGGCACAAGTTCCACTTCGGTGCAGCCCTGGATAATCATTTCAGAGCCGGCAGCTTGGCAGTGTAGGATAGTAGGGTCATGTGGAATTACTCCTGTGTGGCAAAATGTGCAAACTGCTCAGATATTGTGAATTATTATTTCCCCCCAGCGGAACCGCTTGATCAGGCCAAATTCTTATTTATTGTCTCCAGGTACCGCAGCATCCACTTATGGAAGTAGTGGCATCTAAACAGCCCGAAGACTTGCTAGGAAGGTGATACGTGTCACTGAGTCCTCGGAGAAAATCCTTCGTGAAGTATGAGGAGCAACCGGGTCACCACCTTCTTGTCTAAGGTTAGACCTAATTCATAAACGCATGCACTGGGTCCTCGTTGTCCTCCAAGACTTGATGCATTCTGTGGGCTAACAGCAAATAGTTCGGTGGTGAGGGAGCAAAAGCACAACTCAAATGACGGGCAGTGATGGGTTTTATGGACTACAGCGGCCCTTGTGTTCTCGGACACATTGGGTGTCTGTTGAAAGACTGTGCGCGACAAACCCTCATGAACTCGTTGTTACAGCGCTGACAGGGATCATCAGGGCGAAGTGCAGGGCATGCCTATTAACTTGTCCATCAAGGGACTCCTTGTAATTTTCTGTCCTAACCAAAGAATCATCCATGTCATGTGACCCTCCTCCCAAACTCTGAGTCCCTGACATACATCACTGCACATTCGGCCAGTGTGATTCGGGCATCCTGACCTTGATATTTATTCATTCTTTCACCTCGTCAGCTTGGCTTGCTCTTGGTTTGGTGGGTCTCTTGCTTGACATAGAATGTGTCTTTCGAGTTAGGGGGTGATTGCACGAAGCAGAAGTGCAGACCCAATACAAAAAAAGGTGAAGTCAGTCATTTGATTTCCATAGAGGAATGTTAGCAGAAGAAAGAATTAGAGATTTAAGGCTAAGGGCGCAGGGCGCATGGAAAAATGAAAGTGCAGGCCAAATAGGATAAAGCGCACCGGGAAAAAGCATGTTACATTGCGGTTCGGTTTCGGTGCGCACTTTGGTGCATGGAAAGATTGTTTAACATGGAAAAAATGATGCCGCCAAAGTCATTATGGGCGGCGCATGGAGGGTTGTACACAACATCATCGTTACTGCAATGGAGGGTGGCCGCCCGGCCTTTATAACTTTATTACTTGCCGCGCAATAAAGTTTATGGGTACATGAAAGCTAGGTGCGCCCTTTGGCGCATGAAAAAAAAATGATATAAAACATGGAGAGAAGTGCGCCAAAGGTCTTTAAGGAGGCCGGGATTTAAACTTGCAGCATGTAAAAAGGGAGCGCTTTGTGAGGGAGAAGGATTCTAGGCAGCGGAGGGCAGAGGGTGCGATTGGGCGGGGGGTCTTGAGCATGTTGCATGGAGGGTAGGTGGCGGAGGGCGCGAACTGTCTTTATTGTTCAAGGGCACGCCAGGCGCCATTGAAATACGCTAAACTACTCAAACATTTCATTCTTTTCTTTCCTACACTCAAAAGAGCATGGACAAAGATGGTCTTTTGAAAAGTTCTAACAGACAAGCTACTTTCAAAACAAACTCCCTTCTAGCATATCTGGAAAGAGGGAGGGAGAGAAGGAGAAAAAGAAGAAAACGCGATGGAAAAGCACCAAGGGAAAGGCTTAAACATATCTCTTTTAAACACAGACCAGCAGACCAAACACAGACCAAACATGAAAGCATGCAATGAAAAAGAGGATGAACCTCTTACCTTAAATATATGTCAAAATTGGAAAGCGGGGTCCACAGGCGTGAGATAATGACAAGAGAGAGCTCACAAATCCAGAGCAATCACGTGCTTGACAAAGAAATGAAATGACATGGGCTCACACTGATATTTATAGAAAAACTTGTCATCAATGCGCCAACCACTTTTGAAATGGCGCATGAAAACTGCTGTCGACAGGACGAAAGCGTGCGCCCTTGGGCGACGGAAGTAATTGACAACATAAGAATGAGCGCGCCTTTGGCGCACCAAAGTTATTGTCGACATGAAGTTATGTGCGCCCTTTGGGCGCACCAAAACTTGGTGTTGCAGCAGAGATTATCTGCGCCTTTTGGCGCACCAAAAACTGAATCAGCATCCGTTGGCACACAAAAGACGTGCTAACATGGAAAACATGCGCAAAGGCTTGTTAAGGGGGCGCAATCAAAACTATGTTGGTATAAGGCAAAATCCATGCGCCCAGGCTATAAAAAAGGCTCAAAAGACTACGTTCAAAACTAGAGTTCCCGGGAGGGATTGTATGACATTTCGAACGCTGGGGGATCCCTAACAAGGGATCGAAACAAAAGTTTAAGCAATGCGGTATCGGTAAAATTGCTCTTGTCAATTTTACGGGATAACAAGCACAATTACATATCAAAGAGGAAATGGGATCCTTTTTTCTTATCAGTTTGAAAAATTTAGAATGATGGGAAAACTCTATTTTTCGAAATTTTTCTAACTGTTCCCAACTACGTGTTGACTATTTAAGGTCATAAACTGGAAAAAGCGAAAAAGTTTAACTCCAAATATAGAGAGGTAACTCCAGCGTAAGTCGGTGTTCATTAATAGACAAAATTGAAAACACTATTGTGGGTAGGCACAGGCCACACCGAGGGTACAGTGACAGGAGTGGTTACTTGACTACGTTAAATTATATATCCATATATAAATTGTAACAGTTGGCCAATGCAAAAAGAGTGGGAGCATTTGATTTGAAGGACGCGGACAAGAGGGAAGAGAGATCAAAGGGCAGCCAATAGATGGAGAGTTGTTGATTAAATTAGAGTATTACAAAAATCAGAAGAAAAAAAAAATAGAAGAGCATTATTGTGATAGAGCAGTTGATAGACAAAGAAAAGAAAATTTAAAAACAGAGGTGCAGAGACAAAAATGTTTGGGAAGTTTTTAAGCTGAAAAACGAAGTGAGCATTACAAAGATTGATAAAAGTGGATAATAATCACTCTATGTGTACAGAGAACAGAAATCCATCAATTATGTGTATCGATTAATTTGTAATATTGAATATTTCCAAGTGGGTGCGTAGATTATCGGGGTGGTTCTCCTTACAAGTTGGAGATATCTAAAATCTATTGAGGGGTGCTCAATTAACTTCAGTGGGTGCTGGGATAATCGGAAGTTGGTGCTTCACAGGTTGAGTGGTGCTCAATTGATACCCAAGATATTGTTGTATGCTTGGTCGTGGCGCTGCCATGAGTCAACTGGTCGCAACATGCACTGATATAATAGAAGAAAGCATCATTTATTTTAGCGAAATGTTGGATGCTATTCTCCAGTCTCAGTTCTGGATAATACTCATATATTTTGGCTTGAGGCCAAGTTCCACTTCGGTGCAGCCCTGGATAATCTCTTTCAGATGCGGCAGTGTAGACTACGTAGGAGTTCATGTGGAATACTCCTGTTGTGGCAAACTGTTGCAACTGCTCAGATATTGTGCTACTTATTATTTCCCCCCAGCAGAAACGCTGATCAGGCAAATTCTTATTTATTGTCTCCAGGTACCGCAGCATCCACTTATGGAAGTAGTGGGCATCTAAAAGCCCGAAGACTCTGCTCAGGAAGGTGATCGTGTCACTGAGTTCCTCTGAGAAATCACTTCGGTGGATAGTCTGAGGCCCCGGGTCACCACCCTTCTGTGTTCTTAAGGTAGACCTCATTCATTAACTGCATGCACTGGTACCATCGTTGTCCTCCCAAGCCTTGATGCATTCCTGTTGGCTAACAGCCACATAGTTCCGGTGGTGAGGGATGCCAAGCATCAACTCAAAATGACGGGCAGTGAGGTTTATGACTACATCGCCCTTGCTGTTCTCGACACATCTTGTGTCCTTGTTGAAAGATTGCGCGACAACCATCATGAACTCGTTGTTTACAGCGCTGACAGGGATTCCTCCGGCGAAGTGCAGGGCACTGCCTATTAACTTGTCCATCCAGGGACTCCTTGTAATTTTCTGGGTCCTAACCCAGAACTCATCCATGTCAATGTGACCCAACTCTGAGTCCCTGACATCCATACTGCATTCGGCCAGTGATTCGGGCATCCTGACCCTCTGATATTTATACTTCATTTCTTCCTCTGTCAGCTTGGCCTTTGCTCTTGGTTTGGTGGGTCTCTTGCTTGACATAGACATGTGTCTTTTCGAGTTCAGCTGTTGATCTGCACGAAGCAGAAGTGAGACCCAATCCAAAAAGGTTGAATTAGTCATTTGATCTTCCATTGGAATGTTAGCAGAAGAAAGAATTAGAGATTTAAAGGCTCAGGGCGCAGGGCGCATGAAAAATGCATGTTGCAGGCCAAATAGATAAAGCGCACCGGAAAAGCATGTTACATTGAGGTTCGGTGCGCCCTTTGGTGCATGGGAAGATTGTGTAACATGGAAAAATGATGCGCCAAAGTCATATGGCGCGGCGCATGGAGGGTTTACACAACATCATGTTACTGCAATGGAGGGTGCGCCCGCGCCTTTATAACTTTATACTTGCGCGAATAAAGTTTCTGTTACATGAAAGCTAGGTGCGCCCTTTGGCGCATGAAAACATGATATAACATGGAGAGAAGGTGCGCCAAAGGTCTTTAAGGAGGCGCGGGATTTAAACTTGCAGCATGTAAAAAGGGCGCGCTTTGAGGGCGCATGAATTCTAACTGCAGCAGGATGGCAGGGTGCGCCATTGGCGCGGGTCTTGAGCATGTTGCATGGCGGGTAGGTGCGCGGAGGGGCGCGACTGTCTTTATTGTTACAAGGCACGCCAGTGCGCCATTTGAAATAAGCTAACTACTCAAATCATTTCATTCTTTTCTTTCTCCTACCTCAAAAGATGCCTGGACAAGTAAGGTTTCTATGAAAAGTTTCTAACAGACCAAGCTACTTTCAAAACAACTCCCTTCTAGCATATCTGGAAAGAGGGAGGGAGAGAAGGAGAAAAAGAAGAAAACGCGATGGAAAAGCACAAGGGGAAAGGCTTAAACATATCTCTTTTAAACACAGACCAGCAGACCAAACACAGACCAAAACATGAAAGCATGCAATGAAAAAGAGGATGAACCTCTTACCTTAAATATATGTCAAAATTGGAAAGCGGGTCCACAGGGTGAGATAATGACAGAGGAGAGCTCACAAATCCAGAGCAATCACGTGCTTGACAAAAGAAATGAAAATGACATGGGCTCACACTGATATTTATAGAAAAACTTGTCATCAATGCGCCAACCACTTTTGAAATGGCGCATGAAAACTGCTGTCGACAGGAGAAAGCGTGCGCCCTTTGGCGCACGGAAGTAATTGACAACAGAAGAATGAGCGCGCCTTTGGCGCACCAAATGTATTGTCGACATGAAGTTATGTGCGCCCTTTGGCGCACCAAAACTTGGTGTTGCAGCGAGATTATATGCGCCTTTTGGCGCACCAAAAACTGACTCAGCATCCTTTGGCACACCAAAAGACGTGCTAACATGGAAAACCATGCGCCAAAGGCTTTTAAGGGGGCGCATCAAAACTATGTGTTATAAGGCAAATCCATGCGCCCAGCTAAAAAAGGCTCAAAAAGACTAAGTTCAAAAACTAGATTTCCCGGGGAGGGATTTTATGACATTTCGAACGCGGGGGATCCCTAACAAGGGATCGAAACAAAATTTTCCGCATGGTTATCGGTAAAATTGCTCTTGTCAATTTTACGGGATAACAAGGCACAATTAAATATCAAAGAGGAAATGAGGATCATTTTTTTTATCAGTTGAAAATTCTAGAATGATGGGAAATCTATTTTTAGAAATTTTCTCCTAACTGTTCCAAAAATAATGTGTTGAATATTTAATGTTCTTATAAAATGGAAAAGCGAAGTTTTAAATCCAAATATAGAGAGAGTAACTCCAGCGTAAGTGGTGTTCATTTAATAGACAAAATTTGAAAACACATATAGGTGCGGTAGGGCACATGACACACCGAGGAAGTGACAAGGAGTGGTTATTGACTATAAAGTTATATTCCATATATAATATTGTAAGTGTGGCTCAAGCAAAAGAGTGGGAGCATTTGATTTGAAGGAGCGACAGAGGAAGAGAGATCAAAGGGAGCCAATAGATGGAGAGTTGTTGATTAAATAGAGTATTCAAAATCAGAAGATAAAAAAAATAGAAGAGCATTATTGTGATCGAGCAGTTGAGAAAGAAATTTAAAAACAGAGGTGCAGAGACAAAAAATGTGGAGTTTTTAAGCTTGAAAGAGTGAGCATACAAAGATTGATAAAAGTGATAATAATCTATTGTGTAAGAAATCATCAATCTATGTGATCGATTCATTTGTAATATCATATTTCTAAGTGGGTGCTTAGATTATAGGGGTGGTTTCTCCTTACAAGTTGGAGCTATCTAAAATCTATTGAGTGGGTGCTCAATTAACTTCAAGTGGGTGCTTGGATAATCTGAAGTTGGTGCTTCACAGGTTGAGTGGGTGCTCAATTGAAACCAAGATATTGTTGTATGCTTTGGAATTGGTGTTCCTAATAAAGTCTTGGTTTCAAAGTGGGTTTTTCTCCCGAAAGGGTTTCCCACTATGAATTTTGTGTTCAGTATTATTATTTTCTTGCATATATTTGATTAAATGCTCATAATACACTAGTGCACTTTATTAAGGAATTCTAGAGTGGTATTGATTTAAAAAGTTTTTATCTATACTGATTCACCCCTAGTGCTTATGATCTCTAACACAGCTACATGCTTTTACAGAGTTTTCATAATACATGACTTTGATTACTCTTTCGCGTCTTTTACACATATGTCCTTAATACGTAACAAGAATCATCCCTACATCAAGCAAAACAATAGGTACAACATGATATAACACAATACGCTTCACCCCTAGGGTCACTTCTTCTTTCTTAACTTCCACGCTTCATTTTCATCACTTTACGCTTTCACTTGTCTCCTCTACACATTATTGCTACATGGTTATCAAGTACACATCTCTTATCTACTTTATGTTATCGAGTATTCACTAAACATAAAGTGGTGGCAAATGTAGACACAAAGTCACGCACTTGGGTACATTTCTAAGTCCTAAAAGCATACATGCATTCATATGATTCCTAAGCAAAAAAACTAGTAATTAACAGTAATCTTTGGTCACTTTACTTTATTTCTTGTCTTATTTCTAGTATTTTACACCCTATAACCAAGTTGGTATTTCATTTACTTATCTTTTATGGCTTTGGACACCAACACCTAGCCAAGAGGCTAGCGCCCACATCCCCTCTGGGTTCCCCTAGCCTCTTTCAACCTTACTCTTTTTTGGCTTCTTTTATCTTTTGGGCATCTTATTTTCTTATGGGTCAACCTTCCAATTGTCAATTACGAAATTCAACTAAGGGAATCATATAATTACAAAGCTATGTGACCAAAATTAAGGACCAATCTCTAAGAATTATTTATCATCACCTAATCTTACATCCAAAGGCATCTAAGAGCATCAACGACATACATATAGCATCCATTCACAGGAAAATGCACTGCATTTTCTGCATACACTACATAAGAAGGGGTAGTTTATTTTTCCATCCACACATCTATCTACATTGGTACATCTAGTTATCACCCATTATCAATTACACTTGCACAAGGGCTTCATAGGGCATGATTCTATCACGCACACACAAGAACTACATGGAGTCTGAGATGTAGTGCATTGCTCGATCATAAGTTCACTCAGTCGGGTGACTTTCGAGGTCAATCTGACTCCCCATATTACATCTTCTTTTTTGGATTTGATGTGGTCTTACAGGTTTCAGGCACACTTAGCGATCATATTATGACATACAGGCAACCAACAATAACTATCAGCGACACTTTTGGGACACTAGAAAAATCAGGTTCCAACCACCTGCGCAGTCACTTAGGAACCCCTTACCCATTCCAAGCACCATAGTCCAACATTATCCAAAATTTCTAGATTTTATAGTGCACAGTTGCGACGGTCTACCCTTCATGTCAAGTTTCATTTTAATACCCCCCCTGCTAAAAAATATTATAGAATGGGTTGCGAATCTGACGAAAAGGAAATTCGCATGGTTGGAAAATGTAAGAAAGGAGGATTACATGACAGCGGCGAATACAAGTCTTTTGGAAGGCACCGGTCATAGACATCTTTTTCTTTGTTCTGATTTTGTTACCAGACGACAAGTATGGAATGTTAATGACTCAATGGCCAACATGTAGGAAAGAATATGGCACCAGCTGGTAACAGGGAAAAACACTATCGGACGCTAACAAGGAACCGTGTTACCGGCTGACAACAAAGTCAAGTGTTATCAGGTGACAACAGGGGAAAATGTTATGGGTCGGTAACAAGGAAAGTTGTTACCGACTAGTAACAGGGAAAAGTGTTACCAATTAGTAATAGGAAAAAGTGTTACCAGCCACTTCTTTCGCTTATTCTAGAATCCTTCAGATTTTTGTCTTATACTTTTGGATTTTTCACACGCTTATAATGTAAATAGTATGACTATGGTATGGTGAATTAATCCTATATATAGTAGAATGTTATAACATGATGGAGAATATACTAACATTGGTTGGCCCTTAGTGGAAACACGAAGGTGAAATTATATTCAAAATTTTTTAGGACCCCTAAAATTTTGGCGAACGTGTTACCGTATGACAGTGTAAACTTCGCTAATTCCAAATTTAAAATTCCTAATATTCACCTATTCACAAATATTCACCGCTAAAATTTAACTTGCTTCATGTTCATCAATTTTCTAATCCATATCATTTCTAGGAGCAAACACAAATAAGCTAAGTCCTTTTCCCTATCTCTTGCACTTAGGGTTTCATATTTATTAGCTTATTGCTTGTGTCCAATCTGTACTTTAGCATTTATTTACCATACATGACTCTGCAATTAGGGTTTTACAAAAATCCATTTTTTTTAAATCGGGATCAAACTAATGTCAAGATAGTAGGCATTGTGGGATGAGGGTGATTGCAAAGAAGAGCAGTAGAAGTATACCCCACATACTCCCAAAGAGTAAAGGATGGATAACAGTACTTTGTCATGTTAATGCAGAAAGGAAGAGTATATCCATGCTTATACCTATTTAAAGTGCAATGGAAATTAGCTAACTGAATTTCCAATTATGAGCCTGGTGCATGTATGGCAACCCAACCACATGTATGGATGAAAAAGGAACTATTTCTAAATTGGTTGTGCCACTTTGCTATATCAGTTTTTGGTGGTGTTTCACCATCGAATATACATCTACTCATATTTGATGGCCATGATAGCCACATGGCATATGGGATAATCCAAGAGGTAAGATCACTAGGCATAGATATAATCATGTTGTTTACACACACTAGCCAAATGTTGTAACCTTTAAATATTATCATGTTTTCACCATTTAAAACCTACTTCAAGGATGAGAGATACAAATAGATGGTCAAACATCACAAATTAGATGTGAGAATATCTGAATTGACATCTCTTAGCAGCAAGCATTTTAAGAGAGCATTAACTCCATCAAATATAAAAGTTAGTTTTAGGAGGAATGGAATATGGCCTCTGCAATATAGATGCATTAGTTCAATGACATACACCCCATTGATGCATTCAATGTTGAGCTAACATAGGAGGAAACATCTGTGGAGAGCATTATGGAAATGGTTAGTTATAACATAGATGAAATTGAACAATTTATCAAAGATAATGGAGAAGAAATCCAACAAGCGAGCTGATCAAATCCAGTAAACAAAGGATGAAGCAAGCCAACAGCAAGTTCATAAAATTCAATAATCAAGGGTACAGGTGATAGAGTTAAATCAGCAAGATAGGAGAACATGCTTAAGTTAGATTGGGCAAGGTAGTCAAGTTGTAATTTTTGTTCAAGTTGAAGAGAACAACACCAAGTCATGTGAGTCAGACACGAGAACCCGTCACCACTGTATGACAAGATGAGTATGCCAACACTAGTTATTCAACTTGAATGGTTGAAAGAAGCTACTACAAACTTGGGGATTCCAATTGACCTTCCCAATGAGGACATTTCACTTTCCATGCCATCCCCTCCTCCTAACATGCCAAGTGGAATAGTTCACTACTATGCAGAATGTAACAAATGGAAAAATGAAGATGATAGTAACTTAGATGTTGCAGTGCTCACAAACATTTGTACAAGACACACTAGAACAACCATGTAATGTAAAATCAGGAAACCAGGTCAGTGGTCACTATGGAACTTTCTTAAATCTTCCAATTGAAAGGGTTAAGGAGAGATCATAATGTGTAAACAAAGGTACTTCTAAGGTTGAGTAGGCAAATCATAAATTCTCACATCAACTGACTACTTAAAAATGTTTGATGAACAAGAAGCATGGAGGAAGAAACCAAATGAGTTAAAAGTGAGGAAAAAAGAGAAGCTCGAGGGGAGAAAGGAAAATAGAATCATTGCACAAGAAAAAAGGGAAGCAAAAAAACTTGAAAGGTAACTTAAAAATAAAATGAGGGAACAAGACAAGATAAAACAATAGGAAAAGGAGAAAAAAGGAACATGAGAAGCTACAATGGGAGAGAAGGATAGAAAAAGAAATGCAAAGGCAAAGACGATTGAGCAATCCAAAAAATCTCATTCCTTCACAGCATCCAAGTTATGATGGATTTCTATAACATTTACACTCCAAATTTTCCAAATGTGTCCAATTACCAAGTCATCAACACATCTACTTCTATAAATCAAATGGTATGTAATGTAATTTCCGACAACACAAATGTAGTTTTCTCATAAAGGTAATATGCAATTTTCTTCAACAAGTACAAAAACCGTACAGTTTCCTACTTCAAGTCCCTTGCATGTCAATACTTCTAGCCAAATGCAATTAGGCCATGCAAGTAATATGTAAATTTCATCACCAAACTCAACCAACAAGCCAAAAACACCCCAACTTGAGAATGGAACAATATAAAACAATAGAAGAAGTGAAACTGTTGACGGAAATGAAGAAGAATTTAGATTTGGTACAATTTACATGCATGGAATACGCATAATTGAATTATGCTACCTTATTATGTGAGTAGTATCCATAAATATAACATTTTTGGAATGTAAGAAGTTATAACCTTCATGTACAAGATCTGAACTTATTTATGTAGTATTTTTTGGGAAAACATGCAAGTAATTTTTAGTTTTTCCATCCTATCATTAGACATAAATATTTGTAGTTTATTTCATCATATCAATATAAAAGTAGAATTTTTGGTATTGTGTACAAACATGAATTATCTTCTTATAGGTGTTTCTATTTGTTGTACATTATTTCTAGAATAATTATAGCAAATGAAAACTATTTGTTGCCTAAGTAAGGTCATAAATGACCTTTTCTGTAGAAAGAAACCTTAAGATTTATTGTATATTAATGGTGTCAAAAGAAACGGTTGTGACATTCTCTTCTATCCTCCCAATAGGAAAATCCTTCATAAACATTCTTCTGACAAGAAATCTGAAGGAAAAAAATGAACCCAGGAGCAATGAGTACATTTGCAGGCAACATCAATATCAACATTTGTAGTTAAAATGCAAAATTACACATGTATATTCAATTTATGTTTAGTAATTCTAGTGTATATTCAAACAAATATTAAAATAATAACTTGTTCACCTTATGTTAACTAATACTCAATGTAAAGACAAACATTCTTTACATAGGGATTCAATTTATAGAGCAAATATTCGTTTACTTGCGACCATTTTTCAAAATGCGTATTAACAAAGGTAAAATTATCTGAATACACTTTGAAAATATAGATAGAATCCTGAGTGGTTAGCTATACAGAATGTACTCATTGCATGAATTATCCTACTATAAATCCTAATTAACCAATTAGAACCATACTAGCTCAACCTCATGGGCCAGCCTTGGGCATTTTCAAAATAGAGAGCAAAAAAGAACAAAAAACAATGATGAAACCCTCAAAGACACGTTGATTTTGTTCTTCAATGGTATCATTGAAACTTGGAAGGACTCAACAAGTGCTATGAATGGATGGTAGCAGTAAATGGCAGCTTGTGAATGGAGCAGTGGTGCACAATTAGAAATGATAGAGGAGGAATGCAGAGTGATAGGAGTAAAATGATTGCAAAGTTTGAATGCATTTAGTATAGCTACAAACTATTAGCATACATTGAAACTATGAAATGAACATTGAATAAACGTGTGTAAATTTTTCCTTTGAACGCACACATTTCAATGACATAATTGCAATTGTATATTCAAGGAGTTTATTGATGCATTCACAGTAGCTTTTGGTGAGAGGCAAATAGTTGGTGAGACGGAGAAGTCAATGAAATGATTGTATGTCAATATGAGATAAACAAGAGCCAACGCTTAATTTATATCACAACAATTCAACGATGAATAAGTTAATGGTGCAAACAACCTTGTTGAAATTACATCCCAATGAACCTACAGCTCAAAAATATGTTAAGCAACCTTTCGTTGCAAACGTCAGTGAGGTAAGTTTTCACACATATAAGATCTCCTGTAATCGCGAATGGTGTAGCCTGATGATCATGTTGGACTGAAAAATTTATGAAAATTTTGTTGTCAGATGCTCCAAAAAATACTCCAAATGGAAACCAGTTCTGAGGATATTCGAAGGTAACTAATTTCCACCTCTGATTTCATAATAATGGTCTCTTAAAATGAACCCTGATTCTTTTACCATATGTTCAATTGTATAGAGATAACAATATGTTTACAATGTTCATAGCTTGTTGGTAGATGATTTGTGAAAAATGAAATCATTGAATTTTGACGATACATATGGAATTTTGGTGCTTCCTCAAGCTAATGTGTTACAGTGATTGAAGTCCTAACATAAAGATAACTAAACAAAGAACTGAGGGCTCAAATTAAGTCCTCAACTATCACAATGGCTGAAACTTGAAGCATTTCGAAACTGAGTGTTGCACTACATCTGAACAAGAAAGAATTGATGAGGGGTTTAAGACATGTTGGTTGTGTTCCCTAATCATGCATATCCTTTGTAGGTTGGATTGTGCTGTAACAAGTGCGTGCAAGTAATTGGATGGTAGAAGAATGTGAATAAATTTGAGACTGTCATGGAATTGGTATCACAATTAGAAATCAAATGGATGAATGGAGTATGACATGAGAAACACATCGCCCTTGTGCAAATTTAATGAATGCGTTTAGATGTTAGTCGTGACAAAGTCTATCAGCATACTTAAAACTACATAAGGTGGTGGATAGCTAATGCTTAGTGTTTAAATTATTTATTATGATCACATACATTTCAATATTTATATAATTATAACTTTACTTGTATATTCAGTCATAATGTGCTTAACCCTGAGGCAATTTGGTGAGCATACCAAAAATCGATGAGACTAATGTTATTTCAGTGTGAGTTTTATTCAGTTACTACAGGGGTAAATAAAGAAAACAGATTTATTTATATTCAGACCTTCTGGCGTATGTTAAAGTAAGTGATTCACAATATGTCATTGCAAGATATACAAACATTCTTCACATATTTAACATTCTATCCATTTTATGACATTGTTCACATATTTTAACATTCTTTGAATAAGTTGAATATTAAAAAGGTAAGGTGGCTAAAGACATGGGTTAATTAGTACTTATTTTACTAGGAATCATATGAAATAGTAGTATGTAATAGGACTAGATAATGTACCCAAAGTTAGGATAGATAATTACCCAAAGTTTTTTTTGTCTACAATGAACTAATTTACGTCGAGGTGGGTTGTATTCATTTGTTGCATAAAGTAGATATCGCGTATTCATTGCATATGCAGACATTCTTCACGTATGTAACATTTTGTCTATTTTCTAACATTCTTCACATATTCAAACATTCTTCACGTATTTAACATTATGTCTATTTTTTGACATTCTTCACATATTCTTACATTCTTTGAATAATTTGAATATTAAAAAGGTAATTGTCATTTACCTCCTAAATATGTGGGCTCCCTGATAATATAAGTATTTATCTAATAATAGCAATGTAATAAGAACATGTACTGAACAAACTCTAATATATCCAATGTATATTCAGTAATTTCAGTGCACATTGGCAAAAGTTTGAATGTGTAGTAGAAAATGACAAAGTTACAACTGTATATTCAATGTATGTTCAGTATATTCTATGTATATTCAATCAGATCAATATAAAGTTAATCGTGGATATTCAAATATTAACTTCATCAAACAAACACAACATTTATTTATATTCAGGTTTTAACTGCTTGAAAAAAATTCACAGCATTTCTTATATTCAAGATATTCTTTAGTTGTTAGTGATGACTAACACTAATTTATTTTCACACATGTAATGTATATCCACACATTATTCAAAGCAACACAGGGTTGTTAGTTGTTTTGGTAATTGAACTCAAAAATATATCTGTTAATAAAGTGTATATTAAAAAATAGCATTGTATATTCAATAACACCATTGTATATTCAATAACATGCATTGAAATGTATTTTCATAACATGCACTGAAACAGATCAATATATACTGAAAACAAAAACATGCACTGAAAAAACTTTGGTGAAGGGATGTAATGAAATGCATGAAATAATTGCATATACATGAAAAAACCCTAATTTTTGCTTGAACATTTAGTTTATAACAAAACCCGTTTTGTCAGTTGTTAGCACAGTTTCATGGCATAACGGAGGTAATTGTACATTCAAAAATGCATATGAAATAAGTGAATATACACTGAAAAACAATAGTTAAGCAGTGCATGCTTGAAAAAACATTAGTTTAGAACATAGAACCCATTTAGTCAGTAGTTATACGTTTTATAGACAATAATTAACACTTGAAAAAGTATATCAGAACAAAAATGTAAGTTGCATATTCAACTAATAGCATTTCGATATATTTAATAATAACAATGTGTATATTCAATAACAACAATGTATATTCAATAACATCACTTGTGATTTTGAAACTGTAAGACGCACATGTAAAAAAAACCCTTTCTTTTTACATTTACTACATTGTATTAGCAAAAATTGTGGCAAGGGGGGTAAACAAAAGAAAACACATAAATAAACCGAAAAACAATAGTGAAGTGTGCATGCATGAAAAAAAATTAGGTCAGAACAAACCTCGTTTTTCAGTTGATACGATAGCTAAACTGAAAAAGGATATTCGAAAATGTAAGTGTATCTTCAATAATAACATTGTATATTCAATAACAACACTATATTTTGAAACTGTAAGAGGCATGCGTGAAAAAAAACATGTTTTTTTGGACATTTACTACATCGTACTAGCAGAGTCCGTGGCGAGAGGGGATAAACAAAGTAAAATGAATAAATAACCTTGTGTAGAAATGTGTACAAATTGCCAAAATAACATAACCAATAGAGTTCGTGTTGAACAGAAGATTAAACAAGAACATGCACTGAAACAACTCAATATAGAATGCATACACATTTGTAATCCTGGTTTTGCTTACTAATGCGCTCATTGCATGAAACTCCCATAGAGAAAAGATCCAAACAACTATGGAAATAGGCTCACCTCGTGGCCCACATGGCAATTTGAAGCAAAGTGCAAGGTAGATTGGATTTCTTTCAATGTTGCCAGTTTTCAAAGGTCTTCGGCTCTATTGCAGGGTGGAAAGGGTCAGGGGATTGGTTTTCACAGGTCTTCAATTTCGTTGCAAGGCGGAAAGGGTCAGGAATGTTCATCTTCTTATCCCGTAGTGTGCATTGCCAAATGCAAACACAAACAATTAATGTCAACATTGAATGTGGCATTGTCATGTAATGCAGAATGACGATGGAGGTTGACAGAGTGGTAGGGGGCGATGTGAAGTGAATTGAAAATGCGTTTTGTTTGGATTGGAAGGGAATTTTGATCACACGTGCCAGGTGTTTGCATGCAACTTTCAAGCAGGAAAATTTATTTGCTAGTTCGCTGTGAAATTTTGACCTTTTTTAGGGGTTTTGTGTTGTGGAACCACCACGTGGCGCCAAAGTGGCAGTGGAACTTTTTCAAAATCGGGACGAAATTATTGACATGGTAAAATTTGAAATTCCTCGTGCTCCATAATTTTACCGGGACATTGTTAAACATAGGGTAATGAGCGACTGGCGTCTTTCCCCTAACCAATTAGAACATTGATTAAATGTGCCAACAGCAAGGAATGGTAAGTTAGAGAAATATCTTCCAAGGAATATAGGATAATGAAAGAAGGGTGACAAAAGTGGTATCATAGTTTAGGGATCAGTGCTCAAAACACTAAAAATCCTAAATAATCAACTCTACTCTTCCAAAAATCTCGTAATCTTCTCAAACGCTTCCATTAACATACATAACATTTGTCTTCTCATGAGAGGTTATTTTCTCATGACACGTCACTCTAGTGCATTCACAATACCACGCTGCTTTCTTTGGGTTTTATTTTCTTTCTTATTAAATTAAGCGTTATTTAGTTTCTTATGCATGCACCTTAGACTCTAAAATGCATTCAACAGTGTGAAAGGGTTGGGCACTACTCTCATGCAGTTGTCTTTTTCAATTGCATTCCCAATTACTTTAGATAGCAAGTGTTTTCACGCCTTCAATGCAAGGCGTTTGTATAATTCTGTTTGTTCCAAGTTTTGATTTGAGTTTGATTTTCACTTTTAAATATTGGTCTAGTCTTACATCGTCTTGCATATCAAATCTGCGTAGTTGCTAATCAGTGAAGGTTCAAATTTGAATTCAGCATATTGAAAGTATTTCTTTCCTGGTTCAAATCTTCTCTATTAAAACATTCAAGGTCTGATTTCCAACTTGTTTATTGGTTCCGGACATCATATTGACCATACTTTGTTTGTATCCAAATTGCATCTGATATTATTTGTACGAGTCTAGTTTGTTGCTCAACCACACATAGGTCTGATTTCATTTAATTTTGGTCCTAGAAGGTTATTGGAAACATCTAAGTTCACATTTCTTGCTTGCACACATCTCACATTTCTTGCTTGCACACATCTAGCATTGTATATAATAATCATTGTGACATCATTACTTAGAAACAGAGCTGTTTTTGCATCTTTGAGGCTCTGTTTCAGTCTTACAGATTATGTTGAGCATTGATAACGGTAGCAAAATATTTTCCAAATTCAGTGGTTCATTCCTTGGCTTCATTTGCATTGCATATCATTGAACCATTCTAGTTAAGAGGTAAATTTGCCGTTAAGCATAACAAACCAGATTTCAGCTTGAAAGAACGTTTTGAAATAGAGTTTTATTTCACTTTTGTGTTGCATAATGAGCTTATTACACCATTGTTGCACTTCGTTTTCAAACAAACTTGTTGCAAGATATGGTATAAGATATTACTCAAAAAGTTCTTTCATATTTGCCCAATTAATCTTCCATTTTTTCTTGTCAGAGATTTTCATCATGAGTAGTTTAATGATTTTGCAAAAGGGATACGTACACCTTTTATCTCTTCTGATTTCAGTATTTGTAAGAATTAGTTGCCGCTTGGAAGGCTTAGGAAATTATATTTTACACAATTTGTTTTCCTGGCTTGTTTGTTCAATTTTACAAATTAGGCATTCAATGATCATAATGTTTGATGTTCACCTTTGGTTAGTTTGCTTCTGTGTGTGCGCACAATTGGAATGTATTTTTGTTATTGGTTTCGCATAGTTTACATTTTCTGAAACAGTATATTGGCTCTTGAAAGCATGAAGCTAGTATAGAATTGATGTTTTTACTGACCAAACCAATTCTGCAAACAAACGAGCTCCTCCTCTGGTATGTTATTGCCTAGTTCCTAGTGTCTCTTAATCCTACACCGTCATGTTGGTAGGTTTTGCCTAGAGATGCAATTCCTAACAATCTTGTTGTCTGTCTGCATATTTCTTGTTTAAAAGCCCCTCCAACCTTTTCAAAGGGTTGTATATTACCTATTTGGTAATATTCCTTGCATACATTTCAATGGAACCCAACATTGAATAGGCTAATCCTTTCAAACCTATGCCCCGAAGGTTGTTGATTAAGCTACTGATAAATAATCAGTGCACACATTCCTCGTAAATCCGATGTGAAATAGTTTCATTGCCCTTGTTATATTATTCTAACCCGCCAACCTGTCCTTAGAATACCCTCATATTTATTGACCTTTTTGACATGGCCTTCCTAAGTTGTTAAAGTTGTTTCAAGTCTACTTGTTTGTATTTCTTACATATAAGTAGTGTAGGGAACCTTATCACCTTATTATACCCATCTCACCTTAAATATTTGGCTAGCTTTGCCCGGCCTTTTCAGATTTCTTGCCTACAATTCAATTTTAAGAAATACTCTCCTTTACGGCTGGGAAGGATGGCTTTTATCAGCATTGAGCATGACGATAGAATTTTTGTAACTGAGGCTAGCATGAGGAAAGGGGCGTGGGAAAGCATTGTCCATGGTACCCTCTTGGGGCCCACATGATTTGTGTCACTCGCTTTTGTCAGGTCAAAACGGGAGATTAGACATGAGGAAAAGGCAAGGGAGATGCTGAGACTTGAGAATGCTGGCTGCTGATTAAATTTCAGATCAGAAAATCAAGCATGCACTAATTCTTTTTCAAACAATATTCATTTATAATTGTTACTGGTGTGGAGTATGATACTGAAATCTTACAATTGTTACTCCTGCAGAATATTACTGAAATCTTCTAAATGTTTCTCGTGGAGTATGATACTATACTTCACTATATATAAACCCTGCTTTTAGTATTTGTAATTTTCTTAGGGTCTCTCTCTCTCTCTCGCTCTCTCCACAACTTGAGTTTCTTCTACCAGATAACTTCCAAGAGCTACAATTGCACATTTACCACCCATGAAAAATAAGGTGCAAATTGCAATAATTGACTTGGATGCCAATAAATGTTAGCAAAACACATCGGCCTAGCATCAGATGCTAAAAAGCTTTGATGCACAGTGTCTGTAAAAATTAGGGAAGATCAAGAATTCAACATGGTAGCAGCATAGTAGGTAAATAGGTTGCTTGTCATGATAATCATGTGTAATGAGATGGTTGCTATCAGGAGATTATTCACTAACTCTGAAAATGTTTGCAAAGACAATATATGGTTTGCTTTCATATTACAAATGCCTGTGCAGTTCTATCACAGAAAATGGTGCAAGGACTACAAAGTGTTTCTTGCCTTCAATTTAGGTTAACGCTTGAAACTATTTAAATATCACCCACCTCTGCAAATGTTTGTCAAATACAATATAGGGTTTGCTTTCAAATTACAACTGGCTGTGCAGTTCTATCACAGAAACTGGTGCAAGGAGGGGGCTAAAAGGTGTTTCTTGCCTTCAATTTAGTTAAAAGCGTGAAAACACTTAAATCTCCCCCATAATAAATGTACATAAGACCAAATCATTTCAGTTAGTCGACCAATGTGAATGCCAAAACTCAAAAGGTTTAAAATCTTTGGAAAAAACATTGGCACAGATCACCTCCCTAACTGAATAAAATTTACCCAGTAACTGGCATATGGCAAACTCAGCAGCATAAATCCGATGTTATATGACAGTAGAGTACGACTTCACCAATAGCACAATAGCAATGAAATTCAAGCCTCCTGTCTATACCAGAGCATGCATATCTTCCCTCTCCTATTGTGATGCTTCCCTGCTGAATCTCAATTTTCATAGTGTAATGTGTCAAATGCTCCCGCATAGTCAAAGAAATCTGTTATTGTACATTTCAAAAGGGAGTTGCAAGAGAAACTTGATTTACAAAGTGTGAAGACCTAAAGCTCTCCTCGGGATGCCTTTTACATGTAATTACCATATAAGAGCACAGTACCCAAAAATATCTAGATAAGTATCACAATTCTTCAAATAGTCTTCCATATGACCTTCAAAATTGATTTACAGTTTCTCCAATTTGAGAATCCAATGAAGGATATTACCATTATTACCTGCGTGGAACAAAAAATCTAAAGGGACAATAGTAAGACATTTTTTTCTGGAGACAAACCCCATCAACTCATATTTACAGTCATTGTGTCATGCAGCAGGCTTGACCAACAACAAACCACCCGCTTTGCCCAGTTTCACGCAATAGATCATCTGCTTTGCCCAGCTTCAGCTGTTGAGAAAGGGTTGGTTCTCTTTTCTACCATTATGTCGTGCCATATAGCAAACAAACAAGTTAGATTTTGATGTATCATACTGTGAGACCAAGATAGATATAACATACAGTAACACTTTAACGAATGAAAGTGGGAGAATGACTATTTGGGAAAGAAGAACGTTCAGTTTGCCTGCCTTGCCTGGGCATGCCAAATTCCTGTCCAGGTAAGGGGTAATTTGAATGTGGCCTGTTCCATCTTTCACCAAACATCCTTTGCTCTCCAGGAGCACACCCTAAGATACCAGCTGAACTTGAATCGTGTAGTCTGTTCCCATTTGATGAGACTCCATGTGGTACATATGAGCCCACAGAAGGCCTCTCCATACTCTCCAACGCCCCACTTTCATCATAGATACCGATTCTCCTGCGTCGCTTCCAAGCTTCTGACTTACCTGTCTCCTGGTCCCTGTCAAATGTACCTGCAGGATGTGGTTCTACAGTCGGATACCTATGTGCATTATGATGGTCACCACTGAATAAAGCTGATTGACTGGGATCGGAATCTCTGCCATTAAGGCGAGGGGCAAAAATGTTGTTTTCAGTCGAGACACCTGTATCTTGATGTGCCTCTTGAGTAAGTTTCTTATATATCTCAGAAAGGCGTTCTCCAGATAAATTGGAGAAAGTAGCAACATAGTTCCAAAGCCTTGTAACCATTCCTGCAAGAGACAAAATAAACTTAGATTAAATTGTTAAGTTCAGATGCTAAAATACATGTACCACGGTATGTCATCTACGGGGTTCACAAGTAAAATGCTTGGCATTGGGAAAGTTTATGCCGGTCGATTTTCAATTCTCAATGATAATGCACATTACATCTATTTCAACAAGGTAAATTGAATCAAATCAAGCATCCGTATCACCTAAAATTTATTTAGACGCATGTAAAGGCTACACCAAAGAAGGAAACATCTATATTGAGCACAGAAATAAAATGAATCAACTGCTTATAAAATCTAGAAAAGTGCTCCTACTGACAGCTTCAGCTAGCAAGATTTCCTAAAGTGGATTCCCAGGACAGGAATTTTTCTGAAGGGTAAACATTGTGCAAGAATTGGTACTGGATGCATTGATACTTCAGAATGAGAATGGAAGCACATCCAAAATTGGTATAGTTTCCACTTAGACCAACAGAGTAATTACCTCAAATGTTCATAAGCCAGCTTGCCCCTGAGATAATCAAGCGAAAAATGTCACATATGCCTACGTTAGCGATCACACCGAGATTTGCTTTGTTTTCTTATTTACATACATTGACTCCAGAAAATACAATAAAAAAATCAAATGACCAATTCTATCAGAGTCCAGTATTGATTTACTTAATTCCTTTGGTCAGATGATCAACATTTTTATGAGCTATGACAGATAATCCAAGGGCTCAAAAGCACATGCAGTCAGAATCACAATTTCACTTCTAAAAGGGATCCACTCATTTAGGATTATAGGTGTCTCTATATCCAAAATATCAAGAGCTCAAGGCAAATTGTTTTCATTTAAGGCTTGTTGATTTAACTATATTTGCAAGATGACATTATAACTTTTTCAGACAACATAAAATCTGGTTGTAAGAGGGAGCTGAATAGAGGAAGGATCAGACCCAGAAAAAAAATAGTTTCTCAGCCACATAAAAACGAACATATTCATATGTTTTGTATAATGCAGATGGCAATATTCAAAAACATAATACACATGCAGTAATTGCAAATAACCAAAGACAACACTCACTTGAATAATTACGGGAATTCGAATGTTCTTTCAAAATAACATCGATTTTGCGGCCAAGAAGCTGCAAATAGTTCTTAACTTTATAAAGTACCTGTATAGACATTCACTTAAATTTCAGCAAAGTATTAGCACAAACAAAGCTTGCTTGATATAATTGAGAATAACATGTGATGCTTTCAATAAAATAAAATAAAATCATTTGATTCTATCAAAGAGAGTTACCTCCTCTTTAGGAAGATCTACACTAGTTGCCTGCAATTTCTGCAGGCGTTTTAGAGTGCGTAACTGATCATACATGACATCTGCACACCATTCTCTCCATCTTTCTTCCTTTGTCTCCTGGTCAATCTTCTCCCTGTATCTTTGATACTGAGGCTCTTCAGATTCAGATATTTCACCTTCCTCCTTCACTCTGGACTCAATCTTAAGACGTTTCTGAGGATGTTCTCTATTTGGCTTAATCCACTGCTTTAAATGATTGGACTTTCCATGCCCTTCTTTGAAATCACCAACTGAGGTTTTAGGAGGATCTCTCTCTCCCTTAGCATTAGGCTTTTCAATTGAGAGTATCTTTGTATTTGATTCCTTTTCGGATTCAAATTCCTGCAGCCAAAACTATTTGTTGCTAAATACAGAAGTAAAATGGTTAGAACTTTAAAGTAACGTATGAACACCATATTACAAGAGAATTAGTTGGGACATGTGACGTATATATTTGTGATAAACACAATCTTAAGGCTTTTGAATATCTGCTTAATAGCCATCTTGGAAAAAACTGCTAATCCTAGCTTCATCATTTTGGTGAAAGAGAATTATGCAGATAATTAGGTCCTAGGAATATCTGAGTATCATTTTAAAAAGTCAACGACACTGCTGAAGTATAAGAGCACAACAAGAACATATCTATGATGCATATGATGACAGCATAGATGGCATATGTATCATGTATATGATGAATGATTATTTTGTATGATTCCCACAAGGAAATGACTAGAAAATGTGGATAAGCCACAGCTCCTACCTGCACCCAATGAATGAACAATGCTCCTTTTTCAAAACCTGAACATGCAACACCTAAAGCTGCATCTCAAACTATGACAGGCTTTGACGCTGGTCAGTAGACAGCATACAAAAGGAATTTTATCACAAGTGGACAACAGGATAAGCTGTAATCGGGCAAGGACAATACTGGGCAATGCACATGAAGTAATGCCAATTGCTCTATCGTGGCCCACTAGCAGCAACCATGGAAATATTGGACCCAAATATGCGCCACATAATCATGTCCCAAGATCAGATCTTTCTAATGGCATGCTCCTCATGGAGACGCCCTCCAAACTAGCAGGACTATGTGACCAATCTCTCCCCAAATTCTTAACTAGGACACATATCTTAAATAATCTATATCTGAAAAACAACGAGGGATATCAATTTTGAGGGTCCCATCTTGGATGTGTCACATATCACATTGATTAATGACTCGATTACCTTATCTTTGAATTTCCCACTTACCAATGACAAATGCACCACTGCATCACTCACACAAACCCATTTCCGGGAAAAAAAACAAGCTCCAAACTCCACCCTATTCCCAAAATATCACAATTTTATGGTTGCTTTCTCCAAGCAAGAAGAAAAAATGATGTATGACAGCCAAATGGGCGTCAAATTTAAGGTTATCCGTTTTTATTGACATCTCACACTATTACACTCCTCACCGGCTACCATTTTAAGTTAAAGTTATTGTCATAACAACTGCACAATTTCTGAACAAGCAACAGTAACATCAACTCACCATTTCATCCACTGCCTGCGTGCACCTTTATATCCATGAAAAGGATGACTCGGAGATGATCATTATAAGCATCCAGGTATTATTATACAAGAGGAAACCTAGGCTTTGAGTATGGAACAAATGTCCATATGAGAGGGTACTCAAACATAATGTCTAGCACTGTGATTCAGTCCCTCTAAATAAAATCCAGTCATGCTAGGAAAGGACAAAACATGCTTGAGGATCACGTAAAATGTACATAGCCATGATGCTTTCCTCCCTCAAGGGAAGGGTTATTCCTTGGATGTGATCCCTCAAAATCAATATGTAACCACACAAGCAAATGATTAACAGGGAACCAAGTACACAACAGCGGCCAATAATGATAGCAGACCACCAGCACTTAGTCTTAAGGAAAAAAAAACTGCACATCCCCATGTGTCACTTGTCTCTCAGTCACATTCCCCCAAGCAGCTCCACTCATATCACATGGCACCATCCCCCAATTTAAAGTCTGTGTCACAAACCAACAGACCAACCCCACCATATGGCATAACAGCTGAGCCACTCAATACCGGTCAGCCTTGTCTCCGCCCACATAGGTATCACCACTTAAAAGTTTTCTATCACAGAACATCCTCAAATGTCACTATCCTCTTGATCACATTCCCCCGGGTCGCTATGCCCATATCACATGGCATCATCCCCCAATTTTTAGTCTGCCTCACAAACCAACAGACCAACCCCGCCACAGGGCATGACATCCGTGCCACCCAGTACTGCAAAGCCTGTCACCACCACCATGGTAACATTCTTTGGCTGTCAACAGTGATTCATCCTATCTAGCCTTACTCTCAAGTGGCAAGCATTCACCTAGAGATGACTTTGTGACACAAGGACACCAAGAGTAATTGGTGTGAAATATTAAAGAAGATTTACGATCTTCAACACCCCATCCCTCTCCCTTATCTAATAAGATGGGATGATCCCACAGGTCGTCTTCAAATCAGACAGTGCCCATCTGATAGATATAAGAACCATTTAGAGGGATCTCTTCTAGGTTTTCAGTTACATAAAGGAAGGCATTCTGCCAGCTAAGGTTATCACAGTAGGAGAGGTCATGGCAAGTCCCAACCCACCACACAGAACCCAAGAGGCTGTCATTATTTTCTACTAGTCAGAAACCAACTGCAACATCTGTCTCCTGTTCTGACCATGGCAAACTGTTATCCCTTCTCAAGAAAAATGAAATACAACTACAGCGAGCCAAATCACTCTTCCTCCACAGACGTTGTTCATGAAGGAGAAGAAAGCAAGGATGAAATATCTGCCAACCTCCAAAGGAGTAATTTTTCATCGCGTTAAGCCTTTGTTTGAGATTACAACCCTACATCCCCTCAACAGCAGTCACCGTGGCAGGGCCAATCTGGGCATTCACGTCAGCCCTCGCAGTTCCTAACAAGGGTAAAGCTTCCACCAGCACTGCAGGAACCTCCTGAGCACCAGCAGACATTCACCAAACTTCACACAGAACCCTGCCCTGCCTCACTCGAGGAACAATGGGCAACTTCTTTGCACGGTGATCCTTGCAACAAATGTTATTTGGAAAAAAAGTAAATAACCCTCCTTACACCTTACCACATCTGATCAGCACCTTGAAGGAGCTTACTGAGTCTGACAAGGAACTAACAAAGGATATAACAGATATGATGAAGTGCAACATGGCTGCTGATTCTACAGAAAGAATGCCTCTGCACACACCAATCCTCGATTCAAGAGCAGTCTAAACAAGACAAAGGACCTATCCAGCACCCTATCCATCAAGGCAAGTGTCTCTGTGACCCCTGGGCATAATTCTTTTCCCTTTGAAGTGATCCCCCGATCAGATCAGGAAATAGATGTTGCAGTCTGTTGCTTCAAACGAAAAAAAACTACATTCAGGGTTCCCATCTCCAGGCCACCTATTCTTTAGTTAGTTCTCTGTTCTTTCAGCATGTTCCTAGGCATTACTGTCAATTAGGTTTTATGTATTGGAGTGTCTGTGTTTGATTGTGAATACACTATTATTCCAGTTTCACAAGTTAATTTGAATTATTTCCGTACTGCAGAATCATGTTTTGATTTTATTTGATTCTTCAATAGGGACTTCAAAAATCTAGTCCATTTGTCCAAATGTTCTAAGTGATAAATTTCCAAGTTTCAAGATTTAGTTAACAAATATGTAATGTCCCCTTTTCAGAACTAATTAATTCTAGATACCCGAGCCTATTCTTATTATTTTCTGTAGGCTAAGAGGAAATTAAAGAGGGAAACAGATTAATTTAAGTGGTCCAAGGGTACTTTAATATTTTAATTGGAAAAAGGACATTTAAATTATTTTATTAATGCAAAAAAAGCAGAAATAGAATAAAATAAAATAAAATGGTGAACTTCTATTATGGCGCACTAAAAATAGAATAATCATTAAATACAGCATTTTATTATGGGGGGCCACAGATAGAATGGGCTGCATGTTGCATGGGCATCAAGATCCTATTTTTAGGATGGAGAAAGGATAAAGCAATTTTATATTATTTATTCATAATTTTTGGATGGAACGCCAACATGGGAGAGAGGATAAAGCAATTTTATATTGTTTATTCCTATTTTTATGAGGGGTGCCGAATTTGGAGAAGGCCTTGGAAGTTATAAAGGCGGGTTTAGGGTTTATTATTACATACATCTTCAAAATTTATTAACTACTTATTTGTCTGCAAGTAGCTTCTATTTTTGCAACAGCAATGAAGCACAAAATCCCTCATTTGCATGCAAATCTGAGAATGGAATCCCTCACATCTAAGCTTGGCAATTCCATTCAGGGGTTGCAATGACCATTCAAGGTACAAGTGTTCAGATAGGGCACACTTTTCAAGCTTGATTCTACATCTAGAACAGCAAATACAGCTAGTGCTTCAGTATCTAGGGGCAGATTTCAGTCAAATCAGTTTGCATGCTCTAATCTTTCCATTTAGATCATCAATTGTGAGAAAATAATTGCATTCAGACACTTCGGTATTCTTTATTGTAACTGATTTGATCTAATAAATAAAAGTCAGTTTTTTTGGCACATTGGGGTTTGCTGTTTTTTATTAAAAATGAGATTGTCATTGTTGTCATAAAAGTCAATCTTTTGTACTCTCCTAGGGTGCTGACAAAAATATCCAGATTTATCTAAAATATTTTTCAGGGATATTACAATGGTATCAAAGCAAATTTTCTCCCAGCTTGTGGAAGGGGGTTTTTTATTGAAAATTAAAAAAATAGCAGCTTTGAACTTCATGCAGGGTAGTGACAGAGAAGTTAGGTACTTACCAATGGGAGAAAAAGAAAGGCATAGAACAGCGAAAAGGCATGGGTAACAAGGATCCGAATGAGGCACATTTTGACAGGCTTGTTCGTAGACAGGACAGGTTAGCTAATATGATGGGTCAATTAATCCAAGTTATGCAGGGCACAAATGTGCAAAGGGCTCCAAACAATGAGGGGAGTTATTCAGGAGTGAACCATAACAACTCTATCAGAGAACAACCATTGGTTCTATTGTTAGGCCCTTTAAGCCTAACATCCTACATAGAGAGGAAGCGATTCGGGAGGCAGAAATTCAACTTACCATAGCAGTTGATACTGCTACTAGCTATGAGTACAAGGTACTTTCTAGTGAGATTAGAGATGCCAGATACCTCACCAATTTTATTGGTTTGAAGGAAAGCTGGGGTGGACCAAGAGTTGAACCTAGGCCACAAACTAATCAAAGAGACTTGCAGCAGTGTTTAGGGAAGTTGTCACTCTAAGAGTTCTCCCTTAATGATGAGAAGAGAGGAAGAAATCGTGGGGCATGAACCGTAGAAAGAAAAATCAGATCTGCAAGAAGGTTTTGGGGTGGAGTCCCAAAAAGACCACGTTGAGAGGCATGAACATCAAAAAAGGTTTCACCAGTTGTTAATGTTGATATTCAATTTGCTGGAATTTTCAAAACAACAACCTATGCGAAGCAAATTGATTGTGTTCATGACTTTAGCAAAAATCATGAAGATGTTTTATTAGCTTCTAATGTTTGCATGCATCAACAAGATTCACGTGTTGAATGTGATGAGTTCCAAGGTGAAGAAGAATGTTGATCCTAACCCAGAAGTTCCGACTCTCTAAGTCACAAGGTTGGGGATGTTGAAGATATCTCAACCAAGCTTCATTCGACAAAGGAAGGTGAACAAGTTGAGGACCAGCCGAAGGTATGAAAGTGTTGTGGATTTGTTGCTTCCTACTAAGTCATTTCAGATGTGTTGTCATAATGGACAACATAGTGGAAATGGTGATAGAGTGGAGAACACTTTTGAGTGGCAAAGGGCACATAGATCCATTCATACACATTCTAAGTTGTTTGAACGTGAAATTTTGGGATCCTAGTATTTGCATAAGGGACTTGAAATTTGCTTTGAGGGCAAGCAATTCTAGGAAGGATGAACTACAATGTTCTCTTTTCAAAATTAATTAATTCTAGATACCCAAAGCCTATTGTTATTATTTTCCGTAGGCTACGAGGAAATTAAAGAGGGAAGTAAATTAATTTAAGTGGTCCAAGGGTACTTTTACATTTTAATTGGAAAAAAGACATTATATTATTAATCCAAAAAAGCAAAAATAGAATAAAATAATAATAGAATGGTGAACTTCTATTATAGGGCACCAAAGATAGAATAATAATTAAAAAAAGTATTCTATCATGGGGCGTCAAAGATAAAATAGTTTACATGAGCATCAAGATCCAGTTTTTAGGATGGAGAGAGCATAAAACAATTTTATATTGTTTATTCTTATTTTTAGGATGGAGCGCCAACATGGGAGAGAGGATAAAGCAAGTTTATATTGTTTATTCCTATTTTTAGGAGGGGATGCCAACTTTGAAGAAGGCCTTGGAAGTTATAAAGGCAAATTTGGGGTTTATTACTACATACGTCTTGAAAACTTATCAACTACTTATTTGTCTACAAGTAGCTTCTCCTTCTACAACAGCAATAGAGGAAGAAATCCCTCATTTGCATACAGATCTGAGGACGGAATCCATCACATCTAAGCTTGGCAATTCCATTCAAGGGTTGCAATGACCATTCAAGGTATAGACATTCATCCAATTCAGCTAGGGCACTCTTTTCAGGCTTGATTTTATATCTAGAACAGCAAGTACATCTAAGGCTTCAATATTTAGGGGCATATTTCAGTCTCTTTGCATGCTCTTATCTTTCATCTATCTTTCTATTAGGGTAATCAATTGTAAGAAAATAATTGTATTCAGACTCTGGTATTCTTTATTGTAGCTGATTTGAATTCAATAAATAAAAGTCTGTTTTTTTGGCATGTTGGGGTTTGCTGTTTTTTTATAAAAAATCAGATTGTCGCTACTGTCATAAAAGTCAATTTTTTATGCTGCTGCCCTAGGGTTTTGACAAATATATCATAATAGATTTATCTGAAGTATTTTTCAGGGATATTACAAAATACTTGCGGAGCAAAAGTAAAAGAAAAATAATTTTTAAAAAAGTAACTACCAATACATGACAAGTAAAAAATGAATAACCAAACCAACCTTTCGTAAAAGCGCAGAGGCCCGAGCATCCAAGTGTGGGGCACGTGGAAGAAATGTTTCTGAAGCTGAAAGACCAGCTGGAGCTATCTTCCCGGCCAGACCAAACCTACAGTCAGTTCTTATCTTTTCCCAATTTCCATACCCATGATAGTGGACGCCCAGAAGCAGCCTTGCATCATCCACTGTACAAACAAGAAATAAAACAAAATGTGTGAAATTGAAATATAAAATCTATAATATGAGAAGCCCCTCTTAGAGTCTTAACACATTACCAACATACCTTGGTTCCAGCTGCAAGACTTTGACCATGAGGGATTTCTAGGGTGTGTTTTCAACCGAAACTGTACCACAGGGTCTTGAAATCGTTTAATCCGTTTCGACAAAAGTTGGAGTTCTCTTACACGTTCTGCAAATTCCTGTGCTTTAACAGCCACCCCAAAAAAGTCCAAGATAACCCCCTGAAAATTGCACTATGTTTTAGGACATTTGTAATGAAATTTGTAACAGTGGAGACAGCTAAAGTACAAGATCCAAAACCAAATAAAATAAAGCACACAAACCTTGCCTTCACCATCTCCCCTCTTAAAAACATCTTTGCATCCATTAACTAAAGCATTGAAAAGTTCCACCTGGGCACGAGATGTAGCAGATTCAATTGATCCCCCGACTTCTGCTGCTATCGAACTAATGCGACTTGAATCACCAAATTTCTTCACCTGTAAAGGACATTCAGCCAGAAAAGATCTCAAGTCCAGGAAATAAATGCCAGGAAACCTTTTTCCATGTCAATTTGAGGATACATAAACATCTCGATGTCTTAACTAGAACAATGGAGACAAACAATTGCCAACGAACAAGATTTATGCTCCACAAAACACACTGAAGAGAAATTATTATTATCCTAAATTTTCAATCCATAGACCAAATTTAGCTTTAAGTCAAATGGAAACCATGCATGAAAATTTTCCTATGCTTTTACAACAGAAAACAAACAATTTACTATGAGTCTTTATCATACAAAACATTTCATCAGTATCTCTTTTGAAAGCCATAAGCAATCACTCAGTGTCCTGAAATGTCTTATCATTTATTGCAGAACAGACAAAACAGTCAAAGTTAGAACGAGAAACCTCACCGCTTTGACAAAATTATTTGCATCCTTCTTTGACAGACCACCACCTGCCCATTCACAAACATAACCAACAGCTCCTTCAATTCGTGGCAATAATTGAAGAGGTGCTTCTGAAACTTTTACGGAACGCTTCGACACCCGCTCATGTACTTCACCCCCCCTCTTCCTCCTCTTCCCATGTCTGTCAGGTTGGGAAACTTCTGCATAACTTTTAGTGTTTCTTGCAGCACGTGGTGCCAGAGATTCCTGCTAACATAAAAACCACTGTTAATATCTTTCTACTCTACAACCTAAGATCACAGTTGCTCGAAATACAGCTAAAGAGTTGACACCACCAAAAACCAATTATAAACTAGCACAAACAATAACAGCAAGGGTGGATCTAAAAGGGGCTTATTAGCACTCCACACATTCATCAGTCACTTTCTAAGAAAATCAATTTATGTTTTCACAGTATACTTTGGACTGTACAGTTGGCTCATACATACTTCAGCTTGTGATATTGCTTCAGGATGAATCAATCGACTCCAGAATGTCCCATCATCTTCAGGATTGCTGAAGCTTGCAACCTGGGAGGGTAAGAAAAAAGATCCAGCTGTCAAATACATTATTTATAGAAAAAATTGTTCAAAATTTATAGATAGTTGATAAATAGATTAATTTAAGAAGTGGAAAACATATACATGACTACTTAATTAATCAAATCCCATATAATTAAAACACAATTATAACACAACTATCCAATAAATGAATCCCCTATAAAATAGGGTAAAAATCACAATATCATGATCGTCAAGGTCGGTTTAACGAACATAACAAAAAAAAACTTGAAGAATAAGAAAAATAGCAACAGCATCGAAACAAAACAGTCACCCACCTTAAAGGCACTTAAAAGCTCAGTTCCATCCTGCTCATCAATACCCTTTGATTCAACCTTCTCAGCTCTTGCAAGAATTTCATCAATATCCATGTTCTCAAGCTTCCTCTTTGCTTCCTCTTCATTCTTATCCTCCTTGAAAAGCTCCTCCGCACCGAACCTCAGAATTGCTGATAGTTCATTCTGCATATCCAAATCCATAGCAAATTGTTGCCATGATAGCATTTCAATAGTATAACACTAGAATTATGTAATATTTGTAATATATGTATTCTTAGAGTTTTATTTAGCACAGAATGTGACACTCTACAAATAGTTATACATAAACAACCCTATCAGCTCTTGAACATTTCTATGTCACTGCTAATAGATATCTTACAAGATCCATAAATGGATGAGAGAGGATCAAATACCTTATCAAACATTGAAGTTCCCTTTTTGGGGTCTTTCTTTTCTAGCCTGCCCTGTGCATTGAGCTTTTGAATAACTAAATGGTCGAGAACCTACCGAACAGAGAAATTGTTAGTATTCTGTACAAGCTAAAAAGCAGAACAGAAAGTACGAATTAAAGATGATGTGAGTACCATCTTCTGTTTAGCCCTTTCTAGAATGTCTTCTTCAACACTCTTACTGGTAACAAAACGATATACATTGACCACTTCCTGCTGGCCAATTCGATGGGCCCTACTCATGGCCTGTGATTACAAAATGAAAGAGGTGTTACTAAAAATGTATCAATATATAAAAAAGATCAGATAATGAAAATTCAGAGATACAATATGTACCGCTTCCAATTTTGTTTCTAGCAAAAGAACAAATGAAACAAAATTCATAAAAAAAATCTAAATAATTGAATAAAAGTTAAAACCTGTAAATCATTTTGAGGATTCCAATCAGAATCAAAAATAATAACCGTATCTGCAGTAGCCAGATTGATTCCCAGACCACCTGCACGGGTTGAAAGGAGGAAACAAAAATCTTCACTACTGGGGGCATTAAAATGCTCCATTGCCTGATGACGCAAGTCTGCCCTCGTGCTGCCATCCAATCGCTGATACTGGAAGCCCCTCAAAGTGAAATAATCTGCTAGTATATCCAACATCCTCACCATCTGCATTAAAGATTGAACTCACGCCAAAATGAATTTGGGTCATTTTTCCTGCCAATATATGCCTCAAAAGTCCTCTCAGCATTAAAACAAATGTGTGTGTGTGTGTGTGTGTGTGTGTGTGTGTGTGTGTGTCTGTGTATATATATGTCTCTGTGTGTGTGTGTGTGTGTGTATATGTGTGTGTGTTTATATATCCTGTTTGTTTAAAACCAGTTATTATTTAATATTTATCAGGAACATAAAAAGGCTAATAATCAAAATATCTCTTGAAGCTACACAAAAACAAAATATCATTCGATTGGCCCTGAAAGTAAAATATATAGAACAATGCAACAATATTTTTGTTAAAAATATAATATTCAATAATGATAGCAATTCATTATAAATAATGAAGGATTCCCTTAAGGCTTAGGGGCATTTCTTGTCCTAGGGTAAGGCATTTTCTGTGTTTACCAGCAAAGGATTTTTCTAAATATATATAGTTCAATTAATTAGATTGTTCTAATGACTTCAAATTATGCTTTTTGATACAGATACAATTTTAGTAAAAAACCTGAGAAAATATCAACACGCGATGTTTTGTCTCACGCAACCTAACAAGCAATTTGTCCAGAATAGCCAACTTGCCACTGCTTAAGATGAGGCGCTGAACTTTGCTGCTGTCGTTCATATTGGCATCTCCACCATAGCCATAATCAGCACTCTCAAAGAGAAATGGATGATTACAACATTTCTTCAACTCGACAACAACATTCAAAAGTGATACCTGATATTACAAAACAGCCAAAGTAAAAGCTTTACAGCAGGAGAAAAAGAGATTACCCGGATACAAATCAAATGGGAATGTTATACATTTTCCCACATTTTATTATTAAGCCAATCATGACACACAAAATGAGCACAAAACCCTGGAAACTAAGCAAATCTAAGAAGACATCTCAGTGCAGAATGAGAAAACCTTAAACAACTAAACTAACCTGGTTCCCACGTACTCCTTTATTCAAATCATGAAAGTTCCGCTCCAAAATCCATTTATAATACCTTTTATTGCATATGAAATTTATCAAAATAGAGTACGATTGGCTTATGCAGACATTGTATTTTTGCGAAGGAAAATTAGAATAATATTAACTTACAGTAAATCTGCATAAATAGAATTTTCCAACACCTAAATTTCTTACTGTTTCTGCAGAGGAGACATCTCAACTCGTAAAATCCGTTCTATTTTGGGGGGCAAAGATTTCTCGACATCTTTAATGACTCTTCGTAGAATATGAGGCCGAAGTTCTCTATGTAAATTCGCAAGCTACAAAACAGCCAATGATAAATTGGCAAGCTCGCACACAAACCCCACGAATGAATAAGAACATACGGGAAACCGAAAAAACATCATTCAAAATAACTGACCTCATTCTCAGTCACCGAACTCAAGTCCTTGTATTTCTCCACAAATTCATCCCTATTCCTGAATTTGTCCTGATCTAGGAAATGGAGTAGAGCCCTATGCAAATATAGGGAATTTTGTTTAGATTGGACATTGCAAAGAACTTTTATAGATGGTATGAAATATATGAAATATCTAAACTTTTTACTAAAATTTTAAAAACAAATCTGAAATATCGTATCCCATTTTAAATTTTAATAAATTGCTGCCCATGGGTGATGATTGTGCAACAAACACATCATCAGTGAGTTTTTTTCCTCTGACCCTTCTGTGGTTGTCTATCAAAACAAAATCATATAGAGAACCTTTACAAACATTGGATAAAATCATTTGCTTAAACACAAACTGTATGAAGAATTTAAGAGCCAATATTTAAGAGAGGAAACAGGCATTTTCCGAGGCATGCAAAGAAGGCTAAATTTATGTGCTTCCTAGAGAAGCCAGATTGAAAACGCCCACTCTTTTCAAAAACTACTAAAATGTCAATTTGTCAAGGAGATGAAGGCAACATGGATGAAAACAGACTGCTCTATCATCATGGATGAGTGGACAAACATTATGTACATCAATCATTTTGGAAAGCAAGGATACTGGTTTTCAATTTCGTGTGTTAAGGAATGTTATAGAGAAAGTTGACTCTGCCAATGTAGTGTAGGTACTTAAAGATGCGGCCTATATGTGCAAGGCAACAAGAAAGTTGACTAAGGCTTCTTATTGGCGTGTCTTCTGAACCCCTTCTGTACTTCCAAAGAACAATGCACCAAAAGACATCTGTAAAATTGAATGGGTCAAATAGGTGGTGACAAGTGCTGGAGAGATGTAGATTTATCATTTTATATGCAACCACCACACCTCATTAACATTGTTTTCGTCTCTTCCAAGGAATAAATTCCTCAAACCTATGAAGACCAGCTTTGCATCTTGTTTCATTTTACTAGAGGGGATGCTTGAGTTGTAGAACCCCTTGCTACTTATGAGTATGAAAAAATAAGGCAAGGGGATTAAGGACATGATAGTTTAAGAGTTTCATTTTGGACAGGTACTATGTACAGTGAGTCCCATGTACACCTGGTGATTACGGTCATTAGATACAGGGACTCTAACTCTCCTAACCTTGAAGAGATGTATGATGTCATTGATAAATCCGCAGAATAAATTCCTCAAACCAATTAAGACAATATTTGCATCTCGTTTCATTTTACTAGAGGGGATGCTTGAGTTGTATGACCCCTTGCAACTTATGATTATAAAAAAACAAGGCAAGGGGATTAAGGGTGTGATAATTAAGAGTTTCATTTTGGGCGGATACGAGATACAGTGAGTCCTTTGTATCCCCTGTAATTACAGTCATCAGATACAGGGACTCTTAACTCTCCTAAACTTGAAGAGACGTATGATGTCATTCATAAATCAAAGGAATAAATTCCTCAAGCCTATTAAGAACAGATTTGCATCTTATTTCATTTTACTAGAGGAGAAGCTTGAGTTGTAGGACCCCTTGCAGTTTATTATTATGCAAAAACAAGGCAAGGGGATTAAGGATGCCATAGTTAAGGGTTTCAATTTGAGCAGGTACGAGGTACATGGAGTCTTTTGTATCCCCTAATCAGATACAGGGACCTAACCTTGAAGAGACATATGATGTCAATGATAGCACGCTAGGCCAAATAAACACCGCAAACCGTGAGTATGTTCCTCCCCAACCAGCCAGATCATACTCAACAAAGGTGGCCACGTATATGTCATAAATCCTAAAAGGTACATGAGAAGGCGCAGGAGAGTAACTCCTATTAATGAAGAGGTGATGGGGGTCTTTGTTAAGGCCCTTAAAAAATATATATGGTGGATAGGGGGCTGCATTCATTTGGGTGAGTGGAGCACATTTGCTAGTCTCACAAGCTACAGGAAAGCAGCTAACAAGGACACAAAGAATGGTTGTGGCTACAAGAAATCCTGACAATGTCATAAACACTTGCCATTCACCTTCTTTCACAAGTCACTAGTTCCTCTACCACTAAGAGGAATTCGTCCACATTTCACTCCATTGGCTCTATCAAGAGGTGTTGGATTTATGATCCACAGTTTATTAAGTGTGTTTTGAATAGGGGCATGTATCTCTTCTCAAGACACTCCCTTCTTGTTTTACTTGGTATTAGACGTTAGTAGTAATTAATGCTATGCATTAATGACTTGGAGGGTAAATAGATTTGTTGGTTAGTTACAAGTAGCTGAGTCTTGTATGCAAACAGGCATTGTAACTTGCTCTTAGCAAGTATATAAAAGCATGATGTAACCCAAACTTTTTTGGAAGGAATAAAATACGTCCTTATTTTGTCTTACTTTTATTTTCATGTGCTGGTAATTATCAAGCACCTAACAGTGGTATCAGAGCCACTTTGATCCAGTGGCTCTGAAGCAAATAGTTTCGCTGCAGCAAATATGCAGCACGGTGTCAAGAAAAGAGATTGGTACAAGTTGGGAGTGGTTGGTAAGGAAGAAGCCATGGAGAAGATGAAATGGTCAATGGAGGAAAAGTAAAACCAAGAAATATAAATGTTTTAGTGTCATTTCTTTATTTTCTGCACATAAATGTGTCCAATATAGACATTCTAATGCATATACTTGGCATGAGTGAGAGAGCCAAAACCATTTAAATAAGGCATTTAAAACTGTTGTGTGCAAATCCCGCCTAAAAGATTGTGTGCAAATCCCGCCTAAAAGATTGTGTGCAAATCCCAAAGGCCTAAAAGATTGCTGCATTTATACTTGCTTGTATGAGGTGTGAAGGTGCTGAAGATCTCTGTATGAGACTTTGGTAAGGCTGAAAAGCATTCTAAATTGTTGCTCGCAGTGACTTCTGCCTGAAGAGGCATCCCAAACAAGAGTACAAGCATTGAAAATACCTCAAAAGAATCATATATACTGCAAAAAGGGTGCAATATTCTGCTGAGCAGCATGATTTTGGCATGTCTTATTGTTGCCTGGTGTGTCAGCAATGAGATGACAAAAAGTTTGAAGCTTGAAAGAGTGCAATATTCTGCTAAGCAGCACGATTTTGGCATGTTTTATTGTTGCCTGGTGTGTCAGCAATGAGCATGACAAAAAGTATTATGCTTGAAAGGCCTGAAAAGGCATTTATCTTTTTGTTGGGCACAGTCATTGTAGTGTAGACACTAAAATTTGGTATTTTGTCCTTGTGCAATGCTAAGTTTGATCTTGTATCCTTGCTCAGACAAATGCTCACATTCCGAATCCAATCTCCTCGTCTCTCTAGCCATTCTACAACTTGCTTATCTTTACACTATGCTCTATCGTCAATTCTAGAAATATTATTCAATCAAAGCAGCATAAAACATTTAATATTCATGACATAACTTTTAGTTTAGATGTTTCTCTCTCCTGTCCAAAACCGTACAGAAGGGTCGGGATGTGGGGTCCGGTCTTGGCCAACATGTATAGTTCCACTCCTCCTCAATCATCTACACAGCTTTCAATTCTAAAGCATTCTTCAGGTCATTTCATCTTTGGTCAGCCTTATCATCATATCTCGGCCATAGAAGACTATATAAGCAAGTCATTATCACCTTATAACTCCCCTAGCATTCTTACAAGCTCCTATTGCAAACACCATACTAAAAGCACTCAAAGGGTTCCTAAATCTGCTCAAACTAGTTGCATGTCCTCTAAGGCAGTCCCTACTACAAGTCTGAAGCACTCAGCCAGGTCAAGGAGTCTAGCTTCACCCATCTACAAGCATGCAAAGATCATAGAAGCCATGTCTTAACAAGAGCATATTCATCCCAAGCATTACATAAGGGTTTCAAATCAACACAACGGTTAGGTTACATAGCTAGGGCACGCCATATCTCACTACTACTGCACTAGGTACATTCTATACTACGCAGTTAGCCCACTATCTTGGTGTAAACTGACACAAGGGCACCCCTAGGGGGTTGGTTAGCTATACACACTTGCACAAGCACTTAAGAGAAGTACATGAGGTTTGATTTCAGCATCGAGGGTATGTAGTGCACTAGGGTCAGTTCAATAGTTGGGAGTCTGACCAACCAGGGTGGTCCAACCTCAGACGCACAAAAATGTTTTTCTCCTTTTGTTTGTTAATGCTTTGATGAAGGGTTTTGTACGTTGTTACGGTTTCCACTTTGTTGCATATCACCACAGGTCATTTCAAAGTTGTGCGAGCAAGAGCAACACACAATGAGCACTATTTACAAACAAGTGAAGCACACAACTTGAGTGTCTCCCAATCAGAAACCATACAATCATTGTCCTAGACCGTACAGAGTTTGACAATCCTACACCTGCTCATCTGCCAATTCCAAAATATTTTGTGCATAATCAATAGCTCTAGTTTGTCATATTCTATTGCCCTACACACCTAGATCACTCTAGAATCATCCTGAACAACTAAGTCTATCTCTCCTTTCATGTTTTTAAACTAGTTGCTTATCGTCTATCAATCGTTTGGTTCATTTCAAGTTTGAATGCATTCTAGTCACGTATAATTGATGTTGGAAGTTAAATAGATCATTACAATCTACCTATTGCTAGCCCTTATACGGTTATACCCTTCTTATTGTTGTGCATCTCATAACAATTCCAGCATTTAATTAGGGTGTAAACACCTTTCCAAGCCTAAAGCGCGTTGGAGTCTATTTGCTGAGCGTGGTTAATTTTATCTACCTAAAAGCTGTTAAAAGTCAGCAATTACCAGAGAGGCATTTCATTTGTCTAAGAGCTCTAAAATCTTTCAACGAGAAGTGCCATTTGCATAGCTACGCGCTAAAAATCTTGGAGCGTCTTTGGAAAGTGGGCCCCAAAATTATACCAAGTAAAAAAAATCAACATTTAATTTTCTAGTCTTTGGTTTTGACATGTACAAGAATAAGAATTCTATACAAGGCATCTTAAAGTGATATAGAACAGTTGGCAAGTATTTACGCAGTGAATGAGAGGGCATGAGACCAAGTCTCCTTGAATAGTTTTTGAATAATTTAGTGAAGTCGTATAAAAAGGAGACATAAGGGTATGGTATTAGTTGTAAAAGCCGATTGGTTCCAGGATCAAGACAAAGAAATACTATTAATAGTTTTGTTTTGGTGTAATAAGGTGTATTTTTTAAACAAAAAGCATTGCAATTAGGTTCTACTTGAAAGTAAAGGCAAAACACCAATACCATACCTCCTCTTTTTATGTGATTATAGCCAAAATTGTAAGTTTAATCTCTGAAGCGGGGAGATCAACTCCTAAAAATGACAAAGAATAAAGTATGAATATGGAAAATACCCTGGTCTTCAACAACCTATGGGAAATGGTAGAAAAACAATCTACACTACAAACAAATGTTGTGAAACTACTTGAGTTTCAAAAACACAATAAGTGTGCACTTGCTTTGCTTACGTCTTTTTGTTCCGCACGAGTGATTATACACATTTTGGCCATTAAAATTGATGCTTAGAACGCTTAGAAAACACCAAAAGAATTGTATGACAAACAACCCCCATGTAAGAAGAATGATCTCTTAATGCAACTACAAAATACAAAACTCAATAAAGAAGATGTCTCAGAATAAATTTCAAGGGCTAAAAAATTGAAACAAGAATATTGTACCATTGGCGAGAAATTTGATGATGAGATGCTCATTTCTAACATTTTGAATGGACTTGGCTCCAACTACACAAATTTTATAAAAATGTTGCAGCTTAGTGATAAGCTTAATAATGCCATATTTGACTCCATCTGTGAATTGCTCACACAACATGAATGGCAATTTGCCAAGAAGAAGATCAAGAAGCCCATAGAGTATGCACACTTTACAAAGGCACAAAAACACAGAAGAAAGACGAGGCGTGAGCACAAGAGGCCCTTTCGGAAACATTCTCTGAGACAATCCAAAGCATTCTCCAAACTCCAAACATCAGCATCAACACAAGTACAAGCACTCTTCTCGATCACATGGTTATTCATATCCTCATCTTCTAGTTCTAGTAGAGAGAGCAAAGATGCTTTGATTGTGGTGGTATCGGACACTTTTCTAAAGAGTGCCCCTCCAAAAGGATGCCCTCTCGACATAGACAAAAGGTCGAAGCTCATTATGTTGGTCACTCTAGTAGATTTTCTAGTTACTCTAGTGGATCTTCCAGTTACTCTTCTGGATGTTCATCTAATACATGGTCCGATCACCAATGTTTTAAAAATCGGAACCGGACTTGGGTTGGACCGGACCGGAACCGGACCGGTTCAAACTCTATGAACCGGTTTACTAAAAAACACATAAAAATTACATTTTTAAAGAAAACAATATATTTGAAAAATTAGAAACCATGATTCCAACAATTACACACAAAATATGCAAAGTTTGCTCATGTATATAGTGATAGTTGGAATGCTCGCACTTGGCAGACCCCAAAAAAAAAAACTCGACAATATTTGGCCAGAATACTCGCCGAGTTTTGGAAAGTTATCCAGTATTTTTAAATACTAAATTGTCTACAGGCAATCAAAGCTCATGATTCTTTCAGAAGATTGCAAGAAGCTGCTTGGTCCAAAAAGGTGCAAAAATGGATTTTATGAAGATAAGAAAAATATTGCCATCAATGTGTAGAGCTCGAGAAAATATGCACTTTAGAGAAAACGACACCTGAAACGGAGCCACAAAATGAAAGTTATGGCACATGCAAGTTTTTGCTGCTACATCTTCCCGGACCCTTTCCAAAAATGGCAAATTTTATTCTATGCTTGTGATTTTTCACCAAAAATCCAAAAAAGGAAAGAAATGATGTCTTTACATGACTTGGCCGGTTCAGGATGCAACCGGACCGGTTTGGGCTAAAACTGGCCAACCGATCCGGTTTACTAAACGGTTCGTGCTTTAAAATGTTAAACCGGTCAAACCGGCCGGTTCCGGTTCCGGTTTGACCGGTTTTTAAAACACTGCCGATCACAAAGTTTCTTGTTTTGTGGATGTAATTGAAATTGCAAATTAAGAGACAAAGACTCATCCATCTTGTGTGAGTTGTTAGGCTCAAGATTGGGATTTGCTGTAGTGGCATTTTTGTTTTGACTTGTGTTCTTTTCCTTTTTTTGTGTTGAGATCGTTGATGCGAAGCTAACAAAGTAGTTGGATTGGTTTTCTCAAGTGCACAGCTTCGCACCTTTTCCCTGATGGGGGAAAGACATTGTATCATGGTTTTTGATTAGTCGTTGGTGATTGCACAATTGATGGTGTTGCTTACACAGGGAATGTTGAGCAAATGGGAATCAACGATGTTGTTGGCCATATCGATGTACCTTAACAATGTTCTTGCTAGACGAGCTTTTGTGTAAGGCCTTATGTGGATTGATGTAGTTGAGCAAACATTGGTCTTGCTTATATTGCAATATAGTACAAATGATCGAAGGGGATGAGCTTGCCATAACCTTGCAAGGTAGCAGGCTTCGGAGCGAAGCGGCATAGGTTGATCGGTACAACGATGTATGGTGCCCCAACTTACAAGTTGTGGCAATCTACTTATAAGACTTCACAGTTACTCTAAAAAAATTTTGCACCCCTTTGGGTCGGGGGGTTGTTGGATTTATCATCCAGAGTTTATTTAGTGTGTTTTGTATAGGGGCATGTATCTCTAATCTAGACACCCCTTTTTGTTTTACGTGGTATTAGATGTTAGTAGTAAATAGTATGCATTAATTACTTAATAGGTAATTAGGTTTGTTGGGTAGCTACAAGTAGTTGAGTCCCTTATGCAAATAGGCATTGTAACTTATTCTTAAGTACATAAAAGCATATGATATAACCCAATGTTTTTTTGAAGTAATAAAATACATCTTTATTTTGTCTTATTATTTTCATGTAATGAATATATCAAGCAACCTAGCAAGAGGGATAGGCTTTACCTCTATGAAAGCAAATAACTTAGATGTTGTACATAGTGCCTTGAAACTCGTGGATCACAAAATGCTTGCGTACAAGGAAAGCCCCAAAGCCTAGTGGGATATAGAGTATGAGTAGCTAGCATACGTTCACAAGTAGTAAGATGCGCAACCAGGATTGGTTGTTGTCCTATTGGAGGAAATGGATGATTCAGAGTCCAACAATGATGAGGAACTTTTGGGGTTTCGTAGGATATGCATTTGATGACAGCTATAATTATTAAGCAATTTGCTCCATGTTTGTGGGTGAGCATTTTGTGACTTGTCATGCCTGAAATAATGAAATACAAATGATATATTTTGTTTTTAATGGTTTAAATGTCATATGAGAATTTGATATTTAGTGCAATGTTCAAACTTTATGTCATGGATGTGTTATTTGAATAGATGATATATTAATTTCAGCTCTTTATAATTATGCAACTGATAAGATTGAATATGTATTTTTTCCATTATTTCACAGAATAAAGCTCAGATTTTTGTTTCAACCACATCAAATATGTCTCTTGACAGTAGTTGTGTCAAAGCTGGATACAAAAATTGACGAGGCCGAATAGACAACAAAAACCCTCTTTTTCCCCCATTTGAATTACATTAGAGGTCCATTCAAATTGCAATAGTCTCTTGATTAAACTCAAGTTTCTAATCCAAACTTGACTACACTTACTATTTTTTGGTAAAACTTTCTATTTATAGCAATAGTTGTTTTTAATAAGTTTTAAATTTTAGATTTCTAGATCCTACAAACTTGCATACATTATCCATGCCCATAAATTAATTTATTGTTTGAGTTTTAACTCAAGTTGACTCCCAGTTACAAAGATGCAATATTTTGAAATTTAAAAAAAAAAAAAAAAAATCAAACCCAAATTTCAAGCCCTAGATGGATGATTTCAGTCTCTGAAAATTGCCAAAATGTGCCATAAACAACTAGCGTTGCTTAACACGACATAGATCTTTTCGAGAGCTTTTAGTCAAAAAAAGGGAGTCATTTTTGTTGGAAGCACAATGGACTGAGAAGGGGGGTTAATCAATCCTTACAATTTTATTTCAATTTCAGATCATTCACATAAACCATTGATCAATTATCCATCCACTAATGTGTGCACAACAACATATAGCATTCATACAACTCATGAGCAAGAGAAACAACACCAAGACACAAGATGAAAGTGGGAAACCTCAAGGGGAAGCAAACCCACTGAAAAATTTGTTGATATTACACACAACAAAGACTCGAGTCAATATTACACATCACAAGAGATTTCTTTAGTGAGGCACCAACCCCTAAACCATTGTTGATATTAAACACAACAAGAGACTTGCATGAATATGACTCATCACACAAGATTTTGATGAAGTGTGACCGTTGAAAATATGTTGATACCACGGTTGATATTGATCCAAAGATTCAGCTCCAAACTCTTCCAAACCCTTGCTCAAACCCTGGGTCTTCAACTTGCACAATCTAGCATTTTCTTCACTTCTCAAGGCTTCAAACTCTTGCACACATGCTTGTTGGTCTTCCTTAACCTGTCATACACCTAATTTGATCTCAATTCTTGCTCACACACCTACAAAATTCTTTCACCTAAGTTGCGCTACTTGCACACACAACTCACTCCAAAAAGCACCCAAAACAATGTTTTTATAAGCTCTTTTTCATTTCAAATTCAAACACAAACCTTTTCCCTCCTTTGGCTCGACCCATGCATCATAAAAACATCCCAAATTCAAAATGTAACAGTCATACATGACCCAAGTAGGTCAGCCCATTACATGCTCCAAAAATACTCAAATCCCCATGAGCACAAAGAGAAAATTGCCCTAACATCAAAACCATACTTAGTCATGACCCACAAATCACCACACATGTTTAAATTACCATTTAAACAACATACATGGTCGCAATTTCGCTCAACCAATCAGAATATTTCATTTAATGGGACCACTGCTATTTGTACTTCTTAAAACAGTTGTTTCCTAAACCTTCGGGACCCTGAAAACATCTTTATGCAACTAGATCACTCCAAAACATCGAAACTATGTCATTTAACCACTTAATGGAAATGGCAGAACCTATGGAACACTTCTAAACAAGTTATAAGTCATGAAACGATCACCTGCTCAAACCTCACCCACATTTGTCTTCACCAAATCAATCTGCCCAAATGTTGTTTTCAAAGATCAGTTAATCAACACCTTTCTTGGAACAATCAAGACCTCTAAATGGATTCATTGGATGACAAATTCATCCTCTTCACTCTCCAGGTGATAGAAGACATCAACTAATCCATTTCATGCTCCAGTGAACTCAAAACATCTAGCAGATCTTGTCCTGTCCTCCACTAGCAAAAATCTTCCTGTCCAAAAATTGACCTGGAAACCTTAGCAAAACTCATCATCATGAGACAAACCTTATATCACTGAAAAGGTCTCTGAATTCTCTTTCCAACACAACTTGAATCACCTCCTATAGCTCCTGTTATACTCACTTCATTAAAGACTGTCTTTTATTGCCTTAAAACTACCCTTTGACTAGTCAACCTGAATGAAGCTCATTTAACCATGTAAATGCATCAACATGTCCTAAAACCTCTTTGGACATCAAGAACAACTCACATACATTCCACAATGTCAATTTAGCCTGCAACTCCTTTGAACAACCTTGTCCCAAAACACTCTTCTTCAGAAATTGACCTGTTTGAGTGGGGCCCACTCATCACCATGACCTCTACCATACCTTTTTGGAAAGCTAAAGGAGTCTTCTACATGTTTCAATCATCGTCCATGCACTAGGAAGCAAAATTGGCCACTTAATAAGCAATTCTTCCATATCGCTTTCAAGCTAGAGTTTCACACTCATAAAAAGTTGTTTACCTTTTTAACATTCATTCATAAAAATGTGATGATGAAATGACTGCATTCTTTTTGTGAAACCTTCGAGACTCACTGTAAAAACATCCCTGAAAGCCACAAAGTCCCATGCAATGCACACAATTCAGGGTGAGCATCACAAGATCAAATTCAAGCTGGAAAAACACTAGTTCTTGACCTTGTTTCACCAAAACTGACATATCTTGCAAAATTCACATCCTAACATCCTGTAATTTTGCTCAAAGCACCATGACACATCATACTAACTTCTCCAATCATCAGAAAGTCGTCACCACCTCTCAAACTCTCCAGAAACTAAGACTTGCATAGCTACCCCTTAGGGTTTTGCATTGAAGAAGCTAAGGTCAATTGGAAGAACACTATACCTGATCATGAAATCATCCAAAATGGTCCAAACATGCCTAGTACAACATGATACACCTGCATACATGCATCAATGACCTCATATAGCTCCAAAGCTCAATCTCATACCCCCTAACATCCATACCTGCTCTAAATGAGCACCTGAAACATGGTCAACAACCTGAATTTGTACCCTGCAACTGATGTGAGTCCCCAAGCACTCTCCAAACCTATCATCCATCATGCCAACATGCTTCTCAAGCAACCAAAAAGCTCATACCACCATGCAACATCACCTAAGCACCTGAATGGGCTTGCAAGAACAAGCAATCCTCACTGAATCTCCCTGTATCATCATGAACTCACCTAAACCATCATGTCAACATCATCCACAGCATCATCTGACCCTACTCCATCATCCACTTTGTCATTATTGTGGTTTTGCATCAATGAAAACACCTATAAGACCACATGCCAACAATTTTAGTTCTCGGAACGTACGTTATGACTTCCGCAAGGTAGGCCACCAAATCCACATCATTCTCCTCTTATTGAAAAGAACTCATCTCATGCAAGTTCATGTGATTGAATTGTTATAGCTTGTGTATATCAAGTTTCTTCAACTCTCGTTCTAAAATCCATTTGTTGTCTTCCTGCTGCAAACCTTATCATTGTACCAAATATTTGTTGAAATTGTCTTGCCTTGTGTTGATTGTTTTCTTGTCAAGAACCTGCACCACCTTCTCCCTTTTCTTCCTTGGAATATGATCCTTCTAATTCACTTTGTCATTGTCTTCCTCTATATCCTCCTCCCCATGAAATGCATATAGATCTGAAACTTAATATACTAGAAAAATATCAAAATTGTGTGGCAGGCTTACCTCATATGCATTATCATTGATCTTCTTCACAATTTTACAAGGGCCAATCTTCTTGTACTTAATATTTTTGTAATGTTCATTTGGGAAATATCTCCTTCCTTAAATAAACCATCACCAATTCTCCTTTTCAAACAGATTTATCAACTATTGATATATGTACCCATCTTATATTTTTCATTACTTTCTTATAATTTCTTTCTTACTGGTTCCTACAATTGTTGAATATGCTTTACAAAAGCTTTTGCATCATCACTCACCCTTTCTGAAATAGGTAGTTGTACCAAATCCAAAACACCATTAATTACATAAATAATTTGAAATGGTGAATTAACCATTGATTTATTCACTAAACTATTGTAGGTAAATTCTACTTGGGGTAATGCCAAGTCCCAGTATTTTGGTTTCTCACCAATAATACACCTTAATAAATTTCCTAAGCTCATGTTCACAACTTCTATTTTTCCATCCATTTTAGGATGATATGCACTACTGAACTATAACTTAGTACATAACTTTTTAAATAAGGTCCTCCAAGAAGTGGCTCAAAAATTTGGAGTCTCTATCTAAAGTGATAGACTTTGGAATACCATGCAACCTAACAACTTCCTTGAAAAACAGATGTGTTATCCTTGTAGCATCATTTATCGTCTTACATGCAATAAAGTGCACCATCTTAGAAAATTCTATCCACAAAAAAAAATTGAATCATTACCTCTTTGTGTGTTGGGTAGCCCCAATACAAAATCCATGCTCAAATATGTCCATGGTCCTATGTGGCACTGGAAATGGCATGTATAATCCAAGTGTTTTGCAAGCATGTCCCTTGGAAGCTTGACATATCCTACATCTTGAGACATACCTTACCACATCTCTCTTCAACTTTGGCCAAAAATATTTTTCCTACACTAATGTTATTGTCTTATTGTTTCCAAAATGACCACCCAAACCCCATGCAATTCTCTTAAAATATTATCCCTCATAGATCCAACTAGAATACATAACTACTTTCCCTTAAAGAGATAACCATCTTGCATAAAATAATCTCCAGGAATATTACCAATCTCACTTGCTTTTTGACTCCTTTGTTTCTCAACAATCCTCCTAAATTTAGGATCATAATCATACAATTCTTTAATAGCTTCAAACCCAACCACTTCACTTACCATAACATTTAGTAAGGCCACATGTCTACTCAAAGCATAGACAACTTGGTTTGGTTTTCCTTATTTACGCTTTACGACAAATGTATACCCCTGCAAGTATGAAACCCACTTTGCATGTCTATTATTCAAGTTCTTTTGTATATTCACAAATTTTAAGGTATGGTGATATGCAAACAATATACACTCCTTTGGCACCAAGTAATGCTTGTGATGCCTTGGTGCTTGTACAATGGCATAAAATTCAATATCATAAGTAGAATACTTTTTTGGTACTTCGTTTAGCTTCTCACTATAATATGCTATAGGCGTTCCTTCTTGACTTAAAACAACACCAATTCCCACATGTGAAGCATCACAATCAACCTCAAATATTTTGTTAAAATCAGGTAAGGCCAAAATAGGTGTGTTTGTCACTTTCTTCTTTAATAATTCAAAGCTCTCAGTTGTTTCCCTTGTCCATACAAACTCTTTTTCCTTCATGCATTTTGTTATGGGTACCATAATACTACTATTTTTTTATTAATAAACTTTCTGTAAAAAGTAGCCAATCCATGGAAATTTCTTACCTCTGTTACACTTCTTGGGATGGCCATTCAATAATTGCATTTACCTTTCCTTCATCTATCTTCACACCATCTTCTAAAACTACAAACCCCACAAATACCAAGCTCCTCTGCATAAACTTGTTCTTCAAATTTGCATAGAACTTCTCTTTCCCTAACACTTCCAACACCATTCTCAAATGCAATAAATGAGTCTATTCACTTCTATTGAATATCAAGATATCATCAAAATAGGCTACCACAGATTTATCAATGTAATCTCACAGACCTTGATTCATCATCCTCACAAATGTATTGGGTGCATTAGATAATCCACATGGCATTACCAACCACTCATAAAGGCCATATCCAATTTTGAATGTTGTCTTCCATTCATCTCCCCGGTCCATATTTAATAGTATCCACTCCTTAGATCAACTTTCATAAAAAATTTAGCTCCTGCAAGCACATCCATCATGTCATCTAGGAGGGGTATAGGAAACCTATATTTGATGGTAATTTTATTGATAGCTCTACTATCTGTACACATCCTCCACGTCCCATCTTTCTTGGGAGTCAATAGCGTTGGAGTTGCACATGGGCTCATACTTTCCCTTATAGCTCCCTTTCTCACCAATTTTGATACTTGTCTATTTAATTATGCATGTAATGTTGGACTCATCTCTATATGTGGCTTGATTTACTAGGGATGATCCTGCAATCAAATGAATGTGATGTTGAATATCCCTCTTCGGTGGTAACCCATCCGGTAACTCTTATTGTATTACATCTTAAAATTCTTCAAAGTCCTTTGTTGCTTCAATTGGAATGGGTACCACCTTTGTATCTTCTTTCTTTACCATTAATGCATAACAAAAACTCTGTCATCTTCATATTTGTGATAAAATTCTTTGTGGACAACATGATTTCTATTTTTTTCTTCCTTAAGTGGCAACACAACCACCTTTACTCCATCTTTCCAAAAGTTGTGTATTATTCTCTCCATCATGAATTACCTTTCTATCAAATTGCCACGGTCTCCCAAATAATACATGACATGCATCCATTTGGAAAAACATCACACCAAATCTCATCCTTATAATTCTTTCCTATACAAAATTTAATTAAACATCTTTATCTACAGTAACTTTATTCCCTTTCGCAAAACATGAGACCCGATAGGGAAAAAGATGCTTTTCACATTGCAACCCTGATGCATTTATCTTTTTTTGGAACCATATTTTCACAACTTACACCATCAATGATAATGTTACATACCTTTCCTCCAGATGTGCACCTTGTTTGGAAAATATTTGTTCGTAGCCATGACTCGCCACCTTGAAAGTGGTCTTTCCTTGGAGCAATCATTAACCTTCTCATAATGAGATTCTCTCCCACATCTGGCGCAAATTTTGTGTCTTGTTCTTCAACCTCATCTTTGATCAAAGTTACTCGAGGACGATCCTCTTGTATCCTCTCTTGTGCATGATATTGTGGACATTCGAATGCTTTATGACCTTCTTCACCACACCTATAGCAAACATAAGATCTGCATGGGCCATCCCATCCTCTTCCACTTCCACAATTGTTATTTCCATAGTCTCTCCCTCTTTTAATCCATCTTCCTCTTTGTTGGTTCTGGAAACATTCCATGTTATCCTCTCGCCACTCACGAGATGTTTCTCCTCTTGTGTGATTATAACCCACCTCATCCTCTTATTGGAGATGATTTTCCTCTCTTTGGTCTTTCAAATATTCTAAAACCCATTCTAGTCTTCTTTTCTTTTGCCTTCAAGGCTAATTGATAAGCTTATTCCATGTTATTCTTCCTATGCATGCTTAGTTCATCTTGAATATAAAATTTCAAAGCATTCACATACCTTAAAACCATCTAATCTTCCATCTCATCATGCTATACTCGAATGGACAACTTGTAAAATTCATCAGTATACTCTTAGACACTATAATCTTTCCACTGTATTACCAGGGTTCATCCCCCTGCCCCCCGTACCCTGCCTAATACGTATCCGATACATGTACAGGTACGGGTACGAATTTGCCTCGGATACATCTCGGGTATGTTTCAACATACCCGGGACATATCCCAGGCAGATCCACAGGTTTGGACGCCAAAAAGCTTTTAAAAAAGTGTTTTTTGGCTTGGTCAATGACCAAAAAATGAATAATAATAATCTAATATTAATTAATTATTAGATTAAAAATATTAGTACTAACTGTCATGACCAAAACTGTGACTCGTTTTACCTTCTGTGTCGTATTTTTGTTCTTTGGTGCCCTCGTATTTAGCTCCTACCTGTTTCGTGGCTCGGGATTACGTGACTGGGCACGGTTCTCACTGATTCGTGGCTCAAGTTTCCTACCATTTTTGTGCATCATTCTGACTGGTTTGTGGCTTCGATCTCGTTTCCGCTAGAACTCGTGGCTCGGTTTTTGGGTTTCGTGGCTCGTTTCCTTTGCTCTTGGTTCATTTTTGCTGCTTGTAGCTCGTGTCTTCTGAATCGCAGCTCCTGGTTTGTGGTTGTTGCTTGTTGCTTGTGGCTCTTGTTCGTGACTACAGTCTACAACTCGTGGTCGTGGGTTACTCTGCCTGCATCCACCTTCGAGCTGCCTTTTTCGTAGGTGGTCATGTTTTTCGCAGGGTCTGTGGCTCTCATTTTTGCTCTCATTGTTGCTCCTTGCATAGTAATCTAAGCAGGGATATTAGAGGCTCAGACATCCCTCTAATAGTTTCTCCTCTCCATGCAGTCTACCCAGCTCTGATGTCTCCCTCTACCTCCGCTACACAGGTAATTTCCAGACCTGGGTCAAATGAACAAGGTAAGCAGGATGACAACCTTCCCAACATCATTGCAGATCTTCTCGGCAAGCTTGAGACTCTGGAATCATCCATCAAATCCCTCCGGACTGAGATTTTTGATTAAACCTCTCGGGTGGAAAAGGTTGAAGCTGATAACATATCCTTGTGACGACAGCTCAAAGACACAACCACTACTAATAATGATCAGTTACAGGTTAAGCTCTCAGATTTAAAACAAAAGCAAGAGGAATTTAGAACCCAGCAGGAAAATCTTCAGAAACAAACCAATTCCTGCGCCCAAGTGGTCAGGGGTAAAGATACAAATCCTCCTTTAACAGCAGTTGAAGCAGTGGTTCAAGCCAAATTGGTGGAAGAGAGAGTCTGACATTCCAGGGAGTTGAACCTTAAGGTCAGAGGATTGCCCACTCCTCCCTCTTCCGACCCCCTAGCCATTGCTTCGAAGTTCTTCACAGATAACTTGAAGCTACCCGAGGTTACCCGAGGTTCAGTTAGATAGAGCTTGGATTGGTATGGCATCTACTCTCTTTATCCATTTCAAGTCAGCTGATAACCGCCTTAGGGCTCTCAAAGCCAAGCGGAAACTTCTCTCTACCCAATAAGGTCTTTCTTGACGAAGATCTTACTAGAGAACAAGTTGCCGAACTCAAGAAATCTCGGAAAATCGTCGTGGCAGCCAGAAAAGCAGGGAAATGGGCGGTGATTCGTAACCTTAGGCCAATGGTTCGGAATTCCTTTCCTCCCTGGTTGGACTCCTGGACCCAGCTCTAGTTCCAGATGACGGTTCTAGCGGGAGGAGGCTCGGAAGCAGGGCCTCTCCATCACTTGTTGGAATGGAAATGGGTCCTTTTGGTCTTCTCCTGGGCTCTTGCATGATGCTTTAGGTCTCTCGGACCTTCTTTTTGTTACGAAGACACATGCGAGCCTGGTTTGCCCTCCCCCCGAACATCAGTGGTTACTACTGGCTTTCCGTTTGCAGACAGGAGACTTGGAGTTCTGGCGGCGTCAGAGGGTCCGGTGGGGTTGCTTGTTTAGTCAGAGACACTCTTCGGGGCAAGATTTCTATTGTCGCGGAGGATGAGTCTGCCCGCTTTCTTTAGGTACGGATCAGACGTAATTCTCCCCTCCTGAGAGACATCTTTATTGCGGTCTGCTACTTCCCTCCAGCTTCCTCTTCATTTGCCATCCACAACGGCCCAGATGGAGACCCCTTCTTTGACCTTTATGCTGGCATATCTCAGTTCTCAGGCTCTGGGGAGATCATCATCTTAGGGGACTTCAATGCCTGTACCAAAAATATGCAGATTCCGAGGCATGACAGGACCAACGATGTACTTTGCATCGCTGAGGTAGATCCAGAGTTGGTTGGTTTCCAGCGTGATTCTGAGGACACGACAGGGCCCCTGACATCCTATGGCCGACACTTTCTCCACTTAGGGGAATCTCATGACCTTCTGATCCTGAATGGCATTCCTCGCTTTCCTGAATCCCGGTTCTTCACCTGTAGACCATTTTGTGGTGGGACCAGTGTGGTTGATTACGTCATGACTACCCCCGACTTGATTCCTTACATACACCACTTTTGTGTCTCCCCCATCCCTCTTGCTGACCATGCGACCCTCTCCTTTTCCCTCCAAGCTATCCTCCCCCAGCACCCCACCCCCTCCCCTCCCCCTTGCATTTCACGTACTACTTGGAAATTTGACACAGGGGACCCCGACACCTTTTCCTCCTGCCTTCGTCTGCTTCTCCCCCCCATTCCCCACTTCACCTCACTCACCTCAGATCAAATGTTTAATACCCTCTCCTGCGCTATTCTTAAGGCGGCCACGAGTTCCTTCCCCCACGTCACCCACTCCACCCTACGCCATGGTACATGCCCTATGAACAAATGGTACGACGAGGAATGCAAAGCCTTCCATCGGAAACTCCGCTTTGCTTTCTTGCATGCCCTTCCCTCCCTCCCCTCTCTGAAGTCTGCCTATCGCCGCCTCCTTCGACATAAGAAACGCGCATTTATCTCTCATAGGCGTCGTGAGCTTCGTCTGTCACTTATCCACTCTCCTAAACATTTCTGGCGCACCATTCTTCCCCGTCATTCGCCTTTACCCCTGGACCTTGATCCCAATTCCATGTTCACCCACACCTCCACTCTTTATGACTTCCCGGGCCAGCCCCACATCCAGGTTCATTCCCCTCCCTCCCTTTGCCATATTTTCACCCACACCAATGTGAGGAATGCCATTCTTGCTATGAGTTGCAATAAAGTAGGGGATGAGGAAGGGTTCCATGCAGAATTCTTCAAGTACGGTTGGCAAACACTCCTTAGTTATCTTGTGGACCTCTTCAATCAGGTGGTTTGTACAGGTTTTCCAGTCTCTTGGTCCCACCACATCATCCACCCCATTCACAAGTCGGGGCCCACTTCCAACCCCAACAATTACAGGACTATCATGGTGGGTCACACATTCTCCAAGCTCTATGCTATTGTTCTTCACTTGCAACTTTCTGAGTTCCTCGATCAATATCATTGTAGAGCTAAGGGACAGGCGGGCTTCTAACCGACTTACCAAACTACCGACCACATCCTCACTCTTCGGGCTATCGTCGAAGAGGCTCGACACCGCTCTTCCAGAGTTTTCTGTTGTTTCGTGGATTTTTGGAAAGCCTTTGATTCTGTTCCACGGGAAGCTCTTTTCCACAGGCTCAGAGATATAGGCATTTTCCGAGACTCTTCTTACGGCCATCACGCGCCTTTATGAGGAGGTCCTTGGCCGCCTTCGCACTTCTGCTGGCATGTCCGACTTCATCAGGAGTACCATTGGTGTCAAACAGGGCTGCCCCCTTTCTCCTACCTTATTTGGGATCTATATCGATGAGCTTGAGGAGTTTCTCAGGGATCACATACAGGAAGGTGATGGGTGCCTTCTGTAAAAAGTTCTGATTTACATCCTTCTCTTTGCAGATGACGTAGTTCTCCTTGCTTCTTCCGCTGAGGGCCTCCAGAGGCAACTAGATGCCTTAGCCCTTTTCTGTGATCATCGGCAGCTGACTGTGAATCTTGGGAAAACCAAAGTTATGGTTTTCAATTGTTTGAAGACTTCCGACCTCCACTTCTTCTTTAAGGGTGTGGAGATTGAGATCACTTGCTCCTATACCTACCTGGGGATTCTCTTCTCTAGACCTCGTTTTAGCCTTCGTCCTGCTCTCCGACCCCGGTTAATAAGGGATATGGTTCTTTGGCGATTCTTGAGAGACAGTGTTTCTGCCACCACTTTCAGGACATTCCTTCCAAGATGTCCCTCTCTGATTCCCTAGTTAGGCCCACGGTTCTGTATGGTTCGGAAGTTTGGGGTCCCTCTCTTTTGGACTCAGATTGGGCCACTATCGAGCGCGTCCAGATCCTCATGCTCAGACGCATTATCAGGTGCAAAGAATCTGTTCCTCACAACATTATCCTCGCTGAGTTTGGGGCTCGCCCTTTTCGGTTGGAGACCATCTTCAGCCTTGTGTTGTTGCACCGTATTCGGGGGTATTCTAGTTCTTCTGTTGACAAGGACAGGTACACTTATCTTGCCTACTGCTCCTCTGAGGCTATTGCTTCCTCAGATCACAATAGACGTTCTCGCTGCTGGTATGCCTGCATTTCACGCCTCTTCGAGTCCATTGGCATCTAGATGGACCGTCTCCCACCCTTCAGCTATTCTCTGGATGCTCCCGCCCACCTGCTACCCAACCAACATGATCTTCATAGGATAATCAGAGATGATATCTACAGACAGTTCATCCAGCACACATGGACCAACCCCCAGGGGGTTGCGTCCGAAGATGTCATTCTATGCGGCACACTTTCTCGAGATCCATGATGGGGTCATCTTCAGACCCATGTACGTTTCCCGACATTGGTTGCAGGTCCTTCGTATCTCTCTGGGTCAGTTTCGAGTGGGCTCACATCGACTCCGTATTGAGACTGACCACCACTTAGACCGCTCGGAGCGGACTTGCCTGCTTTGCTCTCTCCAGGAGGTTGAAACCGAAGAACACTTCATTTTCAGATGTCCTGTTTACTATGAGATTCGTGGGCGATTCCATTGCCTGTTCCGCGAGCTTCCTTCCTTCACAACTTTCTTCAGATACTATGATCAGAGATGTCTTGCCCTCTACCTTCAAGAGGCCATCAAGCTCCGGGACAAGCTCCTCTATCCTCCCCCCAACGGATGGCTACTAGGTTGATCACTTCCTTCTTCCCGTTGCTCTCTCCGGTGAGGGGTGCTAAGCGGCATTTGGTCACGTGTTTGGACCCTCAGCCTAGGTCCGTCCGGTCCCGTGACTCCGTTCCTTCCACCCGTGGCTCCTTATCTCAGGCATGTCCCATGGCACCTCCACATGGACAACGATCCACCAGGCCTACTTTGAGGCACCGCCTTCCTCCCGGTCGTCAGCTCCCCAGGCATTCCACAGTCTCTACTTCTTGTCGTCGGCGCACTGCGAGTTACTCCCATCCGGCCTCAAGTGTTAGGTGATGTTGTTGGGGATGTTGCTCCTTCCGCTCCCTCCCCACACTGTCATCTCTCTCTTCTTCATTTCTGGCCTCTCGAGCCTCTGTTGTTTCCTTCTCCTCCTCTCCTTCTCTCATTGTATTTCGGGTGACCCGTTTGGGTCCTCTTGCTGGGTTTGTTTTGCTTTGTACTCTTCAGTCCCATTGACCTACTTTTGTGGTCATGTGTTGGACATTAATAACATTATCTTATCTATCTTATCTTATATTAGCAATACTAGTTATTATATTACATATAATTACTAATAGTTACAATATATTATATATAATTATATATACATATTAATACTACTATAATTATATATATATTAGAATTAATTAAGTAATACTATCATTATTCTTAGGTTATTAATAACTTAGTATTTTATAGGTATACCAGGGTATATTATATTAAGAATAGTTATAGTTTATTAGGTTGTAACATCTACTAATATAATTATAATATTGATATATGTAATTAGTTATATATTATTATATATATTACCTATGTATTAATTATATGATATAATATAAGTATATATATAGTTAATAATAACTATATATTATTAATATAGTAATAATTAAATAATTGTTATATAGTTATAATACCAAGTATAATTAACTAATATAGTGAGTTAATTTAGTATTATATAGTAATGATTATATTAAATCAATAGTAGTATTAATATTTTTTTAGATTGTTAAATGCTTTTGACTGGAGCTTAGAACCATGGGGTTCTTGGGTCCCCTCCCTTAACAATGTCCACAAACCAGATATTACAATTCAACACCATCTGAATGAAGCAAGCAAAACAACCGCCAAGCCAACTCACTGATGCAAACACAACCAAGACCAACCGCTGAACCACCATCCTAGCCCAGCAACCACTAGCCTGGTCTGCCATCGCCAGAGAAGAGCACCGGTCGCAACTACTGGTGGTATGTCAACCAGCCACCACCGATAACCAGCCCCAAAGGGGATCGCGCCCAACGGGGTTTGAACCTAGGTGGAGCCAGACCCAACCGTCTGTCTTAACCGCTCCACCCAAACCCCATTGGCAATAGTAGTATTAATATTACAAGTAGGCTAATCATCTTTTTTTTTATTCATGTTGACATGATATTCGATGACTTATAATATATATGGCAGCCACATGATCAATGAAAATGTGAAGTCTTAAGTATATTGAATGTTTTGAACATTGATCCTACTATAATTTTCAAGTTTTGTATTTCCTATGGACTAAAAAATGAGTAAAATGAATATATACATGTGTGTGTGTATATGTGTGTCTGTATACGAGCAGACGTATCCAAGATGTATCGTACGCAAGGGCTTTTTTAAATTGACATATCCGCATATCGAACCTGTACCCGTACCCGTATCCTAGCAACATAATCTTTCTACCTCAAATTTTGAAATCTTCTATATAGAGTTTGAGCATGGTCCACAAATAAAAAATAATTTCTTCAACTTCTTCTCCATCTTGCTCCAATTCTTGATCTTCTCTTTTTCTTTTTGTTGCCTCTCCTTCTGCAAGTGATCCCACCATATCATTGCATGGCCCTTCAACTTTGTTCATGCAAATTTGACCTTCTCTTATGTCATAAACTTCCATTCAAAGAACTTTTTCATCCTATTTAACCGGTCTATCAACTCCTCTGGTTTTAAACTCCCACCATAGTAAGAAACATCTACCTTAATCACATCATTCCTTCCTTCAAGAGCTTTAATCAGACTTTCTTCAATGGTTTGTGGTTGCTCTTCTCCCCCTTCATTTTGTGTTTCTTCTTCTTGATCTAACTCTTCATTTGTATCATCTCCTCCACACCTTCTCCTTGGACCTATGATAACTTCTAAAAACTCCTCCATATGCCTCTGCATTTGTTGTAGACTTCGATGTATATCTACATAACCCCCTCAACCTCTTACCATCGTATCCCAAACCTGCAATCTCAGCCCAAAATGAAAAGGTTGAACAAACAACAAAAAAAATCGTAATAGACAAAGCAAATTTCCAAATAAAACTCCAGTAATCCTCTTTTTAACCCCATTTGAATTACATAAGAGGTCCTCTTATTCAAATTGCAATAGTCTCCTAATTAAAACTTGACTTCTAATCCAAACTTGACTAACCTTACTATTTTTAATAAAACTTACTATTTATAGCAATAGCTATTTTTAGTGAGTTTAAATTTTAGCTTTCTACATCCCGCGAACTTGCATACATTATCCACCTGCCTAAATTAATTTATTACTTGAGTTTCAACTCAAGTTGAGTTACAATTACAAAGATACGGTATTTTGAAATTTATAAAAAGAAAAAAAGAAATAAACTTCAAACACACTTTTCAGCCGTTAGATGTATGATTTCGGCCTCTAAAACTTGTCAAAACCTGTCGTAAACGGCTAGCATGGCTTAACACAGGATAGAGATCTTTTTGATAGCTTTCCGTTAAAAAGCGAAGTCATTTTGGTTCTCGGATCAAAAGTTGTGGCCTCCACAAGGCAGGCCACCAAATCCGCATCAAAAACACATCCGACATATCCAAAGTGTATCCAATTAGTGTTGTGATATAAGGCACATACCTGGGACAACTAGAGGACAAGCCTAGTAATGTTAGTAGCCTCATTTCATGTTTAATATTCACTTCTATGCCTATGTTTTACGAAACCCCTAATAAGATAAGCCCTTAATTAAATTTCATAAATTGGCACTGTCTGAGACCTACACTAGGTCCTAATAAATATCGGCTTTCATTTTTCTTAGCTACTGATTTTAAACAATATCACTAAAGTGAATTCCTCTAAAAAGCAGGCAGCAGCTTCATGAATGATTTAATTGCCTTTGTGAAAGTTGTCAAGATATTTGACAAGTTTTGGCTCATCAAAACGTAGGCCATACAAAAGGGATCCATTTCAACTTAAGAGGCACCAATAATATGATGGAAAATTTGGTGAGGCTCAAGAACATAAAGGTCAACAAAAATATAATTAATAGCGTGACATTTAGTTATTTGCCCAAACATTATAGTTTTCAGAAAAAACAATATTTTGAAATTTATAACATCATTAATATTCTAATTTAAATGTAAACTTTATATTTAGACAGTGCTAGTGTCGGTTGATGTATATATATGTCAATTTCAAATCTGAGATGAGCAGAACGAGTGAATGCTTACCACAGCTCTTCGACACTATTCTGCAGAGGTGTCCCAGTAATTAGAAGCTTATTTTTGGTGCTAAATTCCTGTAGATACAAGCACATCTTAACCATCAATAACATACACAATTTCCAATCTATAATTTCTATGAATAGGACCAATCTAGGTAAAGGGCCATACACACAGAGATGTATAGAGCGAGGCTTCGCAATTCTTCAACCTGTGAGCTTCATCAACCATGAGATAGTTCCACTTTATCTTCGAAAGTGTATGTTTGTCTTTAAGCACAACTTCATAAGTAGTCAACAAAGCATTGAATTTAATGCTTCGACCAGTCTTCTTATTGGTATAAAATTCAAATTGCTGGCAAACCTGATATTGCAGAAGTAATACATTCACTATATCAGTGTATAATCAAAACATCTATTGGAACGGGTTAAGTTGCCCTATAATTTCTATGCTGCATTCATATTTAAACAAACTAATGCAAGCTTATTTTCAGGGTCAAAGCGGCTTTAGCCAGTTTATTTATTGGTATATAACTCAAATTGCTGATAATCCTGATATTGCAGAAGTAGTGCATTACCTATATCAGTGTATAATCAAAACATCTATTGAAACAGGTTAGACCATTTGGCACTACAGAGTACAGACCCACATAAAGTTGCCCTACAATTTCTATGATGCATTCATGCTTGAGCGAACTAATGTGTGCTTATTTTCAGGGTTGAAGTACATACTCCCAACCATCATAATTAAACGACAAAGTTAACCACATAGAAGGAAGATAGAAGCAATTCAGCATTCAAGGTTTTGTCGTGGTAAAATGAGGAAAACCAACCTTCCAACCAGCACATGTCACCAACTAAAGTAAAAGAAAACTAGCCCGTAAAGATCTAAGATGAATTGAGCAAATAATACTTTTGTGTTTGTCTTTTCAGATTACAATAACATTAGTAAGCATGTGTCAGGGACCATGGAGCTAACAAGGAGCATATGCAGCATTCCGTAAAATAACAAAATTGGGATATAAACATCGACAGTGTTTAGAAAAAACATAGCAAAACAACCCACTAATAACCACCACGCACAGATGAAATATACCTCTCTACTTGCACGGTTGCCAACATAAACAACAACATTCATGTCAGGAAGCCACTTCCGGAATTCTTTTGCCCAGTTCGTTATTGTTGACAATGGGACAACTACAAGAAAAGGTCCTTCTATCTGCTGAGCATTCTGCATCCAGCAAGAAAAGAAAATATCAATTAAAACTGCAAATAATGAAATTCACACACCGACACAATATATTCCACTAATAGTGTAATCCCAATTTTCTGAATTATTTTTCTATCAGACCTGTAAAAAGCCAAGAACTGAAACAGATTGCACAGTTTTTCCGAGGCCCATCTCATCAGCAAGAATAACATTTGTATCATTCCTCCAACTGTATGAGAAGCGAAACATTCATGAATATGCTTCTCTTAAATCCATTGAAATAAGATGCTTCAATTAGAAGAAAGTTGGTACAGCAATAAATAGGCACACCTGTTAACAAGAAAGTTTAAACCTTCTAATTGATAGTCACGGAGCTTCCCTCCTTTCAACCAATCAGGTTGTTCGTCCAGTTTACGCAAACTTCCTTGAAATGGAGGAAAAATAATTTAAAGATCAACAATTCTTTATGGATTATGCCATTAACAGCATTACTATCCTCAAATGTAAATAATAACAAAATACTTTACTTTTAAAGCCTGCACTTATTTTTCAGATACAAAGCTCAGTAACAAATGTCAAAAAGAGCCAAAAAAATGTTGCTGCAACCAGCTTAATCCAATCTAAAACAATTAGCACAGCATACAAACAAAAGGTGTTTCTACACATTAAAAAACTAAACCAATTTCAGACACAAATCTCAGTAATAAATGATTTAAATTCAATGATAGCCAGCAAATGTAGCTTCAACCAATCTAAAAAAAAGTAGCACTGTTCACAAACAAAAGGTATCTCTGCACAGTTAAAAAAAAACTAATCCAGATGTCCTTAATTGCAGTAACCTATTACATGATGAAAGAAATTCAAGCTCAAATACAAACACAAAACAAATTATTGCTACCGGCTAAGATTCAGTAGCTGCGATCAAGAATTCTAAAAGAAGCAAGAAAAGCTTGCATACAAATTCTTCCATGGAATCATGTGCATGACTGGAGATCCCAACCACTTCCAATGGAGGAGATCACCCTGTGCAATAGATAAGACTCACCTGTTAATTCATTCAATCTCATCCATCAGAATTCCATATGCACCTTTTCCTTCAGTAATGGGAGAGCATATTTCACATGAATATTTGCAATGGAAAATAATTCACTGCATGCTCCCCTCCAAAAGGTAAACTATTAATATAGAAAAGTTGCATTGGCTCATTTGAGGAGGGAATTTGTAACGTCAAAAGATAAAACATCTCCAACTTCATTCAGGGTTAGTGGCCAAACTGTGTCTAGAAGTGGGTTACAATACATGGGGGCATTTAATGGTCTTAGGATATATTTTAGGAAGATAGATTAAAGGTGCCTGAATGAGGGATCTCTCTAAAGACGATGTCATACCATCCACATGTAAACTATAACCTTCCGAAACATTACATCTATGGGGGAAAAAACTGTACATTAACATACATTCACAAGTAAAACCCAAATGTACACATTGAAAATCATACAACAGGCTACTTAAGAAATTATTTTGAAATATAGGAAAAGAATGGCAGTAGCAGATGGATAACGAGTGATCTTTAAATGCTGTTTTATGTCACTGGTTAACTCAACGCGGATAATCGTTCTTTATTCTTTAAAGAAGAGCTTCTAGACTTGACTAAATCTGCGTAACATACTGTATATTTTTCTAGATGTGGGAAAACCAGTAAAATACTTCCAGCAGGTCAGAGAAAAAAGAAAACAGAAGATTCGAAGATCAATCACTGCAATAGAATTTTGGATTCTGGAATACAATGAAGTATCCCTACACATGGTTTTCTAATCAGGAAGAAAACTTGATTCTGAAGGACTTGGACTCTACGTATTAAGAAGCAGACTAATGATAGTGGTATGGATCTATGATTCTATCGCAAAGACTCTGTTTAAAAACAAGATAGATCATCAGGTTAAAACTTGAAACCCAAGAGGATTGGGGTTCTCATATCCCCAGGACACAAGCTTGTGACCAAAAACTAACATTTACTTTTTACCTTTATAAACCACATTAAAGATTTCTAAAATTAGTATTGACAGATGGCCCGCTAGCTCTCTTAGTTATGTCAAAGAAAACTATTTGTTAAATGTTTTCATTTTCTGCATAGAATCTTGCAATTTATTAGTTGCTCATTTAGCTATTATATCTTATTTATGGCACAGGTCCTCAAAACCAGGTCAGCAAGAACTTCATCTATCAAGCAGCTCATCCATGGTATTCAAAACTTATACAAAATTCTATTTTTTTCAATGCGGTTATTTATTTTGGTGAAGATAACTCTTTTTGTTACTCGAGAGTTAAGCTTTTCCAAATATACTCTCTATTTCTCAACAGATGCAGCTGATAGACATGCAGAGCTCAGTCTCACAACACAACCATAAAGGTGTCTGGAGGCAGGTCCATGATATGAGGAGTCTAACCCTGTCAAATGAAAAATAAAAAAGACTACCAAATGACAATCAAATCAATCTCATCTACAATGGAATTATAAATGATTGAGGCCAGACCAAACAACCACCTTGGAAACCCTTACCCAAAGACAGCAGGCGTTCACTCATTCTACTGGCAAACAAAAACATGAAATCAAACTTATGATGGTAACTCACTCCATATATGCTTATTAGCAGAAAGAATAAAAATGTTTTTGGCATAGAGCAGCCAACAAATAAAGAACAGAATAACCACATCAACCCAGGGATAGTAATATGATCGATGCAGACAGAACAATATGAGAAAAAATTGCTGCCTAAATGAATGCTTATTGAGCCCACGTCAAACTTGTCATTTATTTGAGAAGACCATTTTATAAATGGGGCCTTGAAGACAAGCTCAGTGCCCAAGAACGTACCAAAACAAGAATAACCCTGTGGTATCACTCATGGAACATATGGCATATATATCCACCCGTCAAATTAGGTTGATAATATCCACAATTTCTGGTAGACCTGTTCATAGATTTCATATTTGACCATGGTATGAAAAAGTGATCACTGCACACCTAAAATGCCTTTGTTCCACAACTATAAGAACGAAAGGAAGCCATCCATCAAACATGTAGTTGCATATTAAACCATTTTCAAGTATTTGAGTCACAAATTTTAACAATTCTTGTGTTAAGGAAATATAAGGTATTATTTGACTAAAGGATCATAATTAGGCTATTAGCTAGAGACATTTGATTTGTATTGTTTGCCTTTGAAACAAAAATGCTTCTCTGCTTAAGTATACATTTCAAATCTTGGCAGCTTTATGATGGATTAAGTGTATCAGACAAAGTTTCAAATATCACTATCAAAAATACATGTCAACATATGCACTGTAGCATTGATGAAACCTATACCTTTGCTTTTCTTTCTCTGGGCATCCACCATCTTTCCTTGCACAGTCATTGTAGCTTCACGGTTCTGAATATCAAACACGCCCAAGATGTTCAGACCAATAAAAACGTATCAACAAAATACATAAAATCCAAATGCACAGAAAATATTCCAGAAACAAAAGAATTTGAACAGTAATAAGCCCCAATAAATGCAATCAATCAATAAATAATCACCTGGAGATTTGTTTATGTTTAATCATGTTAAGTTTGTTTTATAAGTTACCTTCTTGTAGAATAATATAAAAGCAAGTGTTCAATTGTATTTGGCCTATCACAAAAATATGGGAGATTGTAAAATCATTATTGAGACAAAACTGACCAGAAAACTGATGTGTATACCTGAAACAGATAGCCTGCCTTCACTGAGGTAAGACAATACAACTATTAAGTATAACAGAAATAGAAGCCAATAAAGTCAATAGAGAGGCCTATTATATTAATAAGGTCTCACCTTATATTCATCAATAGCATCTTGAGCAAAAGGAATGTCTGTGTCCTTCTCCCTATAATAATAAGAAACAATTATCTGAATTAAGATGATGCCCCTTGTTAAGCAGAATGTATGCCACTACTTGCCCTCAATTTAATATAAAAGCGACTATCCACACTAAAAGCAAAAGAGATCACAAAGAAGACAAATTGCCAAAGAAGTTCACAGACAATATACGTGAATGCATTTGGTTTGACCAAAAACATCATCCAAAGATAAAATATTTATATGATTACGAAAACTGTGTCTAGAGCAAGCTTTTTGGTAAGTTCCATACAGAGGCTGACTTAATGTCATATTGTTATCTTTTTCAATTGGGCCATATGTATCACATATCATTCATAAGAATTGTGTGGATCCAAAGTATTGTATCTATTGAATAAAAGAGAACAATATCATAAAATTAACTTACCATGTGGCTTCTGCATATGAAAGCCCCTTCCACTTAACTAAGTAATTCTGGACCTCTTCGTCTGAGTCAATCTTGATTGTTCTGTCTGCAAAGACTCTCTCAACCTACTCAAAGATTTCATATATACATATATATAAAATTATTGAAACAATATAAACAAAAAAGATGCAGCTAGATTTGCTTTTCTAAAAATAGAATTAAAGAGGAACAAACAATCACAAATGACACCTGTCTGTATTGGTTAAGAAGGTCCAACTCCATTTCCTTGCCAACATCATGAACCTCTGCCTGGAAGTCTCATGCACAATGATAAGTAACACTATTTTAACTAGGCAAAATTGCAACTATATTTCGAGATACTGAGAAGACACACACGATCAATGAAAAACCTTTGAATAAATAAGATAAAAATTAAAAACATATCAAGGAATAAACAAAGAAAGGAGAAGAAAACATCACTTGGGACCGGCTAATATGGGTATAGAGAAAGAAGGTAACATTAACTAAACTAGTTCATTAAAATCCTGCATAAGAAAGACTGTAAGAAAAACATTTGACAACATACCTCTTCACGTGAGAGTGCCTGCCTAAAGTTCAACTCTTCCTCCACCTTCTTCATATAGTTTAAGACCTTTTTGAATCCACTTAGCTATATAATGATCAAAAGGAGTGGATGTCATTACTAATTCGACAAATGATTTTAGATAACAAAAGAAACTTAATGAATCCTAGACAAAAAAATAAATGGTTCTAGGAGTAACACTTTAGATTTGGATAAGTGTAAACCATTCATACAGATCATAAATAGAACATAATTCTCTCCCACTGATAAAATAAGTAGCTTACATGTTGAAGATCAGCCAAAGTTTGCCATTGACAATGCAGATATGACTGTCCTTTCAATTTAATCAAAAAATCTGTTTCATTCCAATCTAGGTCACCATCTATTGAGGTAGTGAATACAACAGGATCAGGTTGCCAATTTTCTGCACGTGCAGCTTGTACCATTCCTTTGCGCTGATGCCACAGCACTCTCTCAATTGCATCGGCATCATCTTCATCAACATCTTCCATGGAAATCTACATGAACATGAAAAAAATTCAGACATGAAAAAGCACCTTGACAGGGTCAGAAATTTTTGCAGCATATAACTTTCAGATTCTGGCATATCATCTAGCAATAGGGAACATATTTAGCATGCATAAGAAATGATGATACACTAAAACTTCAACAAAAACGATTGTGTAGAATTTCTAACAATACATTTCTGTAACCTTCAGCCAGAGTCGTATTCGCAAGCCCCTTACTTTTTTGGATAATAAGGTTTGAATATTATTTTCATTATTTAAAACCACTTTTGCATGCTTAAAACATCAGAGTTGTTTAGTCCAAACCTTGACCCGCCTCTTGGCCCTCTCTTCTTCCTCGCCTGCACTTTCTTCACTTTCAGCATAGGATATTTTGCGAACCAATCTGGTTGATGAACGCAACTCACTTGAGGGCAAATCCTTACTGACAGATGTAGTTTGTCGAACCCCACCCTTTTTATGAAATGATGCAACTTTCATTGATGGGCGATAGAAATCTTCATCGCTATCTTTATCTGTGTCCTGTGCAGAAGATTCATCCTCTTCTGATACCATCCTCCTCCTTTTCGGACGTGTAGATCCAATAAAACATTTTGTGCCTCTTCCAGATTGAGATGCTCTTGTAACTCTGCGGCTAGCTTGATAACTGCACCCTGTAAAATCTTCATCACTATCTGAAAAGCCTGCATCTTCATTCTCTCCCTCTTCCACATATTCTTCACTTTCAGAGAGCTCAACCTGAGAAGCATTGGGACTCGTAACCAGTAAGAGTAAAATTTGAAGCAATTATCAAATTTTCCCAAAATTTAAATATAATACTCGAGTAAGGCATATCAAAGCAACCTCCAACATAAACAACTATACCCTGACAAATAAGCACACGAAAGAAGGTTGTTTGATATGAAAAAAAACCACAAACCTAAAGTCCATGGCATGCATAATGTTTGAATCAAAGAACTAGAACACTCTTAAGGGCAGCAAGATAATAACTGGTCATTGAATGACCAGTCTCCCACTGCAAACTGGACCCCACTGTTATTCACATATAACCTATTTACTTTCACGCATCGTACTGCTCTTAATAAAGATAGAATCAAATATGAGTAAATGCTTACATAATTGATTACAATAATACTACAGTTGTTATTGAGGTTCTGATTTGGTTTGGCTTTGTGCTTCTTTTGGTCTAATATTTTCAGGTTTGAAGATTGACAATAAGTATACAGAAAATGCACTCGCACCAATTTTTATCTCCATGTCTCATCACACCATCATCCATCTCAATAAAACCTCATAAACAGAGCCTTTTGATTATCAGATGTCAAACACATTGAAGATGAGAAGCTTCATTCAGTATTTAAAAGTCTTCAGAATAAATGGGTGTGGAACAAACCAGATTTTGAGTGTCTTCAACAAGGTGGAAAACAAAATTGCGTCACAGACTCAACATAATATTGAAAGATGAGACTAGCCTAAGGCATGTTCTGATTTGGTTTGGCTTTGTGCCTTTTTCGGTCTACTTTTTTCAGGTTTGAAGATTGACAATCAGTTTATACAAAAAGCACTCGCACTAATATTTATCTCCATGCCTCATCAAACCATTATCCATCTCAATAAAACCTCATAAACAGATCCTTCTGATTATCAGATGTCAAACACATTGAAGATGAGAAGGTTCATTCAATAAAAGTCTTCAGAATAAATGTGTGTGGAACAACTCAGATTTTGAGTGTCTTCAACAAGGTGGAAAACAAAATTGCGTCACAGACTCAACATAATATTGAAACATGAGACTCGCCTAAGGCCTTTCTCCCCTTCATTGAAAACGTGTGATTCAAAATTGAAAGAATTCTGGGAAGATATTATGTACAAACAATTTCTATTTCACACACAAAAATTTGTAGCATGATGAGATCCATGAAAGATACTGTTGAACTCAAGTTATGTTGCGGTGTCTATCGCATTGACTGTGTGTGTTCAGTCCTGCACAAGAAAGACAGGGAGCTAGTTCAAGCAAAGATTTTAAAAACATGGCTCAGATAGAAACCATAATAATATCTAGAGCTCAGTGCTTGCAAAACATGCTCATGCAACATCTCATGATAATTGTTTATGTGGAACAAAAATACTACCAGAGGAGGTAATTTTTATGAAAAGGAAGGTGAGAGAGGAGGTACGCTTTACAAAAAGCGAGGTGAGAGAGGCTACATGATTGAAAAGCACCCCAATAATCTCAATAGGGACTCAGTGACTTGTAGCAGTCCATTATTAATAATAAATATGCTTAAAGCCCATAATTGACTAGTAATTAATCTTTCTCATTGTTATAATTAGGGTTATGTATATAAGGAGTCCTTGTGTGTAATCTTATCATTCATCCTCATGATGGACCACAAAGTGGGGTACGATATGTCAAATCTAAAACTATTTATTGCAATTTTTCAAGAAATCTTTTTTCTTTAATAAGTAATCACAAATTACTGCCATATACCAAATATGATGTGAAGAACCTTTGCATTTTTAACTAGTACAAATACTAGCAGACACAAGCAAACGAGCACAGATTATTAGAGGATATCTATCTTCTTAACCCTCAAACCTAAGATAACTGTTATGTAGTTGTGCAAAGATGACACAGACTAAAGCCTCGCATACCTCATAATCTGAGTGAGACAGTTTTCTTTACAATTTATCCTTTTTTCCAAATGACTTTACACAGGTATCTCTTAACCCATCCTTACCTTTCGTGATTGACGCCAACTTCGGCAGCCACCAGTAGAAATAGGAACAAAATCAGCATCATGTGGATCATCTTCTATAGTTTTAAGAAAAACACAAAATTTAGTCATTGTTGGTTGCAAAGTAACAAACTATATGTGATAAACAACCTCAAAACTGCCAAAAATGAAAACAACAAAACCCTACCTAGCTTTGGGACTGATAAAAAAAATGTCTGCTAGATATAAAAGGATTGAGATAGCAAAATGCCTACCATCTTCTTCGTTATCTTCCTCATGTTCATGGTATTCATAATCATCATCTGATTCAACAACCTTTACTCTCTTTGATAGATTTTTGTTTCCATTAGTAGCTCTTGCTGGAAACCTAGAATCTATGCTTCTGACCCTGTTACCTGAAATTGAATGATTTCTTTCTTCACCACCTTGCTCATAATAATCATCAGACAGCATCTCCTCAACAGAAACCTCTGTTTGGTCCCTCAGATTTTGTCCACCTTTGTTGTAATTGTAATAATCCTCCTCTCCTTCTCCAACATCAAATGCATTGTCTTCTGATCCTCCTCCTTTGTCAACTTGGAAATCTGCATCCGATTTTTTGGAATCCTTCTCAGATTCAGAAGTAGAACCATCCTCAATATTGACCATCTGACGATCCTTCCAAAACCCAGAGCCCCATTTGCCCACCATTCTCCTTAAAGGGAGGGGGTGTCCTTGCCCCTGCCCCCGCCCCCTCCCTCCTAAAGCATCATGAGCAACTATATCTTCACTCGGATAATCTTTATCCTTATCGTTATCACTTGAACTGCCATCCAGCCTCAAATTAATTCCCGAGAAAGACTGTGCCCTTTCTTCTGCTTTTTCATTTGTCAGATCAGCAGCACTACCATAAAATGCCATTCTTCATTCACATGGGGGAAAGCCTTGTTCAGAAAATGCTGGCTGAATTATTTCTATTTCAAACGTTAACAATAAAACTTCAAATAAGTTCGGGCAATGTTTAATAGAAATAATTATGTTAAAATACAAATTTATTAAACAAGTAAAACTTCCTGAAAAGAATTTACAAGCAATACATTTGATTGCAATTGACGCGTGAGAAATTCAAGGCAAACAAGCAGTTTGAACAGGAAATTAAGGTCAATTCTGATTGACTAAGGGAAATCGCCTCTTGTATTCCGTTCAACTTGAAGAGAAATTGAAATTGGACATCAATCCCGTCACTGACTGAATATAGAAATACAAATCTCGGTCCAAACAGGGTACTGGTTAGTGTCATGATAATCAATTAATACAAATCAAGTAAGGATGGAGAAAGAATAAAGAATAGGCAACACAAACAAAATAAAATAATTGGATCGGAAACTCAGTTGCATGCACGCATGAATGAATGATTATTTTTAAGAAACCCTAACTTGGTGTTATTCAAACAACCCCAACAATGCGCGCTTTCCTTACTTATTTCAAATTAGCAGGGGCTGAGCAGGATGCATACGCCCGAAACTTTTTATTACCACCCGAGCCAATCCAACTGAATCCGGGCGGCCGTTCGAATCCCTTCTGTGCCCCTCCCTCTGATTGGATTCTTTTGTTGTTGGGTTTTGTTTGAGGCCGAATAAGATTGCGATTTCGATTTCGATTTCGATTTCGATTTCGATGTCGATGTCGATTGCTATTGCGATTCAGAAAGAAAAGTGTGTATATGCATCTCGTCTTTGCCCACGATCCACCACCGGAGACGAAAACAACCCTCCCCTCCGCACCCCAATTTCTACCAAAGTATTTTTTTATTTTAGACTTTCTAAATCCAAAAATGTCATGCAATATTGTCACGTGTCCTTGTTGTTTTATGTTAAACAAATAATTTTTTATAATTTTTTACAAATACATTTATTTTTTGGCGCTCACGGTCTTGCCTCAAATTACATGTAGGTTATAAGGTCCTCGCTAGATAACATGTGAAGATTTTTTTTTGGTGCGAGAAATTTTAAAACAATTAAAATATTTTTAATTGCGTCTATGAGACTAAATAGTTTAACGGACTATCAATTATTTTTATGGTTTCTTTTTCTTTTTTTTTTGAATTGAGTTAACATCTTTCCTAACTTTTTTATTTTGTTTTTTTTTTAAATTTATATCATAGAGTTGATTCTTAACATTTTCATATACTTGGTTCAAATGTCTACATCATTTAGACACTTATGGATGAATTGTTGCTCTGTTTCGACCTCTTTTGTGGTGTATCACATTGTTCTTTAGGTGTCATCCATCTCTCAGTTTTACATCTAAGCCTATGGGAACTAGTCCTTAGTTGTTTTATGAGGGTCTTTTCCCTCCATTTAATTTTAGCCTCCCCGACCCCTCCCCCCCCAACACACACACACACACACACACACACACACACACACACACACACACACACACACACACACACACACACACACACACACACACCCCCTCCCCCCCCAACACACACACACACACACACACACACACACACACCCACACACACACTCCCCCCCCAACACACACACACACACACGCACGCACGCACACACACACACAGCTTTTTCACCGTGCGCATACGTCAGGTTGAACTTTGAAATGTTTGATGTTATTTCATATTGTTTTCTTCCTCCACATCATCGTTCTTAATTTTTCATTCACATAATGTTGCATATCTTTGCTAAGATTTAGGCATCACTTCGATTGATGTCCCATCTGCTCATCCATTTGCAGTTTTGTTTCATCCATGTATTATTCAGTTTACGCAACTCTCTGTCTCTTGCGACCCTAGGCCACTTAGTGGTCTTCATGTTTTTTGTTTTTCAAGTAACATAGTAACTTGGTCATAGCGATTGCCTCTAAAGGGAAAGTCCATGTTTCTGCCCTAGGATGATTTCATAAGGAACAAAAGCCTTGATTCTGAAATTATTTGTGATTGGTGACTTTTGGATCCTTTCTATTTACCTCCATCTCAAACTTATCGTTTCACTAGCCCATACAACACCACTGGCGTAGCTAGTAATCTAAATAAGACCTTAATGGCCTTTTAGTTCCATTATATATATATATATAGCTTGTTGTAGAAGTCGAGGCCAAGATATTCGTATTCAAACACCACTTCTAGAGGCTCCCCTACAAACTGAAAGTCGAAATGTTGTTTCTTCCTTTTCCATTGAGAATATCATAAATTTGGTCTTTCCAACGTTCACATGCATCCCCTCTTACTCTAAGGCCTACAAAAGCTCTTTCGAATATTTATTTGTTTCTGCCATTCGAATTAGGTCATTGGCATAAAACAAGAGTTTCATTACTTATTTTGCTAGTGGACCCTTTCCCCATTAAAATTGTTTATCAAATCTTCTAGTTTGTCAATGTATAGCCTGAACAGAGTCGAGGATAAAGGACATCCTTGTTTGATGTCGATATCACTCCTGAAACACTCGGATAGTCCTTCATGCATTCTTGTAATAGCCTTGACTTGCTCATATAACTGTAAATCATTGCCCTGTAGTGCACTGGGACCCCTAGTTCCTCCATCCTACTCTATAATTTGTTCCTTGGTATCATGTCAGATGTCTTTTTGAAGTCTACAAAGCAACAATATGCATCCCCCTTTTTTATCCCAAAATTTTCAACTAGGTGTCTAAGTGTGACATAATGATTGATAATTGAGTGTTTATGTTTAAGGCTCGCTTACCCTTTTGCTCACTTTCCTCTTTCCTCCACCCAAGTGTTAATTATATGCTCTATCATACTCCTAAACAACCTTGCAAAAGGAGGGTTGACCATGATAGTACGATAATGTGAGTGATTATTCTATTGGTGTAGATACATATTTTTCTTATATTTATTTATTACTAGGAATATTTCCTACACATGTGGTGACTCATCTTGTTTAGGTATTCTTTGACTCATATGAGTTATTTGACATGTCATAGATTGTCATAGTGTGTCATAGGAGTTAGATTCGAATGACTATTATGGGAATGTAATTTTTCTTCCCATTCTCGAACTCATGAAGGAGTTACTTATTGCTCTCCTATTTGTACACACCACTTTGAGCTATTGAGTTATTTCATAATTTAACACCATTATTGTGTTTGTGAAATTATTTTCATTTTGCATTGCTTGTTAGTTTCTTAGAATTCATGCAACTACTTGTGCAAACATTCTTTATCAGAGATTATGATGGGAACTCTAATATGGTATCAAAGGGATCGGGGTAAAATGTTTGTTATTTTTGTTAGTTGCGGTGTTATTCAAGATTTTTTAATCTGACGGGGTTGTGTGCATAAATTTCTCTCCATTTCTTGAAAAACGAGTTAAGTTTATTATTGAGGTTGTGTATGATCACGTACTAGTAGAATAGGGTGTTATGTGGTTTTTTTATGCATATTTGAACTCAAGCGAAGAAGTTTCGGCCATCTCATCATTGTAGACGCAAAATCATGCACTTTGAGTCATTATCTAGTCTCGGTCACATACTACTATTTGCATGATTCCTAAGAGAAGTACTAATTAACCCATATCTTTGGCCACCTTTCTTTTATTTTTGTCACTTGGCTTGGTCTTACACCTATGCTTACTCAGTCTACCTTTTCATTCTTCAACATTTGTCATTCAGAACACTAATGCCCAACTAGGATGTCAACACCAGGTGCCCCCGTCCCCTCAGGGCGTCCTTGTCCTCTTTATACTTTGGTCACACTTTTTGGGTCCTTTTTGGTCATTTGAGCATCTTATATTTTTGGTAGTCGGCCTTTTCAAGGTTAATTACAAAATTAAAGCAAGGGAATCATATAAATATAAAGTTATGTGATCACAATAAGGGACAAAGCACTAAGCAACTACTATCTCCACTTAAGGTTTCATCTATAAAAGACATATATAGTTCCTTTTGCATCCATCTAGCTCCATCACAAGGGACACAAGGTTGGTTCATCCGCATCACACTTCATAGGAGGGGAGTCTATTGTTTCCATGCACGCATTATTTACATTCTATAACATCCCCATTTTAAGATAATAGAATAAGGGAATTTTATTTTATATATATATATAACGTTCTCTGTTTTGAATTATGTAATTCAAAACACACGACCAAGTTTTAATAATTGTTCTCTGTCCAATTAATGTAATTCAGATCACACAATTTCTTTTTAAAACCAATGTTCTCTGTTCACATATTTACAATATGGAACACACATTCAATGCCATTCAATCATATAACAGATACCATATGTTGCTGTAAATGCCTCGAAGAACTATCGATCTCCCATTTTATGGCTCGGAGTTTCAGCGATCTCTCATTTCATGACTCGGCAACTTATCGATCCTTCATGTTAATCCATGCATTGTATACTAAGTATACAAGGTTCTCTTTACCGTTTCCGGTTATCGAAGTGTTCCATTTAAGAGGCCTATGCGAATATCTGTTATTGATATCCTGCTTCTTAAACTAGGTGATTAGGACAACGCAACCAGCAACTTGCGATACTTTGGCCAAAGATTTTCACATGTTTTGCATGATCATATTCCCAGACGTTATACGCCTCAATGGAATACGTCCTTCACCTCACTTTGTCTGTTATCTAGAATGGTCTTTTTTGACCTCTGTCAGTCCTTCTGTCCAAGGTTAAGCTCTAACCCCAACTAGCAATATGAAAGAGTATAGGAAGACACTCGCGATGACTAAAGGTATGCAAACATACCACGTCGACCCTAGACGACTGCGTGTGTCTAGTTACCTTTAGTCCTTAGGATTCACCCCGTATACGCGGTCACACTCCTATCCTCGTCCAAGTAACTTGGTCCCAACTTATGTAAACTTGATGATTTGATTCAGGAGGGCGTTGTAACATGTCAGCTACAACATTGTGTCATCATGAAGGCCCCGCCTTCATGAAGACACCAAATTGCAGCTGGCGTGTGTCAAGGTCCTATGGAATCCTCTCATTAAGGGATACACATCCAGCTATAAGTGTGATTAGATTCTTATCTTTAGTATTTTAAGAATAGGTTTCAGCAACTGTGTTGATCCTCTAACATCACTGTTCGTTACAGTTGCATAGCTAAGAAAGACTTAAATTGTCTTATAGCTTAATATACGTTTACTCCTCCTTACCGAAGGATTACATATTTCCATCTTAGTTCTTACCTTAAGCTACAGACTATCAGTCCACTACAACTTAACGTAATAAGATCAACTTATTAAACTTAACCAAGTTTTATCCGTAACTGTATTTAAATTTAGAATTCCATCTTATTAGACGCCATTTAAATGAGGCCTAATTCCAAATGAATGTATTCATTTAATCACTATAACCTTACTTCAATTAAGGTTTGTTATGAATAGATATGTTTCCTCATACCAAATATCCTCTGAATTAAACATTTCAAAGATATTAACGAAATCTGAGTACAAGGTTCAACCGCCTCTTTTATTTATATTCATTAGTTTATATGACAGATTCTGAATATCATTCGCTTAAGAATTTATATTCACTTAACTCTTTTCAAATGTCAATTTAAAATCCATATAAACCTAAGTATGAATTAATTGTACATTCCAACTTAAAAGTTGTATTCAAGTAAAGAATAGATATTATGTCCCTAAAAATATGTCAACTATCCTTTGAATAATTCCAAATCAACGAATAAAATTTATATTCCCAATCTTATTCAAATAGTTTCAAAGTGATACAGTCATTAAAATATCACACCTTTCCTTGTATTCAATCCTTAAGATTTAAAATCTATATAATTTACCAGTCCGTACAACTGAACTTCATTTATATCAAACAACATTACAACACATAAGGGAAGAAGAATGCAACTTCTTCTTTTCCCATTTCCTCATAGAGGAATAATAAACTATCAAATACGATCCATCCTCAGCTACTTAGAAGAAGCATCAGAAAACAACATGTCTTTGTTTTTACTCAAGGTAACCATCTGCAAAATTTACTTGCACGGGTCAGTTCATCGAACTGAGCATATTAAGCACTTATCATTAAAATGAGGTGCTCTTAATTAATTGTCTTAATAAAAGAACCCTGCTTTTATGAAACGTTAAAAAAAAATAAGATGGACATCATCCAAGAATTAAGTGCTGATAAGGATGAACAGCTTAACAACCCAATCCCCTAGTTATCATCACAATCAGACAAAAAGATTTACTAATCCTTTCCCATATAATTACTACAAAAAGTAATTTCCTCTAAATAGTTGTAGATTAAAAACCTCTGTAAGAACTAATACACATATGTATATAATGTTGTTCTAATGTAATTGTTGTCAGTTCCATTTCCTTTTTAATAGTTGAAATTTCAAGAGATGTATTTTAATTAAGAATTCCAACATAACTACTTCCCTTTCATACCACTCATTTAATTTCAAACAATCAAATGCAGAAGAGAAAAGTAGTCATTCACCATGTACACACTGGTGTCAATTTTCAAAATTCAACAAACAGCATAATACTTCTTTCAAATCAGAAAGAAAGTAAACAACAATTAGATGCAGATGCTTACGCCTAAGGTAGTAAGAAATTCCTTCAACATCAAATATAGAATTTCAACTGAATAAGAGAAGAAATAATCATTACTCCCAATTACCCATCCAATATTCCCTTTCTTTTCATCACAATTGCACTAGATGAATTAAACAAGAAGTGATATCAATCAATGATAACAACCAGAGAGAGAGCAAATAAAGTCAATAATCAAATGAAGGGAAGAGGAATCATATTACCTCTTCTCACTGCCTAACCGAATATCAACTATTTAGTACAGACCTGATCCAATAGGGTGATTCCTTCTGAATAAGTATATTTCAGTATTCAAAAATTACTAACTACCATTCCAGGGAGTATGCCAGAATTCATTTGCATATGGTCCGTAAGTTTCAGTATCAACGACACCTCTAATTAAAATCATTTCCTTTTTAATTTTTCATCCAATGGGCATTCTCGTCCAGATATAAACAAGTAAGAGTGTACAACAACAACAAATCATTCTTTCATCGTAATAATAAAAGAATTCGCTTTCCAAACACCAAAGTAAGAAATCCACTCATATTATGTTTCAATGAAAACAATGAAGAATTTTCAATCCGTAAATTATATATATATATATATATATATATATATATATATATATATATATCATTGAGTTCAACTAGACACAAAATATAAATTGTATGCTCTACCCAGTCCATTCTATAGACTGACTACCCTGTTCCCATTCAGATCAGAACTTCTTTCCAAACAATCATATACGAATACCAAGAACAAGCAGGTAGAACATCATATCAAACTAGAACAAACAATGTAAAGATGCTACTATGATCTTACTATCCCTAGAAGGATTCGTATGCCATACGCTGTAATATGACAAGAGAAACAGTCATACAAAAGTCTTGTCAAGCATTTTTACGGCTTTCCATATCCATTAGCGCACACAAATCATAGACAACAATTTGCACATTGATGTTACCTTCAACAAGATTGACCCATAATGCACAATGAAACCCTATTACCCATTACTTTCAGAATTCAAAACAACAAAGAGAGAGAAAACTTGTTTCATTAATTATTTCAGTAAAGAAACACTCATTATCTTCAAAACGCAACAAGAATACCCAAATCATGTTTGTTTTATAATGACAGCTCAAACCAGAGGTCACACCAAATCATTTTATCATTTCATTTTTACAAGAACGCACAGAACTCAGAAAACAATACTCACATAGCTTGTACATTCATCAACTCAAACCCATAATGGGTAATAGAAACGAATACCCAACATTGTCAAAACAAAACTCATACAACAAGGACAAATTCATTTCATTTACTCATTTTGCAAAGAAATACCCAATTCGTATTCATTCCCAATAGGCATCTCAACCTGAAAATCACATTAATTGAATCAACAATTCCATTTTACAAAAACACCCAACATAAGAGCATAGTTCTTTTAATGAAGATGCTTAAACAAGAGCAAAACGGTTTAAGGAGAAGGGCTCAACATGCCTGTAAATTTTCTCGTGGCTTGAAGAAAACCGCGCCCACAAGAGTTATTCTTCTCCACGGCGACAACAAGGATCTCCCAACAATCTCCTAACTTCCACATACTCAAAAATAGTCGTGGCTACTCCAAATAACAGCAACTATAACTAGAATAATAGCAGGTTCGAAAGAACCATGAAATAAATGCAGAGAAATCTCAAAACCTAAATGAACACAATAATCACTAAAATTTCCTCTATCCCCTTTCCAAGGCGAGCTGGTCGCTAAGACCAAGACCATTAATGCATTGAATGCATTACCTTTTTTTTTTATTTCCACGCCATCACCGACTCGGGTTGGCGAGTTCATTTTTTAAAATTTTGCATGTAATTTCCTTCTTAGCTACATAGCTAGTTGGATGTCTCTATCTTTTCCATGTTCCCGCTAAACTTGGCATTTAAACTGCAAGGCCATCATTTACTGTCCTAATAAATTTCTAACCTTCCCTTCTCATCCGCTTCATCAACATGGGCCCATAGGTCCCCTTCTTAGGTTAGTAATAGTTTAGGTTGCATTGTCCATAGTTAGGTATTCACCAAGGTTGCAAATCATTAGGATTTGCAACATTTTAAATTCCTTTTAATTTATCAAACCCTCCTAGGATAGTTGTTAGGTCATAGATTAGGACTTAACTCCATAGTGTTTTAGTTAATAGGTTCCTTAGTAAGTTTTACAACTTACGTTCACCTTCAGCATGTGCAGGACATTTATTCCATGCCCGACATATCTATACTTTGTTCGCTTGCACCAACACTCTTATTGTCTTACGTTGTCTGGCATTACAATTTGTATATAGTTTGAAAATCGAACCTTTTCCATTGGCATCAAGGTACCGAATATTTATACATGTAACCAGGTTCTGTAAAATTTATAACAACCTTCAGTCTGGTTTCAGACTTCATTCCTTTTAGAAAATAAATCGACAAAGCAATCTCAAAGAAGGCCACAACATACCTTGGATCAATGGAATTGATTCAAGGTGTGCTGTCAATCAACAATAAGAGTTCGTCATACATAAAAACAAGTCTGCTGTCTCAAACTTGCAAAACACAAGTTATAATAACCTCCGTCCCAAGTAAACAAATTACAGTAAACAAGGGTCCAGATTAGTAACACATTCCTTTTAAGATTAAAAGATATATCTTAACATAATTATCCTCATTTCCACAGTTACAACATCATGAAAAGAGGTTATCATAATAGCTTCTAAAAATCAAGGCGTTACACATTCTACATTTAGTTACTCGTTACTCACAAAGCGTGATTGGCACAAGAGTAACCTAGGGTACAATTCCACGCACACACACACACACGCACCTAGAACTACATTGGGTCTGATATGTAGTGCAATGTTCAGTGATAAGTCCATCAATTTGGAAGTTGAGGACAATACGACCCCTTCATATGCATCTTTATTTTTTAGGGTTTTGATGTTTTTCTTGGGGTTTTGCCAGTGATTTGTCCATTATAGGTTTATAGTGACATCCAACGAAGTTCAACAACATACATGCGACAAGAAGCGAAGAAGTGCAGACACCTAACGACCATATTGAAATTAGGTTTCGACCATTTCTGCAATCCATTACACCTAGAACTCAAATAGGGCACCCACGGGTGTGCCCCTATCCCTCTTCAGACTCCCCAGTCTAGTCAAATATGTCAGATCTGCAAGTTTCAGAGTTTTTGTGAGATGGTCCTCCATTTTTGTTCAGCCAGTCTTCACTGCGACACAATCCAACAAACTCTATGAATTAGCTAAGGCTCTTTTAACCCTCTTTGCATATCAGGGTTTCATATTTTCTAGCTTATTTTGCTTGGGTATTATTTCATTATTTCATTATTCATTTATTTCTTGCAAACTTTCATTAGATTAGGCTAGTATAATAGATTTTAATTTAATCATTTTGGTGAACCCAACCCCGATCTTCACGCTCTTGGGATCCTCATTCTAGAATCTTATCATCATGAGTATCTCAATTAATGATTTCTTGTTTGTCGATCCTGACTTAAGACATAGAGATACAACATTTCCTTGCTACTACTCGCCGTCCCACTGATATGCATCCAGATTCCGTCTATAACTCTTTTGTCGATGTATTTTCTCAACATATAGCTTTTCCATCTAACCCTCATGTTGATCTTTCTATTTTGACAATGATCCACCCTTGCATATCATGATTCATATTTATAATGTGGGCATCAAGCGTACTTTAATTGACAATGGATATGAACTTAATATTTGTCTTATGTCCTTCCTCAAAAATATTGGTCTTTCTATTGTTAATGTTAGTCCATCATGTCTCTCCCTTCGTGCATATGATGGATCCATTCGTCCATGCGTAGGTCACATTGTTTTACCTATTTTTGTGGGGCCAAACAATCTATACACGGTCTTCTTTGTCATTGGCTTTCCGATTTCATATAACTATTTACTTGGTGGGTCATGGCTTCATGTCATGCAAGTTTTTGCCTCTACAGTGCATCATTGTGTTAAGTTTCTACACGAGGGTGTTGAGTATACAATTCTTTGTGACTGCCATCCATACAAATATTGCAACCACGATCCAAAAACTATACTTCATATTCCACGATCTAACACTACTGATGACCCACAACCTATAGATTAGCTACCACATTTACCACCACTTGAAGGTGTTAGTTTGCATGATAGATTTTGTGCTAACTACATCTACACCTCCCCTTGCTTCTACCATTGTTATGATTGTTTATCAGGGGCATGTCTGTACAATGGAATTCACACTCATTATTCCACCTCCTCGTGTACCACTTTCATCAGTACGACCTCCTTTCACATGTACACTTTTCATGAACGATTCTTATTAGGAGCATATTCCATTTGATTCTACTTGTGATGACACAATATGTTCACATATTGGTTTGAATCGGCTAGGCTTTGCTTTTGAGGAACTTTATCCTCCGATGCATTCTACTCACCTTTATCATGGATTCATTCACATTATAGTCGCTTATGGTCTACGTGTCTTTCATCTCACAAGTCTTCTTGCGTGAAGTCCTCGCTTCGCCACTTACATTAGGATAATCTTGGCTTGATTATATTGGGAGCACGTTAGATCCTAATCACACAGATATATCATTTCCCATGCTCTTTAGTCGTGTATTCATTTGCAACATTTCCTTTCTTGGCTATACATAGAATCATACTCGTTGGTATGCACGTGGATGTCCATTACCACCCTTTATTGACGAGGAATATGTCATGGATATGTACAACTTACGCCTCAATGGCTCATTATGTGATCAACCCAACACTATTGTTTATCAAGTCTCTAATGCTTATCCATTTGGCTTTGATCCTGATATTGATGACCTTCTAAATGGCATTACATGATTATCTTCTTCATCATACGCGCTCAGGGGCATCACACTTATTCCCCCCTAATCGACAACACACACCTCTTGACACACATTAGCATCAACATTACCCTATGACACACTTGTGTGCTTCGATTCACACTTGAATGTTTAGGGCATCCTATACACATGAATCTCACACGTTACACATTCGACACTACACATCATACATCTTACATAAATACATCCTACAACTTACATCTTTCATCTTACATTTACTATATATCATTCACATTTTCTCCTTTATACATCTACACATCATACACATTCTACACATTGTATTCCCACACTTATATCATCTACACATCTTGCATTACATATTACACATTATACACATTGCACACTACACACATGTCGGTTTCTCATTCTCGCATCTACTACGCATATTACACATTGCACTCATTACCTGATGAAAGACTCTAGTCTCATGGTCCATACTGGACTATTGAGGGTATACCACTCACATGGACCTCATCACACTCACATAGTCAACCATTCAATATTTTTCTCATGCTACATTCCTAGATTAGTGATATACGCTATGGGTTACATCATCACTTTCACTTGCATCATTTAGTGATATACGCTTTAGGCTGAATCATCAATTTTTTTATCATCTCGTAGTGATATACGCTATAGGCTAAATCATCACTTCTTCTATCATCTTGTTGTGATATATGCTTTAGGCTACATCATCACACATTCTCACACCTTTGTGTCACATATCATCACTACACATTCATCACATCACACTACACATAACACATCGTTCGAACCATTTCCCGATGATGCACTCTCGTTTATGGTTCATTCTTGACTAATGAGGGGGCATAAATAAATGAACCTCATTGCATATAATTCCATTCACTCGGCGGAGGCACGTGTAACCTATCATTCACTTTGCATTCCATTCCATCCATCCATAGCATATTGCATATCTTGGTTTCATTTACTCATGCTTGTGTTTACTTGTACATGTTCACTCTGTTACACATACTAGATAGATATATTATATGTCATTATCTTCATCATACACACATACGCATTCACTTGCTTTCTAGTTGTGATTGCAGATTCTACAGGTCCATTACACGCACCATGGATGCTTGGTGTAATACCTAGTACCAGTCCCACAACAGCTCCTGGGGCATCCACTTTCGTACACTACATGTGTTATTGTTTCATTTTGTTTCATAACACACTACTTTATCATATTATACACGCTTTGACATAATTTTTATCTTTCTAACATGCTAATGGGTGATTCATGTGCAACATTTGTTATACAGGGCTACTTGTTTCCATGGTTATTAGTTATATTGATTGTACTTGTTTGTAATGATATGTCATTATTTGTGAGTCATGCCCTTTGTTTTGTGTGCACACTTGTATGTCTTTGGCTTCGTCAACCTTGATTGTCTTGCGACATCATGAGTGATGTCCCATGTTTGCAACCCACTTTTTTGTGGTCTATATTGTCTTCTTGCGTGTTTACTTGCATCCTGACTTACACATTATCTTCGTAGCTTACACTTATCTTCTACATGCATGTTTTTTCGTACTAACACCTATTTTCCTAGCCACTTGTTTGCATGTGCCTTGGTTTCTACCAAGCACATCCCCTTCCCCGCTGTAGGGCACAGTTTCACCGGTTGGTCCTCTTTTGGGCCGCATTCTCCTTCAGCGATGTTACATGTGCCCCCAAAGAGGGGGGCATCATTTGGGTGAATCAGTCACCCCATACAACAATTTACACACAATATACAACACAACACGATACCGATACAACACATTTCAGGGCTCATAATTAGACTTGGGTCCTTAGTACAAGAATGTCTTTCCTGGAGTGCATATAACCAATGGGCAGTTACATGACTATTGGGTTCAACACAGTCTATAAAACTCATACATAGTTGTTTTTTACAAGGTAGGTTACACATGCGTTAGTACACATCATCTGTAGTGGTGTTTTATTCCAAGGAGTAGTTAAAGGATAGAGGATAACACCAGACCTTCCTCTCTACACTATTTCTATTGTGGTGTCAGATCACCCAAAAAACCAAACAATACAGAGATCTCTACAGTTTTGGGAAGTGGTTAAAGGTTGGAGGATAAATTAGACTTTCCTCCCTATACTTCTTCGGCCAGTGGTGTGAGATCACCCAAAAAACTTACACTTAGTTGACATGATCCTTTCTACACTCTTTCCTCTTCACTGATCAGGTGCACATGTTCCTTTTTCACATTTTTAGCATTTTTACATACTTACATGTTTTTAATACATATACGTGTGTATTAGACTACTTGATCGTCTTCTCTTTTGCTGGTCCATCTGTATGGGAAGCAGGTAGTCAACATCATCAACATCAACACGATACTAACAAAAGGTACATCATACACATCAACATCTACACACACGTTTCCACCCTAGGTTCATTTTCATCACCTTTTACACTTTTGCATCTTTAGTCTCCATGCTCCATCTTTTTAGCACTCCACAGTTTGTCTAGTCCCTCGACACAATTTCTACATCAATCTACATGGATATCAGGTATGCATCTCTATCTACTTTATGTTATTGAGCTTTCTGCTCACCAACATAAAGTGGGGTCAAATGTAGACACAAAATCACGCACTTTGAGTCATTATCTAGTCTTGATCACATACTACTATTTGCATGATTCCTAAGTAAGAGAAGTACTAATTAACCCATGTCTTTGGCCACTTGTCCTTCCTTTCTATCACTTTTCTTAGTCTTGCACCTCTACTTACTCTACCTTTTCAGTCTTTGGCATTTGTCATTTAAAACACTAGCACCCAGGTAGGCACCCTCGTCCCCTTTGGGCGCCCTTGTCCTCTTTGTACTTTGGTCATACTTTCTGGGTCCTTTCTAGCCGTTTGAGCATCTTATTTGTTTGTTAGTTGATCTTTTTGGGGTTAATTACGAAATTCAATTAAGGGCATCATATAAATAGAAAGTTATGTGATCATAATAAGGGACCAAGCACTAAGCATCTACTATCTCCACCTAAGGTTCATCCATCAAAGGCATCTATAGCTCCATTTGCATCCATCTAGCTCCATACAAGGGACTCCATCATCAAGGGACTTTTTTGTACTTTTGTACCTTCAGAAAACTATGTCTGAAAACCAAAACATAAGCAAACACATATAAAACGACCAAACATGTATTGTTAAGAGCTTATAAATACCAAGGTGTAGGGCATCCATAATTTACTTGATTTTTTACTTGAGATTTTAAAATATTTTTGCCACCAAGTGAGACACACTTATATGTTTTAACCGCAATGTTGATGTTAACTTCATAGGAGGGGAGTTTATTGTTTCCATGCACACATTATTTACATTCTCCATCTAGTTACTTGCTCACTACTCACAAACTATGGCTGACACAAGAGCAACTTAGGGCATAATTCCACACACACACAGACACCTAGAACTACATTGGGTTTGAGATGTAGTGCAATGCTCAGTGATAAGTCCATCAATTTGGTAGTTGAGGACAGTTTGACCCCTTCATATGCATATTTATTTTTTAGGGTTTTGATGCTTTGTTTGGGGTTTTGCAGGTGATTTATCCATTGCAGGTTTACAATGACATCCAACAAAGTTCATTGACATACACGTGACAATAAGCAAGCGAGGAACTGCAGACACCTAGCTGACCATATCAGAACCAGGTTCTGACCACTTTTGTAGATGAGGGCACCCAAAACTCAGACCACAGTTCCCACGGGTACCCTATCCCTCTCCAGGTGCCCCAGTCCAGTCAAAGCTGCTGATCTGCAAGTTTTAGAGCTTATGTGTGACGGTCCTCCATTTCTGTTTAGCCGGTCTCCACTGCGACACAGTCCAATAACCTTTGCGAATCAGCTAAGGCTCTTCTAACCCTCTTTACACATTAGGGTTTCATATTTTCTAGCTTAGTTTTCTTGGGTATTATTTCAGTATTTCATTATTCATTTATTTACTACAAACTTGCATTAGATTAGGCTATTATAATACATTTTAGTTTAATCATTTGCCCAACTCGCCCCTAACTCTACGAACTACATTGGAACACTAGACTCATCTCGACACTAATCTCTACACCTTAGACCTAGCTCGTCTCTCACCTGGCGAGACACCTCTTCTCATCTTTCCCTTCATTATGGTCAACTCATATCTCATTTGGTATAAGTATTATAGGCTTGGGGGTTAGCGTAAATTCAACACTTATTGGTCTTGGCCCACTCAACCCCCATTCATTCAGGAGTCCTCCTGACTCGTTCGATCTACACAATCTTATATCTTTATTGAATTTGTTATCCTTCCACTGCACCTACTCAAATCTATACCTATTTTTGGTTCAATGGGCTCTCTCCATCATGGCCTAACTCACTTTGACCACCACAACTCATGCCCTTTAATTATCATGAATGGAGGACTAAAATTCAACTCATTCTGAGGGGTAAGGGAGTACATCCAATAACAGTGGGGCTTGAAACCAAACTGACTTGTGCTATAAAGAAATTAAAATGGTACAACTAGTGTGATGAAGTTTTGGTTATTGTGTCTATGTATCTCTAGACCTCCTCTTTCAAGTTGAATATGTCAAAACTCTTAACAAAGTTTAGACCATATTGGAATCACTCTTTATGAAACAAGATGAGATGAGAGGGCATGAACTAGAAATGAGCTTACTAGTTTGAGCCCCAACAATTTTGACACACTTCAAGACTTCTTCACAATGTTCAAATCAGTGATATTACGGTTGAAGGAATGTGTAATTGACAAGGACTCATAACTTATCCTTTCCATCCTTTCAAAACTAGGTCCAAAATACTCGTTGTTCGTCTCCACCTTTCATGCCACCAAGGATGCACTTGGAACAACATGGAAAATCCCCTCTTTTGATGTGTTTATTGGTCACTTGACTATGTAACGAGACAAGCTAATAAATATGGACACATTGAAGTCTTCCAAATCTCATGCCTTGATTGCAGCGAATGAGAAACCTAAGGCTTATAATAATGAGGAGAAGAAATAAGATAAAAGGATCAAGGGTAGAAAAAGGATCAGAAATCTCTCACCTCTAAAACAAACATTAAACCCACTTCCTCTAAAGTTAAACCTAAGAAGGAAATGGTTAAGTGTAGTTATTGTAATAAAATGGCCATGATGAGCACAAGTGCATGAAGAAACATATTAACCACCTCGGTCATCTTCTTAAGAAGAATAACATAGGTGTCTCTAAATCTATCAAATCAACGTCATCTAGCCAATATTTTTCAAAGGAAAAAGACAATAGTAAAGAGAAGAAGAAGGGCAAAGCTTTAGTTGTCGTAGTGGCTCTAACTTCATCACATGTCATTGATTCTAGTGCTTCACACCATATAGGTTCTTAATAGGTTTAGTTTTCTTTTGTAGAACCATGTAGCATGTTCTCTATCATACTAGGTGATGACACCTATATAGCAGTTCTAGGGAATGGGTGAGTTGAAGTAAATCGCGGAACATTTGACAATATTCTAAGTGTTCCAATACTTTCCATAATTTTGCTACTAGTGTACCAAATCATTGACACAAGGAAGGGCATGAAAGTTAAATTCAACCCAAATACAAGTATCATCAAAGAGCTACACAATTATACTACAGTTGCAAAGGGAAGGGTAGATCACCAGGCTCAGTTATATACCTTCTTTCGTTTTTCTCCTAACACTTCTTCGACTGCATTACTTACTCACACTAATGGGGTTAGCAAACTATGACATGATTGATTTGGCCACCTTAACTATCACCACTTGGGACAATTAAGAAAACATGGTATGGTTGAAGGCTTGTCTAAAGTTATTTTTTCTAAAGATCATTGTGAGGGCTTTGCCCTTAGAAAAAATCTAGAAGAGAAATTTGACAAAGGAAAAACTTGGAGAGCTACATAGATATTGGAGTTACCGCACAGTGATACCTCGGGGTTTTTTTCCCAAACCTTCCTTCACGAGGGCATGATAAATTCTCACCTTCATTGATGATTTCTCACAATACACTTGGGTCTACTTCATTAGAAGTCTGATGTTCATGACTTTTTCAAGACTTAAGTAGTCAGGGAAATTTGTCAAGATTTTATGGACAAATAATAGTGGGGAATATGTCAGTAATAGGTTTGAGTAGTTTACACTATAGAAGGGATTAAGTTACATAGACAATTACCTACTTTCCTTCACATAATGGGGTTGTAAAATGAAAGAACAAGTTCTTGAAAGATATGGTCAACTATATGATTCACTCTAAATCTCCGACACCATAATATTAGGTAAAAGATATTAATTATATGAATTACATCTAGAACCATATCCCTTACAAATCCTTAAAACAAGTCACTACTTTTGAAGCTTAACATGGTCGAAAACTATCAATTAATAACTTCAAGGTATTTGGATCTCCAACTACGTCTTGCATCCCTAAAAATAAATGTAAGTCTATGGAACCTCGCAGTCAACCTTTCATCTTTTTTGGATACCCATACGGTGTTAAGGGATATAGGATTCTTCATCTGACCATATATGAGTTCTTCACTAAGAGGAGTGTCAAATTTCAGTATGGCCCACTAAATTCGACACTTGACACTTATCCACTTCCATAAACTTCACTTGGATTTTAGGATGATTATGACAATTCTAATGATCCTGTGAAGATCCTTGAGTAGGTTCTTGGGCATATCTCTACTACTAAGGACTCTTCTTCTAGTTCAAACACCAAGAGTAGTGATGGAGCTTTACCTCCTTCCACATTTGGCCATGACTTAGATGATGAAGGGTCTATCCCCAAATCTCCTACTACCAATCCTCTTTAGGCTACACAGAGATTATAAAGTGTAGGTACTTAGGTCGAGGGTCCTATAAATGTTAGATGGACATATTCAGAGTCTAAGGATAGGCCACATGCCTTCTTTTCCTTTGACTCTAATAAAAAAAAAATTAGAAGGCACATGAAAATCCTGAGTGGGACTATGAACACAAAATCACACACTTGGGTACATTTCTAGGTCCATAAACACATACTTGTATTCATATGATTCCTAAGCAAGAAAACTAGTAATTGACTACTGTCTTTGGCCTCTTTTCTATCTTTCTTGTTTTCTCTTTGGTCTTACACACCCTACAGCTCTAGTCTAGAACTTTACTACTATTATTTTTTATTACTTTAGACACCACCGCCTAGCTAGGATTGCCAACGTCTAGGTGCCCTCGTCCCCTCTAGGATGCCCTACATCTACCTCTCTTACTTAGTCTTACTTAGGCATCTTATTATATCTTATGGGTTGTCCTTTTAGTTTTCAATTAACAAAATTCAACCAAGGGGAATCATATAAATACAAAGCTTATGTGACCAAAATAAAAGGACCAAGCTCTAAGACATCTATTATCACCACCTAAAGTTTCATCCAAAGGCTTCTAAGAGCATCAAAAGAATCCATATAGCTGTCCATTAAAGGGACAAGGGACTAAATTCTTTTACATACACGCATAGGAGGGGAAGTTCATTTTTCCATCCACATACCTATTAAAATTTATACATCTAGCTATTACCCATGCTATCATGTGCACTTACAAAAGGGCTTCATAGGGCATATGATTACTATCACACACTCACAAAGAACTACATGGAGTCTGAGATGTCGGTGCAACACTCGGTCATAAGTTCACTTTGTTAGATGACCTCCAGGGTCCATTCCATGACTCCCCCTATTGCATATTTTATTTTTGGGATTTGATGTATTTTGATGGTTTTATAGGTCATCTTCTTTTTGTAGGTTACAGACAAATTCAACGATCATCCTAACGACATACAGGTGACCAACAAGTGAAGGTATCAGAGACACTTACCTGTGCACACATAAGAAAAAAAATTTATGAGCTCATGTGCATAGTCACAAGCTCCCATCAGAGGTATCTAGTGCCCAGGCACCCTCACCCCAGTCTAGGCACCCTAGTCCCGACTCATCTAACAGTTCCATAGATTTTATCTGGCATCAGTTAGGATAGTTTGCTCTTCCTGTTCACTCAGTCTGATCTAGTTTAGATCATATTCAAGGGATAATGTCAAATCAAATAAGTCTTTATTTCTCCCTCTTACACTTAGGGTTTCATATTTATCTAGTCTTATTGCTTATGTCAACTTATATTCCAACATTTCTTTAGCATTTATTTATCATACATGACTATGCAATTAGGGTTTTACAAATTCTATATTTTTTAAATCATTTGGTGAACCCAACCTTGCTTCTAGGTATTTTGTCTTCTTTTTATCATGGCTCAATCTTATGAACCCTTTATTGAAGCCCACTTTCAAGAGCTTAGTAATCATCTTGTAGAACATCCATAAGATCTTGATCTACTCTTATTCATTACTCGTGAGGAAGCCACCAATCTAGCTGAGCTTAGTTTTCCTACTTATACTACCACTTCTATTCATTTTGCTAAACCTCCTAATTCCACCCTTCCACCTACTTCTATTGTTCCCATATTTATTCTTACTCCCACCAACCATATCACTCCACCTCTTATTTCTCACACGTAGCAAGTCTCTTCTATTGGCACTCAAGACCTAGCCTCTCTATATCAAGATCTCCAAGTGCAAATCCAGAAACTTCAGCAGGCTACTTCTCACGCATCTCCATCTCTTGACTCCACTTTACTACTTCACACTCCTTTTGCACCTATCATTTCCGCCTATCTACTTCCTCCAATTTTATCACCCCTAAGTTTCCCGCCTTCAATGGCCATGGTGACCCTTAAGAGCATCTTAGATATTTTCATGCGTCATGTCTCGATTATGCAGATGGCCATACTTTACTAGCAAATATATTTCATAAAAGTATAAGATTATGATATGTTGGTTTTATGATCTACCTATTCATTCGGTAACATCATTTACGCATTTAGCCGATGCTTTTCTCACTCATTTTTCAATCAATATCAGTTTTAAGATATCCTATGCTCAACTTGAACAAATTAAACAAGGATCTAATGAGCATCTAATGAACTATGTTTTACGATATAAGAACAATTTAGCCAAGATGACCAATGTGCTCGATGACTCAGAAATTCAAGATCTCCTTGTCCAAAGTATCTTACCACCTCTACAAGAGAGTGTAATCTTTGAGACATCTACTTCATTTGATCATTTATGTCATACTCTTAAATTACGTGAAGGAAAACTTATCTCTATGGGAAAACTCAAGTATCATGATCAACCTTCATCGTCTTCTAACTGATTTCAAAGAAAATCAACTTTGAAGATATCTCCTAAGCCCACTGAAGCAAAATCTATTGTTAACGTTGTCTCCACTCCTGAAAAAGCTTTCAATGACAGCCTCCAAAGTGTACATTCACAAAATTTCCTTGTGCTTCACATATTCTATTACCACAACTTATTGAGAGAAATATTATTACGCTTCCTCCTCCACTTAATCTAGACCCATCTCACCCTAAAGGACACAATTATAATGAAAATACTAGATGTGACTATCATCAATGCATTGGGAACTCTATCGATCGATGTTTTAAACTTTGACATCTTATTCAAAATCTTATTGACAACAATGCAATCGAGATCCCTGAGCCTTTGGCATCTACGCTGGCTAATGAAAAGAAAAAACTCAAAATATTTAATGATCCTCTCCTTAAGCATGAAAAGAAAGTTGCTGACTCTTCTGTTAATCATATATATCATGTTATGTCTCTTCCTTCATCCAGGGCTCTCGATTTTCTAGTTGCTAATGTTGATGCATCACCACCATTCATTACATTCTCTGATCACAATTATCATGCTACATTCTCTTCTGATACATTACATATTAATGTTTCTATTGGACCTCATACTATCAATAATGCAATGATCGATCCATCAATTCATATGGGTGTGTGCTCTATTACACTTCTTGTCACTATCAACTATCCACTCTCTCATATTTCATATCCAGTTCCTAAATCTTATGGTTACGTCAAGCTTCTAGTTACAGTTGGGCCTCTCACCATGTTTGTTTCCATTCATTGTGGCACCTTCAATCAAAGGTTTTGACATGCTCTTAGGTCTCTCTTGGCTCCATGTCACTCAAGCTATCATTTCCATGAATCACTTGTGTCTTAAATTCATTCACAACAAGCAAGTTATCACCATCAAAGGTGTCCCACCATGCACACCATGGCCTTAGCCTCCTCTTGAGGTTTCCATTGCACTTGCTAGAACATCTAGGTCCCCTGGACCTCTAAAATCTAAGGCACATTCTGATCACCTAGTTCTCCCTTTGCACATGAACCTATTCATTCTCATCGATTGGCTAGTCCATCTTGTCGGCCTAAGTCCCCTACTCAGGAAGCCCCTTCACATAGGATTTCACCACCTCCTTCACTCCTAGGTCTCATATAGTCTCCTTCATATAGGTGCTCATCACCTCTTAGGTATCCTTCACATAGGTGTTCATCACCTCCTAGGTCTCCATCACAACAGTGTTTACCTCCTAGGCTTCAACACATTCATCAGTCTCATACAACACCGATCTCAAAGCATGGTCACACACCTTTATCTCCTCAGGCATCGGGTGGAGGACCCTTGCCCTTTACTTTTATTGGATAGATTACTCATCATCATACACTTGGGAGGCATCATGCTTATTTCCCCCTTGTAACATCATCAAGTGTCTTTCATTTCTATTTCTAAGATATTTAGTATTTCTTTCATGTACATTCACATCATATTACCCTCTTTCCACATTCATCTCGAATACATATGAAATGAACCTGATACACCTCTTGCTTTATCTATCATTACCCTATGACACACTCTAGTTCCATGGTTCATACTCGACTGCTAAGGGTCTAAATATGAAATGAACCTCACCACATTCACACTCTTTATGCTCTATGCTTCATTGATCTATCTATCTAGCACACATTTTCAAACCATTTCCCGATGACACACTCTTGTTCTATGGTTCATTCTTGACTATCAAGGGGTCTTTTATAAATGAACCTCATCTCATGCTCATTCACATCCACTCGGGGGGCACACTGATCCTATCACATTCACATTACATACCATTCCATCCCACTTATTCACAACATATTCCATATCTTGGTTACACATACTCTTACTTACTTATACTAGTTACATGTACACTTTGTTTCACATGCTTGACAGATACTTAGTATGTCATTATATTTCTATATATACACATGCGCATTCACTTGTTCTCTAGTTATGAATGTAGAATTCCTACATATCTTTACATGCAACAATGATGCTTGGCACTGTACCTCTTACCAGTCCCACCGAGGCTCCTGAGGGCATCTACTTTCTTACACACTACAGGTGCTATTGTTTCATTTTATACTACTTCCTATTTTTACTAGCACACTACTTGTTCCCTTGATACATACACGTTTTGACATATTCTTTATCTTCCTAACATGTTAACGAGTGCTTCATGTGCAACATTTTCCTTATATGAACTATTTTCCACCATGGTTGTCTTGATAATTTTTGCCATTATTTTCCATTGTATGCCATTGTTTGTGGTTTATGCCCTATGTATTGCTTGATCATTTCTTATATGCTTTTGGCCGCTTCGGCCCTGATTGTCTTGTGACATTGTGAGTGACGTCTCATGTTTGAAACCCACTTTTAGTGGTCTACTTTTTCTACTTATTGCTTGTTTACATTGTCTTATATAGCATGTTTTACTTTTTCTACTAACACATATGTCTAGCCACTTTGTTTTCTCGTGCCTTGGTTTCTACCATGCGCATTCCCTCCCCCTTGCAGGGATACAGTTTAAGAGGTTTCATCCTCTCCTTTGGACCACATTCTCCTATTAGATGTCACATGCACCCCAAATGAGGGGGGCATACATTGGTGAATCAGTCACCCCATACAACAGCTCAAAGATTCAGCTACAAGCGTTGCACAATACATGAACAAAATAGAGTTATAGTCACAAACGAACCCAGAATCTGACTTGGGTCCTTAGTTCAGCACAATACACCAACTCCCAAATACATACACTAGCGTCCTGGATGCTCCTAACATTTCCTAGGTGCCTATGACCAGGGGAAATTACAATAACTTTCTTAGATCAACACGGTTTTCAACAGTTCACAGAGCAATTTTCATAGTACAGACACATTCCTCTAGCAATCATAATGCATTCTATCTCATTTTTTCTACTTGGAACAAACATGGAACAACACAAAACTAAACACAGATCACACCATCTACAGTGGTGTATAAATTTGGGAAGTAGTCATGGAAGGAGAGTAAAACTAGACCTCTCTCCCCAACACTCTTCTTCCATGGCATGAGATCACCCAAAAAACTCACACTTGATGTGAGATCGCCAAAAAACTCGCTCTTGGCATGAGATCACCCAAAAAATCACTATTGGCATGATATCACCCAAAAAAATAGCTTTAGGACATTTTCTATCATTTTCACTCTTCACATTTTTCTATGCCTTTTACTACTTTTTCACATTTACATACTTTTACAAATTTTTCATAATACATGACTTTGACTACTCTTTTGCTCTTCTTTTACAGTTCCATCCTTAATACAAACAAGAAGTATCCCTACATCAAACACAATCAAGAAAAACAACAACTACAACATGGTACAACTCATAGGCTTCACCCCTAGGGTCACTTCCTCTTTCTTAGCTTTCACGCTTCATTTTTATCACTCCACGCTTTCACTTGTCTCCTTGACACATTATCACCATCACATTCTACATGGTTATCAAGGTACACATCTCTTATCTACTTTATGTTATCAAGTATTCACTAAAAAACATAAAGTGGGGGAAAATTTAGACACAAAATCATGCACTTGGGTACATTTCTAGGTCCATAAATACATACTTGCATTCATATGATTCGTAAGTGAAAAAACTAGTAATTGAATGTTGTCTTTGGCCTCTTTTCTATCTTTCTTGCTTTGTCTTTGGTATTACACACCCTATAGCCTGGTCGGTAATTTACTTGCTTATCTTTTATGACTTCAAACACCAACAGCCTAGTCAGGATGCCAGCACCCAAGTGCCATTGTCCCCTCTAGGTGTCCCCGACCTTTTTCTTATCTTACTCACCTCTTTTATCTTTTTAGGCATCTTATTTTCTTAAGGGTCAACCTTTCAGTTGTCAATTACATAATTTAACTAAGGGAATTATATAAGTACAAAGCTATGTGATCAAAATAAAGGACCAAGTTCTAAGCATCTATTATCACCACCCAAGGTTGCATCTGAAGGCATCTAAGAAAATTAAAGGAATCCATCTAGATTCCATTCAAGGGACAAGGGACTGTATTCTTCTGCATACATGCATAGGAGGGGAATTTTATTTTACCATCCATACATCTATTTACAATGCCACATCTAGCTATCACCTGCTATTACATGCACTTGCAGAAGGGCTTCGTAGGGCATGATTTTATCACACACTCACCATAACTACATGGACTTTGAGATGTAGTGCAATGCTCGGTCGTAAGTTCACTTCAGCTAGGTGACTGATGGGGTTAGTATAACTCCCCATATCTACATATTTTCTTTTTGGGATTTGATGTAGTTTGAGGGTTTTTCATGTCATCTTCTCTTCTCAGGTTACAGGAGAATTCAACTATATTTCAATGACATACATGTGGCTAAAAGAGAAGGTTCAGCGACAGTGTGTGACATACAAAATACCATTTTTTGAGCCCCTACACACTCACAGGTGCCCAACAGAGGTATATGGCGCCTAGGCTCCATCACCCCAGTCCATGCACCCTAGTCTTGGCTCATCTAGTAGTTCCAAAATTTATTTGGAACAGTTGCGACAGTCTGCCCCTCCTTTTCATCAGTTTCTCTAGTCTAAATCATATTCGGGAAAGTGCAAATCAACTAAGTCCATCCTTCTCTCTCTTGTACTTAGGGTTTCATATTTCTTTAGCTTATTATTTGTGTCAAATTTATGCTTTAGAATTTATTTATCATACGTGACTCTGCAATTAGGGTTTTATAAATTCTATATTTTTTAAATCAGGGACACATCTATGTAGGAGGAGTACAATTCCTTGATTAGGAACAACACTTGGGATTTGACACACCTTCTTAAGGGAAAGAAGATGGTTTGATGCAGGTAGATATATCACACAAATTATGTTGCATATGGGTCCATTAATAAGTTAAAAGTATGATTAGTAACATTTTTTTTCACAAGTACTTGACATTGACTACACTGAGACTTTTGCACTAGTTGCCAAAATGAAATCTATCTCATTCACTCTTGTTATTGTTACAGCTCATCACTAGGGTGTTCATTAGATGAATGTGAAGAGTGCATTTTTTCAGAGTGACCTAAAGGAGGAGATCTACGTGGAGCAACCATAGGGTTTTATTCAAGATTCTTACTTAGTTTATAGACTTAGAAAATATATGGCCTCAAATAAGCCCCTCAAGCTTGGTATGTGTTATCCAAATGTGCCCCCTGCTCATTTTGTGGCTAACTCCCTTTCATTCTTTCCTTCTATTGTTCCTCAGTCATAAATTTTTACTTTTAGGCACTCAAAACCTTCTGGAAATGACACCATTGGATAGAGCTCTTTCTCAGCTTTCTAGAAAGGTAAAGATTTCCTCCTAACTCCACGTATTTTTCAAGTTATGGCTCGACGGAGTTTTTGTGGCAAATTTTCCCTTGCAAGGTCTGTAGCCAATCAGAACTCACCACGTGTCCAGGTCAAAAATATCAAAGCGATCCGATTTTGGCCTATTTTTGCCTTAAAATAATTTCGCGTTCTTTATATCAATGGAAAGCTGGTGAAATGCTCTACAAGATTCCATGGTCAATTTTGAATTTTGGTTCAGTTTGGAGGGAGAAAATCAAAAAATGCTTCTGGTACGTGCCCATGGACAGAACTGACGTTTCAACAACCAATTTTAATGCAAAATGGGTCGCATTCTTCTCCAACATGGTCAAAAATGTCAGGGCATGAGTTTGTAAGGACCTCCATGCTATTTTTAATGCATTTTGGTCAATGGGGAATGGCTCCCACATTTTTTCACGTTTTCTCTCTCCTGGGCTCGACCCATGCACTGTAAAAGCCGGATTTGGCTCATTTTTCAAAGGGGGGAACACTTTTTTTGCACAACAAGCTTCTGTTTTCACTTTCAACAAGTGATTTTGGCAAGTATCAGACCTTCCAGGGATTGTAACAGGTTTTTCTGCCTCTTTGGTGTTGGAATACAAGGATTTTGATGTTGAAAATCACAATGCAGGCTCTGTGAATACTTTCAGTCCTTTGTATGTGTTGTTTGCTTCATTTCAAACCCTTGTTTACAGCTTATCAACCTGTGCATGATGTTTTATGTTGTAATTTCTGATTTGTGTCAATTTGCATGAGCAAGAAGTGCTCACCACTCCTTTGGTGTATCACCCTTATCAGTTTAGTTTTAATTTTTGCATTTCTTATCCCTATCTCCTTGCAAATTAAGATAAAATTAGGATCTGAACCTCTACAGTTGTGTAAATAATAGATCTGATCAGAGGAGTTTGAGGAACCAACCTCTAATATGGAGATTCCTCTTTCATTTTACAAGTCCCACACTTGGAGAGAGGTTTCAATGTTGTGCAATCACACTGGATGCCTGAAACTTGATTTGCATCCAGGGGTGCTGCTGATTTGCAACAACAGTATGTAAATATGGATTCCATTCTTGTCATTAAAAGTTTCTGATTTAATAAAAATTAAATCTTAATTAGAGGATTGTACTAAATCAAATATATCATAAACATGTAATATATCAATATATAATGATGAACAAATACAACCAACAAGAGGATAAGAGTGACTTAACTAATATTTGGTTGTCAAGATAGGATCTATGATCGAATGATGGTGGAACAAGATCAGTCTGGACGGTGTATGCTTCTTTTGGAAAATAGTGATATAAAAATTATTCTTAAAAATATCACTCAAAAGGGGACAAAATCACCTGGGCGCTAGTGTCTACACTAGTTACTAGTGTCTTGGCAATGGGTGCAAATCTACCTCTTTTAATGTCTGATTATGTTAACTTCACTTCACTTTGTGTTGCATCCACTTCATTGTAGGGTTCTCTTGCCGCACATGTACCTGCACAAGACTTAAGCACACATTAGACTAAATAAAATATGTAAATGCTTGAGTCAAACTGACCTTAGTGGTCACCCCAATGTGATTGTCATCAAGCGTTACACTACATTTCAAACTCAATGTAGTTTTGGTGTGTGTATGTGATAGAAATTGTGTCCCTTAAATCTAGGTTTCCCATGTGTAAGCTGCACTAATATAGCGAGCTACAACTACTTTTCCCTTAAGATAATGCGTGTCATGGAATTCAGAATTCTCCCCTCCTTTGTAGTGAATGATGCAACCCAAATACAGTCCTTAAGGTGTTCCTTTTTCCCAAGTAGTAGATTGAAAATAATAGCCCAGTGTTCCTTTAAGATAGTTAGTAGGTAGTATATATATATGACTTTTTTGCTTGAATTTTGACATTAATAACAAATGCTTACTTCACTAAATCTGGACATATCCAGTAAATTTGGACTCTAGTATTTCAAGGATTGGAAGATGTAGACACCTAAATTCTGTTTTTGCAATCTTATTGCCAAAAGCACACAAATCACTCTCATTCTTACCATTTCTGTTATAATTAGTGATTTTCTACTAATTAACTAACGTTTCTTACCATTATGGTTCATTAACAACACTTTGTTGATTACCTATCCTCTTTCACATTCAGGATGCCACTTTATGATAAATTGTAAGTCAAAATCCTCTTCCAAACAGACAATTAGTGATTATAAGCTAATTAAGCCTATTTTACCCTTGTTTTGGTCAATATACCCTATTATTGGTCAAACCCCTTTTCTAGCCATTCAAAATCACCCTGTTTCCCTCTACAACATCTCAGCAAGCTTCAAAAGCTTATCTTAGCCTCCTAATTGACCCTAAGTGGTTGATTAAGGCTCCTTACATCTTAATCACTTGTTAATTCACTAATTGTGACTAGAAAACCTTAATCATGATTAGAAATCCTTAATCTACTTTATGCTTTTAGTCCCACATACACTGAGATGCTAGTTTTCCTCAAAAGAAAAACTATAAAAAAGGAATAACCACATACCTTTAAACTCTACACCATGCTTTGAATTGCATATCAGATAAGAAATATGATTAATAGCCAAGTTCAATCCTTGCCTCAATCAAGTCTTCAATGGGGTTTGTAGATGGGTATCCAATATGATCTTGTAGTCATTTTTGGAGATACCATGTCATCTTCCTTGGAGTAGCAATAAACCCCCAATTTGATTTCTCCTAGATCTATTTAGTTCTAAATTAGTTCGCAATTAAATATTAAGTAGGCATACTTTAGCTAAGATAAATTGATATATCATGTTAGTTATTTCAAGCATTCCATTAATCTTTAATCATTGATGTAACTATTATTAAATTCAATAAGCATTTGTTAATTAGGCTATGTGGTGTTAGTCTTGTTAGTTTAGCTTTACTTCGAACTTTTAGTAGTCTTCAGAAGAAATCCATCTCCATTTTTGCGTATATTGGATTCCATTTTTGTCTATATTGGATTTCATTATTACTATTATTGGAATCCATTAGTAGCAATATTGGATTCCAATATTATCATTATTGGACTTATTCTAGTTCCAATTTCACTATTATTGGATTCTAATTTCACTATTATTGGAATTAGATTCCAATTTCACCATTTTTTAGATTTTTAATGTTGTCAATATTGTAAGGCTAGAAACTGCTAACTATTATAAGGTATGAGCCTATTGGATTAATAAAAAAATTAACAATAATTTATTACAAAATCAAGTTCAAAGTCATGAGTGGTAGCTAACTATTTATATGGCGTGTCAGTTCTATTAAGGTGAGCAGTTGCTAACTATTATAAGTCACGAGCCTTGATGTAAGGTGAGCGGTCACTAACTATTGTAAGTGTGAGGATCTAAAAATTTTCAAAGTGCTAGGCTCGAACTTTCAAAGTGTGAGCCCTGCACTCTGAAAAATCTGAGAATCTTGCACTTTTATAGTGCGAGACCCGCAGTCTAAAAAATTGGAGTCTCTCACTTTCGAAGTTAAAGATTCACACTTTGAAAGTGCAATCCTCGCACTTTGAAAGTGTGATTCTCAAACTTTGAAAATGTAAGCCTCACACTTTGAAAGTATGAGCATTGCACTTTCAAAGTGCGATTCTCAAACTTTGAAAGAGCGAGGCTTGCACTTTCAATGTTTATTATGCATAATCCTTAAATTTGACATTGGCCTAAATGATTATAGTGTTATGTTGATTTCTAGTGGAACTTACCATAAAATTACATTCTCACCCCAAAATATACCTGGTAACAATTCAATTATTGCTTTCTTAGATTGTACACAACATTAAGTTCACTAGTGTTTATTATTATAAACTATAACTACAAGTAATCATAAAAAGCAAACAATATATCACAAATTTTATTACCATGAAAGATAATAGAATTTATGCTTGTACATTGTTCCATTCTCCATATAAACGATGAGTCACTTAAGTGAGCAAGAAAATGAAATAATCCTTGACACAATTCAAGCAAAATATTTGTGAGAAATGTTGTCTTATGCCCTTGGATGTACATTGAACCAATATTTTATAGTTTACATCATTTAAAAGACTCATTGTGCCACAATTGTATTCTTTGTGAGTCAAGAAATAACACAACTGATTTGTCATCATCTTTACATTGAAAGGTTATATGTGTACATTTCAAATGTGTTACAAATTCATACATATATAGTTGTAAATCCTATATGAGGAGTGGTCGCCTTTTGTGGACAATTTTATTTGCATAAAACATGAATACCTTTACTGCCTCTTGAACGAGACTGTCATTTTGGATATAAATAGCATTGAGTAAAGTAGCAGTGGAGGTGTTATCAAAGTGGAGACTAGTATTTACGAGTAGAAAACAACAAAAGATTGTACTACTACTAGTATCAGAAGTGGATTGATTTAGCAATAATGAAAAAATTCCTATTGTGCAAGTGAAAAAGGAATAAAATGTGCAAAACTCAATTTTGCCCCTTTAACAAGAAATTTGGGCATACTTTTTTTTGTTTTAAGGGTTCAGAGTGGTTTGAAATAATATGGAAAAAAAATTGGGCTGTAATAGGTAAGACTGGTCATTTTTTACTTGAAAATCAGCTTAGTCGTTGAGAAAAGTAGACTGTCTAACACCATTGGATAGAGATGACTCTAGGGGATGATTTTTTTTTACTGTCACAACACTTTCCAAGTCTTGTTCTAGTCAAAAAGTGTTTTGCGAAATCACCTCACTAAATCTCAATAACAAATGCCTATTTGAAGCGCAAGTGGTGCTAATTGTAACATCGTTGTGCTTACCATATGTATATCCATCCAAATACCTCCTGTAATTATAAATAGGGGTCAGTTGGTTCATTCAGCTACTAGGAATTTGCATAGGAGCATGCACTGGTGATGTCGACTTTAGAAATTTGGCAACGTCATGCATGGTGGGTCAAACAGATGGCAGATTCTTGGTGCAAAGCAAGGCCAACTAGAAGTTTTTTCTTATAATCCCAAGATCCCTGCAGGTTTCTGTAACTTTTGTATTAACAGTTTTCATGACTATGTTCTTGTCTACTTTTGATATAATCTGGGTTCACTAGCCAATATCAAAGACAATTAACCCACATTTGATTTCCCCAGACAACAAACATTAAAAATACTTAAATAATGTAAAGCGTAAGCTCCAAATGAAGATTAACAAACATAAATCTTACCAACTTTGGCAGATTTGAGTTATTGGCCACATCTTCCTTCCCATCAGCAACTCCAGGAGAGCAATCCCGCAAATGTTTACGTCAGATTTCTCATTAATCCTTGATGTTCTTGCATATTTTGGGTCAATGCAACAAATGGTACCCATAACATATGTAGAGGTGTGATTTTTGGATGAGGAAATGCTCTTTTCAATGCCAAAGTCTGACTAATGTGCTTCAAAATTATAATCCAAAAGAATGTTTGAAGTCTTCATATCCCTATGAACAATGCATGGGTTATGATCATAATGAAGATATGGCTATCCTTCTTCAACACCAGGAGCAATCTGTAGCCGAGTGTTCTAATCTAGTGTAATCTTATTTGATGATCCTATATGAAAATAAAAATTAATAAAACACTTGTTATATTTTCCAACAATCCATTTTAATATGAAGGTTAGAGATTGATTGGACGATTCTATTTCAAAAAATGAATCTACAATGTACATCTGATCCATTTTTCTTCATAACATAATCATTTTACTCACCATGTAGGATGTCCCACAGACTTCCGTTTACCATGTAATCATAAAACATCAGGTTTCCAAGTGGAAAAAGTGAACATCCATGCATACTCTCAAGATTCCAATGCTTGATGCTTCCAACTATTTCCACATCACTTTCAAATGAAAACAAACTTAGTTGGTCGTGACTGTACTTTCTCTTTATAGCAATTGGATTAGAATTCTTTAGATCATAGTTATAAACAATGCTTGTAGCACCATAGCCAATTAAATATTTCTCTTCTAGATTTTTGTGATTGTCATTATGTTTTCTTACATGTAAAGAGCCATGTTCATGTGCAGTATGACCAACCTTAGAGAAACTAAATGTAACAAATAAATGTGTCAATAAAGAAATTGTAATAAGATATTGCTTTTGTGATGGGTTGGTTGATAATCCATATAATATGAAACCATGTCTAGCCATGTTAGTGTATACACCTTGCTCCATGTTGTTTGTAAACCCTTTTATAAATACCTTTGGATTTTTTGAACGGTACAGAGCTATACTTATGCACAATAGTAGTACTGAACTCTAACAGATGCAAACGATTGTCGGTTTTGAGATGGATGTTGTTCATTGCATTGGGCCACAATTTTGTTAGATATCATCATACTATTCCTAGTTTGCCAAATTTTTAATAACAATAGAAGAGTGTCTCTGGAACCTGAGCTATTTAACAAACAACTATTATTTTTTGCATCTGTTAATTGATGATATCCAAAAACCATAAGAAAAAAAACTGACTTGCTACGTAGAGAAAAGTTGTGTTTATATCTACACCGGTCTGGAGGAAATAATGAAAAATTTATTAATGACAGGAATTTCCCCAAAAAAATTGTTGTAGGAGAGTTTTCTGTAAGAGACATAGAGCCATTTACATTATCCTCTATTATTAGGTAAAGAGAATTAAATTTATTCCTTTCTTAAAGACCTTCATATCTTTCGACAGTGAAGACCTCCTGGTTTCCACAATCATGAGCTGTAACTCAAATATGTTTTTTACAGTGATGGGAACATAACCATCAATCCACTATTTTTTTTTGGATTGAGGGTAAATTGAGGGTGTTTGAAAGGACCCACATCCTTGTACACATGAGGATTTTTGAAAGGATCCACAACCTGGTTACAATGAAGGGGACCACTCATTAAGAACCTAATTGAAACAACCATGAAACTGAAGTGAAGATGCAGTGACCGTCGACAACGACCGCAGCGAGTGGGACAACTTAGAGCAACTACCAACGTCGGCAGCGAGAGGAGCAGCCACTAGGATCAACAGTAAGTGGAGCAGCCACAAGTGTCAGCAGTGAGAGGAGCAGCCACGACCGCAGCAAGAGGAGCAACAACAGAGAGTGAAGCAGCCACCAGTGTCAGCAGTGAGGAGTAATCACCAGTGTCAGCACGAGCAGAGATGCCGCCTCTAGTGGCGAAACCACCTCCAAGGAGGATCGTGCCTTGGGGGGATTTGAAACCGGGTGGGCAAGCACACAACCAAGTGTCTTGACCGCACCACTCCCACCCCATCGGCACCATCAATCCACTATTAACTCCTCTATACAAATTGATTTTTACTTTGAAGGAAAGATATCGTATAATATATTAATGCTAGTGTCTGTTAGTCTTCACTTCTAGCAACAAATTGACATCTTCAAACAAACCAAATTTAATAGTGATTAATTGTTGAAATTGCTTAGTGCAACACACAACAATTTTTTTTATTAATGATTTTTTTTTTTCATAACTAAAGGAGGGTTAAAGGGTCCCTTTCCCTATACATTATAGATACAATGAGAGGATCAGTCTGAAAATCTTGAATGATCCAACAATACTTTGGTGAAAAAACACAAGGGCCTATGCCAAAAACACAAGTGGTTGGGAATACAAAAAAAAACCCAGACCAGTAAGACATACATGATGATTCGATAACAATGGAACTAACAAGTCTATATAATAACCAAAATAAAGTTACACCCTAACATATTTTAAAAGAACTTATTTATTTGAATAAGATGACACCTCCGTAACCTCCACTTTAACTGGGATGAAAACAGTTTCCATAGGTGGTTCTGGAAAAAGATGCTCTTTTCCAGCAGCAACTTGACTCTTTAACCAATCATATGCCTCACGACCTTTCCGATGAAGAAGATCCCAATGTGTCGGTTCCTGTTGCAATGGAGAAAACATATCATCCAGGTCAGGAAAGGGGAGTGAACTATGTTCCACCCTCGGTGTCTCACCCCATTTGGACACACCAAACACAAATCACATTAGGACGTCAAACCATTTGTACAACTCTCAAAAATGGCAATGTCCTCCAAACCTTCATATTTATAATGAGCCTCAAAAAGAAAGGGCCATGACGCACTCATGGTTTTTTCCATTTCCGCTTCCATCCCAGACCTATACACTGGCTTGATCCAGTGACGACCCATCTCCAAAGCCTAATCCTGCACCGGGTGTATGATAAGAAGATGAAAAATGAACGTTGAAGAAACTTCCGCATTTACCCTCAGAGGTCCCTCTAGAGAAAGATAATCATCTCCAAAAACTCCCTCAATAGCAACTAGGTCTTGCTCTGTTTCAATTTGAAAAATGGATTTCAAACGATGACACAAAATTTTGGTATAAAATCCCATTTCATGCACCGGCGCGAAAAATTGCATGAAAGGAAACATTTGAAAGGCCATGACAGATGAAATGAAAGCCAGTTAAATAAACTTGAAATGTGTGAAAATAAGGAAGAGCAGATCAATAAATATATGGAGTGACTATGCCATCACATGCTTGTAATTAATACAAGCTTGCTAGGGGCTTTAATATCGACCTTTATTGGAAAAGGGGATGAGTCTGGGAAATCAACATATTTATTTCCAATCTTATCACAAAATGCTTTGTCAGTCCTGTGATTTTCTATAAAATTTGCCTATTTAGTAGCCTCCCAATATATAAGATTTAAGGTCCAATATGTAATTAATGAAAGCATAAAAAAGAATTTTATTCACACAATATTTTTGATGGCGACGTTAAGCAATAATATGAGAGTCACTTCCAATAATTAATTCATTACTATTCAAGTCATTAACAATGGACCAACAATGTTCTAACACTTTAATTTATTGATTCATACATTTATTAATTTACAAAAATTCTAGTCGTTAGTCATGTTATTAATTATGTAATTAACATATGGAAGAAGGTCACCCTTTTTTCGTGGCTATCATGCCAAACTAGCTTTGAGGATTGGAGAGAGGTTGACACACACATATAACACTTAGACTTAGATTTTTGTTTTTCCTAGGCCAACAAAAGTTTGTTTATTTTATCAAACACACCATTGGGGATACTGAGAATAGAAACCATGAATATGGGAAATAAAATAATAGTATATCAGAAATATTTGATAAATACAACAAAAGTTCATCATTTAATATTGTGTGAGAATCTTGTTCACCTTCGCCCTGCGTATGTGGTTGATCGTTTAGGTCTAGTTTCTTTGAAGGAATATTTTAAGAAAATATGCAAGGCCAAGACAAACAAGATATGCCTTCATGTTTAAATTATGTACTTCTTTTATGATGATCTAACATTGCCATACTACATGGCTATGTTAATTACAAGAAATTATTGATCGTATAAATAACAAAGCCTTCCATTTCACTAACTAACGACACTTATCGGTTGCAAAAATTCTAATCGTTAGTCATCCTTCTTGAAGGTTCATATTCAAGGACTTGGTTCTGTCAAGGATAGCCCATTGAATATAATATAATTACAACAAACCTGTTGAGATTGTTTTTTTTACATTGTTGAAATGGATTCGTCAAAAATATAGAAGATAACAACTGATAGCCTTCTCATCAACGAATAATTGGTAAACATAAAACATGCATTGCTCTTCACAGACTCAGATCATTCATTCTTGAGCAAGACTCATGTTCATCTTTGCCCTCCATTTTTAGTAAAACATTTAGGACTATTTTGTTTAATGGGTTATTTCTGGAAATATACAGGGCCAAGATTATTAGGATACATCTTCAGGTTTAAAATACATACTTTTATTATTATGCTCTAACTCTTATCTTTGTCGCTAAGGTAGAAAATGATTTTTATTAGGTCAATATTTTAAAAAAAAAGAAACAATAGAGCCTAGTGAGCGCCAACCACTCCACCCCCATCTCACCATCAATCCCCTCTTAACTTCCTCTATACAAATTGATTTTTACTTGAAGGAAAGAATATCTATAATAATAATGCTAATGTCGGTTTAGTCTTCACTCTAAGCAACATTGGACATCTTCAAACAAACCAACTTTAATAGTGATTAATTGTTGAAATTGCATAGTGTAACACACAACAATTTTTTTTATTAATGATTTTTTTTTTCATAACTAAAGGAGGGTTAAAGGGTCCCTTTCCCTATACATTATAGATACAATGAGAGGATCAGTCTGAAAATCTTGAATGATCCAACAATACTTTGGTGAAAAAACACAAGGGCCTATGCCAAAAACACAAGTGGTTGGGAATACAAAAAAAAACCCAGACCAGTAAGACATACATGATGATTCGATAACAATGGAACTAACAAGTCTATATAATAACCAAAATAAAGTTACACCCTAACATATTTTAAAAGAACTTATTTATTTGAATAAGATGACTCCTCCGTAACCTCCACTTTAACTGGGATGAAAATGGTTTCCGCATGTGGTTTTGGAAAAAGACACTCTTTTCCAGCAACAGTTTGACTTTTTAACCAATCATATGCCTAACGACCTTTCCGATGAAGAAGATCCCAATGTGTCGGTTCCTGTTGCAATGGAGAAAACATATCATCCAGGCCAGGAAAGGGGAGTGAACTATGTTCCACCCTCGGTGTCTCACCCCATTTGGACACTGTTTGTACAACTCTAAAACATGGCCACATCCACCAAACCTTCATGTTTATAACGAGCCCCAAAAAGCAAGGGCCATGACGCACTCATGGTTTTTTCCATTTCCGCTTCCATCCCAGACCTATACACTGGCTTGATCCAGTGACGACCCATCTCCAAAGCCCAATCCTTCACCGGGTGTATGATAAGAAGATGGAAAATGAACGTTGAAGCAACTTCCGCATTTAACCTCAGACGTCTCTCTAGAGAAAGATAATCATCTCCAAGAACTCCCTCAATAGAAACTAGGTCTTGCTCTGTTTCAATTTGAAAAATGGATTTCAAACGATGACACAAAATTTTGGTATAACATCCCATTTCATGCACCGGCGCGAAAAATTGCATGAAAGGAAACATTTGAAAGGCCATGACATATGAAATGAAAGCCAGTTAAATAAACTTGAAATGTGTGAAAATAAGGGAGAGAAGATCAATAAATATATGGAGTGACTATGCCATCACATGCTTGTAATAAATACAAGCTTGTTAGGGGCTTTAATATCGACTTTTATTGGAAAAGGGGATGAGTCTGGGAAATCAACATATTTATTTCCAATCTTATCACAAAATGCTTTGTCAGTCCTGTGATTTTCTATAAAATTTGCCTATTTAGTAGCCTCCCAATATATAAGATTTAAGGTCCAATATGTAATTAATGAAAGCATAAAAAAGAATTTTATTCACACAATATTTTTGATGGCGACGTTAAGAATAATATAAGAGTCACTTCCAATAATTAATTCATTACTATTCAAGTCATTAACAACAAACCAACAATGTTCTAACACTTTAATTTATTGATTCATACATTTATTAATTTACAAAAATTCTAGTCGTTAGTCATGTTATTAATTATGTAATTAACATATGGAAGAAGGTCACCCTTTTTTCGTGGCTATCATGCCAAACTAGCTTTGAGGATTGGAGAGAGGTTGACACACACATATAACACTTAGACTTAGATTTTTGTTTTTCCTAGGCCAACAAAAGTTTGTTTATTTTATCAAACACACCATTGGGGATACTGAGAATAGAAACCATGAATATGGGAAATAAAATAATAGTATATCAGAAATATTTGATAAATACAACAAAAGTTCATCATTTAATATTGTGTGAGAATCTTGTTCACCTTCGCCCTGCGTATGTGGTTGATCGTTTAGGTCTAGTTTCTTTGAAGGAATATTTTAAGAAAATATGCAAGGCCAAGACAAACAAGATATGCCTTCATGTTTAAATTATGTACTTCTTTTATGATGATCTAACATTGCCATACTACGTGGCTATGTTAATTACAAGAAATTATTGATCGTATAAATAACAAAGCCTTCCATTTCACTAACTAACGACACTTATCGGTTGCAAAAATTCTAATCGTTAGTCATCCTTCTTGAAGGTTCATATTCAAGGACTTGGTTCTGTCAAGGATAGCCCATTGAATATAATATAATTACAACAAACCTGTTGAGATTGTTTTTTTTACATTGTTGAAATGGATTCGTCAAAAATATAGAAGATAACAACTGATAGCCTTCTCATCAACGAATAATTGGTAAACATAAAACATGCATTGCTCTTCACAGACTCAGATCATTCATTCTTGAGCAAGACTCATGTTCATCTTTGCCCTCCATTTTTAGTAAAACATTTAGGACTATTTTGTTTAATGGGTTATTTCTGGAAATATACAGGGCCAAGATTATTAGGATACATCTTCAGGTTTAAAATATGTACTTCTATTATTATGATCTAAATCTTATCTTTGTCGCTAAGATAGACAATAATTTTTATTAGGTGGATATTCTTGGAAAATAAGAAACACTAGAGCCTAGTGAGTGTTAAACCACTCCTTTTAATAAGTAATGCAGCTTAGCGGTCACTATGCAATTTCTTTGATATGACCCGAAATGAAAAATGCCTTACAATCCACATTTTATCCATTCATATGATCTATTTTCAGAGTGCTATGTTATGTAAGTATTGGAGCTTAGTGGTCGACTAAAACATTTTCTATAATATGAACTTGTTTTTGGTCTCTATTTTCATAATTAAGAAAAAATTTATCCTAGAGGTTGATAATCTATTCCTTTCTACAATAAACAATAAACAATAAGCATAGAGTGCTATGTTCTGCAAGTATTCGATCTTAGCGAGTTGTTAGGCATTTCTATTTATATACGAACTATTTTTTGATCTCTATTTTTGAAATTAATAAATAGTTTAGCCTTAAGGTCGCTAATCTATTACTTTATCAAAGACCTCCATAGCTTCTGATTGTAAAAAATTTTGCATATCTCACATATTTATGCATCTAATATCTTATTATGAAAAATGCCTAGAGCCCAATAATATCTATTACTATGATTTGTTATTAGAGCACTATGTTTGAAATAAGATATTTTTTAGCCTAGTTGTTGCACTAAATCATTCCTTCCTCTAAGTATTCGAGCTTAGCGGATCACTAAGCATTTTATTTTATATGAAACTGTTGTTTTATCTCTATATTAAAAATTAAAAATCATTTGAGCCTAGTGGTTGCTAACCTAATCCTCCTAATAAGTAACGGAGCTTAACAATCACTAATTCTTTTTCATTGATGGTACATTGATGTGTAAAAAAAAGAAAAGATGCAAAAGGTGTGTGCCTAGCAGTCTCTATGATGTTATATGAGCACCCTGAATTTGTTTTTAATAACCATCTTTCTTCTCGACTATGTAAATACCTCCATATCTTTTTCCAATAAAAATTGTCTGTATCTCATGTATCTATCATCAAAATATATTATGGAAAATTCCTCAGTGACCATTAATATCTATTACTATGAATTTTATTCTTAAAGAATGCTATGTTAAATTTAATAAATTGTTTAGCCTATTTGCCTCACAATCATTCATTTCGTGTAAGTATTTGAGCTTAGTAGTCACTAATACATTTATCTTCACACAAACTGTTTGATTGATATTATTTAAGTAATGGAGTTTAGCAGTTCGCTAAGTATTTTAATTGATACGAAACAATATAAATTATGTGTTAGACACAAAAAAATCTTCTGATTAATATAGAAGTTGTGATATATTTCGAGGGTATGTAGTGTCACACTTGGTTATGCAAGGATTGTATACCCAATAAGATAAGATTATAGTTATTGAAAATACTAGTGATAAAAAACTATAGAGATATTTATTTACATTGCTGAGAAATGAAACCTAGGAGTCGTAGAGGCTAGCGAACTACTAGGATTTTTCTCAACAAATAGACATTGACAACATATGACATTAAGAGTTTTTCATTAACACACGTACTGAAGAGAATAGCCTGGTCCCCTATAAAATATATTAATTTATTATTTTGAATTCGGTGTTGAAAGAAATATCATTCTAATGGAGCTTAACAGTCGCTATTTTATTTCCTTTCTATAAGGTACTCTCAAATTCTGGTGAAGCATAAAGTTATGTTTTAGTTTTTTCTAGAGTAAAGCATAAATAACTCCAAAATATTAACGATAATCATGAGACATATTAGAAATTTCATGCTCACGTATCAACATGTTAATGGATTATAGTTGTACAACTTAATAATGCAAATTTTTATGAGGTAAAAATTATTTTTTAATTCTATCGCTAATTAAAAATTTCTTACTAGATGTGTCAATTATATAATTGCATAATTAACTGGTTCAAACTTGCAAGATGCCACATTTTGTTGGATGTTTTTTGAATTAACACAAATGATAGTTTAAAAATATCAAATTCTGCTCTTGATAAAAATTATATAATAAATGAGGCATATATCATTCTCTTGAAATTCAAATACTTTGTTTCCTAATGTTCAATTCTACTTTCTAAATGGTTTTTTAATTATTATTAATTGAATATTTGTCATTTTCTTACGGGAGTTCACAAAGAAACTTTTGTCGTTGTCCCACTTATTTGTAAAGTAGGTAAAATTAATAAATTTTATTTCCATGTATCACTCTCTTAAAATTTATTTATTTGGCTTCCTACTGTTCACTTCTATTTTCTAAATGTTTTTTATTAAGGTTAAATCAATATATGTCATTTACTTGGGATTTCACAAAGAAACTTTTGTCATTTTCCCAATTGTTTCTAAGTAGGTAAAATTAATAATTTGATTTCCTTGTATCCCACGTTATCCCCTAAATTATATTTAAAAATCATCGAATTTGCACTCGATAAATTTAATAATTAACATGAGGCGTATATCACTCTCTTAAAATTTATTATTTTTTGTTTCCTAATGTTCACTTCTATTTTATAAATGGTTTTTTGTTATGCTCAAATTAATATTTGTCGTTTACCTGGGTGTTCACAAAGAACCTTTTGTCAGTAAAATTAATAAATTTGATTTCCTTGTATTCCACGCTATCCTCCGAATTAACATGAATTCAAACTTGATAAAAATTAATAGTAAATGAGGCATATATCGCTCTCATAAAATTTATTTATTTTTCTTAATGTTTTCTTCTATTTTCTAAATGGTTTGTTCTTTTTGTTAAATTCATATTTTTCATTTTCTCATGAGTTCACAAAGAAACTTTTGCCATTGTCTCACTTGTTTCTAAAGTAGGTAAAATTAATAATTTTCATTTCCCCGTATCCGAAGATATCCCCCAAATTAAATGTAAATATTAATGACAGGTGGATTCAGAGTACGATATGCAAAATCCCCCACATTAAATACCAATATTTGAAATAACAAAATCCAACGTCTGTTCTCTTTAAGAAGTCGAAATTCAAAATTTGAAATTTCATATTCCAACTTTTTTTTTCAGTTTTCAAAATTTATTTCATTGAATGAATTTAGGAAAAAAATAAATACACTGGAGATTTGTTATATTAGGGTTTATTTTTTATTTTGAAATCACAAAAAATAAGCTCTTGAAATTAGAATAAAACACATGCAGGTACTAATTTACTGGTCCGAGTGCTCAATTCTTAGTCATTTTTTTGAACGGTAAGCTATAGGAAGCGATTGTAATCACATTTGGGGGTGTAGAAACAAGACAAAAAAATAGTGATTGTGGATAGATCATGGGTACAAGTGTAGACTCAAGAGGCCCACAAAGGACAGAATCAAAGGAGATAAGTAAAACAGGTTGTGGATAGAATCTCATAGATACTGTGTTTTCGAGAGATTACAGAGCTTTAACAGACATCATCAAGCACATCAAAATTTTAGATACAACTAAAACAAGTATTTATCAAAAGAATCTATGTTATTGTATGTGTATCGTAGTTGACGGTGAGCACTTCCAACCGCTCTGTATTCACCTAGTTCTTGTGTTTTCACTGCGATCCGTCCCTGCCTTTCCCTTTGGTTCCTTTGCAGTTATATTTCATCTTTTTGTCAAAATGCATTGCTCTATTTGAAACCACAATTTTGTCTACTAATGACCGAAGATTTTGTTATCCCTTTAACAATATTTAATCTTTCCAAAAACCCATTTTTTATGTTCAGTCGTAGCTCAAGTATTCATGTATGTTAAAAGGGTGTTCCCTTTTTAACCCTTCCATTTGTCTTTCTAGTTAATTTTTTGTTGATTTTTCGTTCTTCTTCATCCATTTATTTTTTCTTGTAAGTGTTGTCATCTATCCTTATTAGCAAAACACGAGTCACATATTTATAAATTTTTTTTTTGTAATGGTTTGCTTTTGTATAGTTTAGGTAAATATTTTGACCTCCTTTAATGATTTTTTTAATATCAAAGAAATAGTCGTGACTAATTATTCAATATTTGATTCTCAGTTCATTTCTACGTTGATATATATATATAGTTTTTTATATTTGTTTTCCCACGTAGAAATAATTAAATGCAACATTTTTACAAAAATTTTATGTTTCGTAAAATTGAAGCACATTATATGTACTCGTAAATATTATTAAATATAAATGTTAATAATTCTATTTACAAACATATATTTCATTTACAGTTAGTTACAACTTACTTGATAAATGAGCCAATCCAAAGTAACATTTTTAAAATTCTAAAATAACATATTCTAAGACTAGAGGCCACTAAGCTAGATGTTTACAACATTGCCTAGCTATTACAAGAAAACATAAGGCAACAAATATTCCAATGTAAGACAAATATTAAAGAGTTTCCTGAATACATTTTTTAAACAAGAATGGAGACTAGTGATCACTAAGATTCTGGTTGACTTGCATACAAAAAAACTAGGATGGCTCGCCTGAAAACCGAGCTAAGCACCATTATTATATTTAGATTTCCGTATTGTGATATCAGAATCCTACCATGATATTCAAAGCCTAACAACCACTAATGTCGAAGATTATTAAATAGTATTGGTGCAACATAAGAAAGACTTGATATTAACGACCGCTAGGATATTTGTTGCCTTGCATACAGAACAATTAGTAATGACCCAACTGAAAAACCAACTAAGCTCCTTTATTATATTTGGATGTTACAATACTACCTTCTAAGAATAACAACCGCTAGAGTGGATGTTTACTTTCTTTTGTTGATGTTCCAAGACAACAAATTTCCAAGACAAGATTAATTTAAGCAAATTTCTAGAATACAAATATTCCAAAATGAAATTTTCTACATTGCAACTGCGACTTCAATATGTTATTTGAACTCTATCACATGATATTCGAAGCCTAGCAGCCGCTAAGGTCGTAAATTATTCCATTGCATTGGTGTAACATAATAAAGACTTAATATTATCGACCGTTAGGATAATTCTTGATCTTGAATAATGACCCGACTAAAAACTTAAAACTGAACTAAGCCCCAACTCCAATTTTTTAACTAGGCGGCCTTTGAGTACAAAATGATTTTCAAAATTTATTACATGATACTCCCAGTGTCCACTAGGATCGAAGATAATTACATAGCGTTGGAGGAAAATCACAAAGACTTGAGGTTAGCGGCTGCTAGGATATTTATTGTCTTGCATTCAGGACAAGTAGTAATGAATTGACTGAGAATCTAACTATGCTCCGCAATTATATTTAAAATTTAAAAGAGTGATGACTGCTAAGGTGGATGCTCACTACATTTATTTTCTTAATACTCGTGATTTCAAATGAAAATTTAAATTAGCGTTGCAATATTCAAATTAACATTATTACAACATCACAAAGGCTTGAGGTTAGCGACTGGTAGGATAGTTGTTGTCATGCATACAGGACAATTAGTAATGACTCAACAAAAAAATGAACTAAGTTCCATTATTATATTTAGAATCTAGAAAATGATGTTCCAATACAAGTGATCGCTAGGGTCAATGTTTACGTCATTTCTTGGATATTCTAACACACAACTAGACAAAAAATATTCAAAGACATGACAAATATTAACAATTTTCAAGAGTACACGTAGCCCCTAAGATCAAAGCTTATTATATTCCCATCGTGTAACATAACAAATTTTAACAAATTTCCCAATTACACATATTCCAAAAAGATTTTTTTCAGCCTAGCGGTCGCTGAGTTCAATATGTTATTCGAAGTCCACCACATGATATTCAAAGATTAGTGGGTGCTAAGGTTGTAGATTATTTCGTTGTGTTGGTGTAACATAACAAAGTCTTGAGATTAGCGGCCACTAGGATAATTCTTGTCTTGCATTCAAGCCCCTCTAACCTAAAGCTATAAAGATTGTTTTTTTACATTGACAGAAAGATATCCTAGAATATATAGGCACTAGTAACCGCTAGTCTCCCCTTCTACCAATAAATTGATAACTTGAAAAAAACCAAATTTAATAGCTATAAATTATTAAAATTTCTTAGTGCAATGCATAACATAAACTTATACTAATGATTTCTTGTGTTTTATAATTAAAGGAGGGTTGAAGGGTCACTTTCCCTTTAAATTACAGATACAATGAGAGGATCAGTCTAAAAACCTGAACGATCCAACAATACTTTGGTGAAAAATTCAAGTGTAAATGCCAAAAAGCACAAGTGGTTGGGGATACAAAAAACCCTATACCAGTAAGCCAGACAATATGAATCGATAACAATGGAACTCACAACACTTTATAACAACCAAAATAAAGACACAACCTAATGGATTTTAGAACCACTTATTTATCTGAATCAAATGACACCTCCGTAACCTCCACCTTTACGAGCATGATAATAGTTTTCGTTGGTGGTTCTAGAAAAATATGTTCTTTTCTAGTAGAAACCCAAATATTTAACCAATCATACTCCTCATGAACTTGCTGGAAAAGAACATCCCAACATACCGGTTCTTATTGCAGTGGAGTAGAAATAACATCTAGGTCAGGCAAGTGGAGTGACATACCTCCTGTCGCTGGTGTCTCGCCCCATATGTCCACTTCCTATAAGAAATGATTTAGGACATAAAACCATTTATACAACTCTGAAAAAACGTCCACGTTCACCAAACCTTCTTGTTTATACCAAGCATCAGAAAGAAAGGGCCATGACACACTCAAGGTTTTGTCCATTTCCACTTCTATGCCAACCCTGTAAGTTGGCTTGATCCAATGACTACCCATCTCCATAGTCTAATATTTTTCCACATATATGATAAGAAGATGAAAAATAAACATCGAAGCAACTTACGCATTCACCCTCATATGTCCCTCCAGAGAAATATAATCATCTCTAATAACTCCCTCAATATTAACCAAGTCTTGCTCTGATTTAATCTAAAAAATAGATTTCAAACAACAACGTAAAATTTTGGTATAAAATCCCATTTCATGCATGAACACAACAAATTACATGAAAGGTAAATGTTATCCAAATAACTCTCCTAGTTATCTGGGTAACTTGCATACACATTCTGGCTCTCTATTCCTCATTGAAGGCTACACACATTCAAGTTCAATTGGCACATTCCCTTGGTTATAGTTTCCCTATGCACCCATTTCCTTCCACTCCTTCCACTTTCTCTTTGCACCCACCTTCTATGCATTCGCCTTCTTCCTAAGCAGCTTCTTCACCCTACGTGCATCTCACACTTACTTCAATAAGATAAGTCCTTAGCCCCCTCGAGCATCATTCCCATTACTTTGTAATAGTTGCACCTTCACCATATGTTCTTTGCTCACCAGTTTGCTTCATTTTCCTCCACCCCTGCATATCGCCCTGCGCACCCTCCTCTCTTTGCGCCTTCCTCTGTCTCATTCTTCCATGTGCATCCTTCATGGCCCTCCTTTGTGCCCTTCTATGTGCCAGGTCATCTTCTGACATACTTGAGTGTGCCATGTGAAACAAGTCAAAGCATGCCAATAGGGCACACTAAATCCTTGTAACAAATCAATGAGTGACATGTGGTAGAAATGACAAATATTTACACAGTTGGCCATCATTTGAGCCAATCCACACGTGCCATGTGTTTTGCGTGCACTGACAACTCTAACATCTTCTGACAACCGTATATTTTGCTACAGATCTCAAATCGGTGTGCATCTAGACTTGTCAGAAAGCTTACTGACATTAGCTACAGTGCCAGAAATTCAAATTCAAATTTTGGCAGATCTGGTAGGTGAGAAATGGGAAAACATCTTTCTGAGCATTAATGAGCAGATCTGATTGCTCCAACCACCCAATTTGATATGATTCACCCTCCTTTCTTCTTTAACACGCTAAACAGGCTTAGGGAAGTGTATTTCACAAATTTCTAGGAGGATTTACAGGCATTCAATGCTTCTTGTTGGTGGTTGTGTTTCAAATTTAGGTTTTCCCTCCTTTTCCCTTCTTCCTCCATGGATTCATCTATAAATGTAAGAGCAAGGCTCATTTATTATGTTGGACACTCTGGATCCTTATGCATTTTGCTAAGGACTCCATATTTTCTATATTTTGAGTTGTAGACCTCTAGATCTGGCTCTTGCATGTGGATATTGGCCTCCTTCATCATTGTAACAGTTCTGTGCATTTCTGGAAGTAATAGAAGCATCATTTTGTGACTATTCTCTATCCTAACGTGTTTGCATTCCTTCTTCTTGCCTTTTCTTTTACATTGTGTGCTGGTTGTGCTATTTCAGGTCCCTTGTAGTTCCATATTTAGTTGTGTTCCATGAAAATGATCTGGTGAATACGTGTTTCATTGTGCTACTCATGCCTAGCCTCCTTTCATGCATTTCCTTTCATTCTCACTCAGAACAGATAGTGTTCATCCCTCTTTTCTGGTGCTATCACCTTTTAGTGTAGTTTCCTTTCATGTTATCCTTCTATCCCTGGTCCCTTGGCATTATTAGCTTAGTTTTCCCTTTCAACACTAGGAGTAGTAGTAGACAGTAGAAATAGATAGAGGAACCGGCCTTCTCCAGAGATCCATCCCAAGTGCGCAAGGTCCCACAACTTGGGGATGGTTCCATTGTGGTCTCAAACACCTCAGCCCTTCTGAGATCTGAGACGTGGGTGCATGTTTGAGCAACCAATAGTTTCTGGCACACCCGGTGGGACCAACATTGAAAGCTCAAATTTCATATCTCTAAGTTCTGGTGTGTGGACTTAGTATTTCAGCCTTTGGAGGCTCATTTCAACACATCTGGTGACTCCCAACATTTTAAGATCTTTATTTCAGCATTCCTAAGTGCCTTTCATGAGAAGAGTGCATACAAGAAGAAGTGCAGCAACTAACTATTATTTTGAGTACCTCTCACTATCCCCACAAAGAGTTCATTCCAAAAATACTGCATGTGCATCTCTATCTCCCGCGCGCCGCACCCATTCAAATCCTCCTCAAAATAGACAACCTGTGCACCCTGCAATGGCACATCAGCCACCTCCTCCACTGAGAAACTTTGCAAACTTTGCTGGAGGAAGTCCCTTGCTGCTGGCTGTGCAACATGATATGCCAAATGGCATGCTCAAGAGTATTCCATACTTTACTGGTGAGAATCAAGTCACCCCTTAGGAGCATATCCAGGATATAGAAAACATGTGTGTTCACTCTATCTGATCACACATGATGATGTAGCAGTCAGGCTACTTGCAGCCTCTTTCAAAGGTAAAGCACTTCAATGGTACCGAGGCTTGAGACTTGGATCTATCACCACCTGGGATGAGCTTGGAACAACTCTTTGTAATTACTTTGAAGATAAGTCAGATCACCTATCTTTGGTGGAGCAACTGATGACAACAAGGAGGGCACCCAATGAGCAGATGACTGATTTCAACATCAGATTTCAAAAGACTTGGGACAGAATCCCTCTTGTGGTAAGACCTACAACTCAACATGCTTTCCTTGTATTATCTGAAGGCGCTCAACAATGATATTTCAGTTATGATCCAATCCATGGGAGGTAGGACTTTACCAGCTGCTTATAGTATTGCAGTAAGGGCAGAAAATAGTCTTATTCAGGCCAAAAAGTTGGCTCCTAGACCACCTATGCCCTTGTTCCCAGAAATGTCACAAGCACCCCAGCCTTATGTGGCCCCTATTCCTATTCCTGTTCCTAAGCAAAGCGCGCAACTGATTGCCTCAACATCCTACTCTCCAGCACAATAAAAGGAAGATGAAGAATTGAAGGCCTTGATTAGAAATTTATCAAACAAGGTCATATCATTAGAAAAGCAATAGGCGCAAGCCTATAGAGGTAATTCTAATCAGGTGCATGGCCAAAGTAATCAACCTTGGTAGAATCAATATGGAAATCAAAGATACACACCCAACCAGTAGAATGATAGATGGCAGCCTAATGCACATCTCCCCTTGCAAGTTGTTCCTCCCATGCCTTCTCTTCCAACACCTAGTGCGAGTCGGGTGCTTGTTCCAGTTCAGAACAATTTGGCACAAGATTCAGAATGGTGCTTCCCTTGCAACATGCCTCATAGTCAATATCATTGTGCCAATGCTGCATGTGCCCAAGCCTTCATGATCCAGAATGCTTCAGTTTGTGAAGCCTTCAACAAGTGCCCCTGAAGCAGATAACCAAGAAAGACCAGAAGCTCCTCCAGAAACAAATTTGATGTTCTTTGGCACAGAGGACTTATGTGCAATCAACCAAGCTGCAGAAGATACAAACAGACCACGTGCCCAAGTTGTAGACAACACAAGATATAAGAAGAGAATGTTAGAATCAGGCACGCAGGTCACAATCCCAGCAACACAAGTAGATCCTCAGAAGAAGAAAGAAGCAGACAAGGCATCTTGCAGTAAAAGTGCTCAAATCCCTATGCAGGAGGCCCCACATAAAGCTCCTTCTGAAGCAGCACACGCCCCTCCTTTGGTAGGTCAAGCCTCTTCTCTAGCTAAATTTTAGGCTTCCATGCCTGAACAGTCAAGAAGGGATGTTATTCCCCAAATGCATAAGATGGGGGGCCTTCCATTTAGCATTGTTGACCAGATGAAGAGAACAAACATAAATGTCACAATGTGGGATGCCCTAACCATTCCATCTTAGTGGGATCTATTGCATGAAGCTCTGGCACAACTCCCGTGCACTGATCCAGCTATGCAGAAGCCACACACTTCTATCAACATCTGCCAAGAAGAGGAGAAACAAGTAAGTAAAGTTGTTAAAACCCCACCCTTCTATATGTCCTTGATCATAGGAAAACACCTAGTGCATAATTGCATGATTGACTCAGGTGCTAGTACTTCTGTTATGCCTAAGAAAATAGTTGATGTCTTAGGTCTGAAATATAGCCCTTTGTCTAAAGGAGTCCTGCAACTTGATGGCTCAATTGTCACCACCTTAGGAGTCATCAAGGATCTTGAGTTAACCCTCCATGCATGTCCAAGCCTAACAATTACTCAAGATGTGTCAATCATTGACCTACCTCCTTTGTTTTCCCTATGTTATCAAGGGACTTTACTGCTAAAGTGGGTGGTTACTTGTCTTCTGATTGGTCTCATATGTTACTCAAGACAAGGTATGGTACCCGGTTTACCATACAAGCTGAGCCTATATTTTCCTATCATGTAGAGTCATATGTCCCATCCCCTCTCCAAGCCAACTATTTAATCCAAGAAGAACAAGCTTCAGTTCCTGAAGAGTAGTCTCTTCCACCCTCTGTTCCTGACCTAGTGCTTGATGAATGGGTGGAAAGACACCATAAATTTGATCCCTATGCTGAAGAACTGGAAGCTTATGAAACTAGGCTTGGTACTTATTGCATTCTAGAAGAAGAAGCTATGTTGCCGCGCGTGCTCAAGAAAGAAAAAGTTCAACCTGGTCTATGGAAGTTGTACTTTGATGGATCCAGAAGCAGAAATGGTGTGGGAGCAGGAGTGGTTCTCATTTCCCCTAAGGATGAGAAATTATTCTTCACACACAGGCTACAGTTTGCATGTTCTAACAATGTGGCAGAGTATGAAGCACTGGTGCATGGCTTGCTCATTGCTGAGAAGAAGAAAATTAAGGTGTTGCAGATCTTTGGGGACATAGAATTGGTTATCCACCAGGTTACCAACAAGTGCCAGACAAAGAATAAGCTTCTCAAAGCTTATAAGCATAGAGTTTGGGACCTCCTTGAGAGATTTGATGCTCTAAATCTATAGGTGGTGCCACATGCAAAATGAACAAGGAAGCTGACTAGATGGCCGTGCTTGGTTCACAGTTCTCTCTTGCTAAGGACTTTGTCAAAGGAAATACTCAGCACATCAAGATGGTGATCAGACCATCCATTCCAGATAACAACACTAGTTGGAAAGTGTTTGATAGTGATGCACAAATCATCTAGTTTATCCAGAATGAAGCTGAGTTCTCATCAAGCATGCAAGCTGATTTGCATGACAACTATGGTGACCAAGTGATACAGCTAAAGACAAACAAGTTTCCTAAAGGGTTGGTCACCTTAGAGAAAATGTTTAGCCCTGATGATGAGTTCAAGGGTGAAGAAAGGTACATGCATGCCATGCAAGAAGACTTCTCCTCAGTCACTATTACGCATGGGAAAGAGTTGTTGCTCAACAGGACTTGTGCACATGAAGTAAAACAGGACTTCATATCTCTTTGTAAAAAATACAGTGATATCTTCTCATGGGAGTATGAAGACCTCAAAGGTTTTGATCCAAGTGTTTCTCAACACTCCATTGACCTTGATCCTAGTATCAAGCCCATCAGATAGAAGCAAGGACCAGTCAATCCAAAGATAGAGCCCCTCATGAGAAAGGAATTATCCAAACTCATTGAGGAAAAAATTATTTTTCCTATCAAATACTCTACCTGGGTCACAAATCTGGTTCCAGTACATAAGAAGAATGGTGAAATTAGACTCTGTGTTGATTTCAGAGATTTGAATAAGGCATCTCTAAAGGATCATTATCCTTTTCCTTCAATGGAGTAAATTCTACAGACTGTGGCTGGCGCATAGAGATTCTCCATGCTAGATGGATATTCAGGTTTCAATCAGATCCTGGTCAAGGAAGAGGATCAATTCAAAACAATGTTTACAACCAAGTGGGGAACATATGCATATCAAAAAATGCCCTTTGGTCTGTCAAACTTGGGCACCACATTTCAGTGCGCCATGGATATTGCCTTCAAAGGATACATTAATGAGTTCATCTTGGTTTACCTTGATGACATAACAGTCTTCTCAAAGAAGAGCGTGGATCATATGGCACACCTAGAAAAAGTATTTGAGAGATGTAGAGAGTTTGGGGTGTCTCTTAACCCCAAGAAGTGTAATTTTGTAGTAGCACAAGGCAAGCTCTTGGGCCATGTGGTTTCAAAGGATGGCATTGTAATTGATCCTGAGCATGTTTCAGCCATCCTAGCTCTTTCCCTGCCGGCGCACAAAAAGGCCCTACAGTCCTTCCTTGGCAAGATCAATTTTGTTAGGTGTTTTATCCCTAACTTTGTAGGACTGGTTTGGCCCATCACCTTGATGCTCAAGAAGGACATAGCCTTCAGATGGACAACAAAAGGAAGAGAAAGCTTCAACAAGATCAAGCAAGAGATTTCTTGCACACCAACACTCATCAACCCAGATTACTCAAAGGATTTCATCCTTTATGCTTATGGTGTTGATGCGAGTGTTGTTGTTGTCCTAACACAAGAAAATGAACAAGGGCTAGAACAACCAGTGGATTTCTTCAGCCAGACGCTGAAGGATTATGAATTAAAGTACAGTCACATGGAGAAGCAGGTCTTCACCATCATGCACACACTCAAGAAATTCAAGAGTATGCTCACCACCAATCATATCAAGGTGTTAGTCTCCCACTCTTCGGTCAGAGACTTCATCATGGGAGCAGAAATCAGTGAGAAAAGAGCATGATGGGTGACCAAAATCATGGAATATGATGTGACTATTAAGGCCACAAAGCTGGTAAGAGGTAGCGCACTCTGTAGGCAGATTGCTGAGGATGCGCATAATGAACCTGAGGCTTCATTATTTCTGGATGAAGACCTCCCATGCACAGAACTTGAGTAGAATACAGACCCTGGTGCGTGTGACTGGATGAAGGACATGATCACATTCCTTTCTGAGGGTGCATACCCTCCTAGTTTAAACAAAGAAAAGAGAAGACATCTGAGGTTACAATCTATCCCTTATGTGTTGATTGATGGAATTCTCTTCAAAAGGAATCTTGATGGCATGTTGTTAAGATGTATCAACGATGTGCAGACTGAAAAAGTGTTAGTAGAATTTCATGATGGATTCTCTGGTGGACACTTCTCTACCAAAACTACAACAATGAAGATCATAATGGCAGGTATCTTTTGGCCTACCCTATTTGTAGATGCACACAAGTGGGTCACAAAATGCAAGGAATGTGCACTTTCTTTGTAGGAAAGAAAAGATTGGCAGTGCTTCCCCTCCGACCAATCCAAGTGGATCAGCCTTTTACGCAATGGGGTCTCGACTTCATAGGCATGATCAATCCACCTTCAAGCACTGGACATAAATGGGTGTTGACAGCTACAGATTACTTCACCAGATGGACAGAAGTTGTTCTCACTTAAGGAATCAACCGAGTCAGTCATCCTTGAATTTCTCAAGGTATAGTCACAAGGTTTGGCGTTCCTCAAACCATTATCTATGATAATGTAAAAGCCTTCCTTGGTACTAAAATCACTGATTGGGCTCTAAGTCTGGGCATTTACCTTGAAGAATTCTTCCAGCTATTACCCGCAGGGAAATGGTCTGGAAGAATCAACAAACAAGAACCTGATCAGAATCATGAAGCACACAATGAACATCAGCCAAAGACAGTGGCATACAAAGGTCTCACGCGTGCTCTGGGAAGATAGAATCACAGTAAAAAAGGCAATAGGAACTTTTCCTTACAATCTTGTCTATGGAAAGGAGGCTACCCTTCCTTTGACACTAGAGCTAAATTCGTTAGCACTTTCCCAATAACTGGGATTTGAAGGTGCAGACTAGAGAGAAATCAGAATGGCAGAGTTGGTTAATCTTGAAGAATCAAGGAACTCTACCATGATCAAGCTAGAACAACATCAAAAGCAACAAAGAAATGGTTCGACAGAAAGGCTAGGCCTCAAGCTTTCAAAGTTGGGGACTTGGTTTTAAAATGGGATGCTGACAGAGCTAAACCAGGGTGCCATTCAAAGTTTGATGCACTTTGGAGTGGCCCATACATCATTAGTTCCTACAAAGAAGCTAACTCTTTCGAGTTAACTCATCTTGATGGAGGCACACTACAAATCCCAATAAATGGGATCTATCTCAAACCCTTCCATTAAGTTTGTTGCATCATGTTGTATATATTAGAGTAGTTTCAATTCCTCTAAGTGCGCTGCACACACATAGTGTTTGTTTGTACATAGTTTTTTCTTCTTGTGCTTCCTATGCATGCTCTTTTGTTGCTTCCAGAATGTAGATCTTCTTTCAGCAGTTACAAGATTCAGAACAGAGTCAAGAAATGATCTTCAAGTGATTACAAGGGTAGTTTCATGATTGCATAAGTAGACTCCATGCCTAATGGATGCTCCAGGATACTGATCTTCTTCATCTAGCAGGAAGATGGCCCCAAAAGTCACCAAAACTGTTATCCAAATAACTCTCCTAGTTATTTTGGGTGACTTGTATACAATATTCTGGCTCTCAAGTTCCTCATTAAAGGCTGCGTGCATTTAAGTTCACTTGGCACATTCCCTTGGTCACAGTTTCCCTGTGCCCCCTTTCCTTTTCCTCCTTCCACTTTCCCCTTGCACCCACCTTCTATGCATTTTCCTTCTTCCTAAGTAGCTTCTTCACCCTACGCACATCTCACACTTGCTTCAATCAGCTAAGTCCCTTCCCCCCTCGCACGCTGCACCCATTACTTTGTAATAGTTACACCTTCACCATACATTCTCTGCAACCAGTTTACCTCATTTCCCCACTGTGCATGCGTGCCCTTCTGCCTTCCTTTATGTCTTCTTCCACGCACCCTCCTTGTGCCCTCTATGCTAGGTCATCTTCTGACATGCTTGAGTGTGCTCCCACAAACCAATCAAAGTGCACCAACAGGGCGACGAATCCTTATAACAAATCAATGAGTGACATGTGGTAGAAATGACAAATATTTACACAGTTGGCCATCATTTCAACCAATCCATGTGTGCCACGTGTTTTGCATGTGTCGATGACTATAACATCTTCTGACAGATGTATCTTTTGCTACAGAGCTTAGATCGGCATGTGCTTGGACTTGTCAGAAAGATACTGACATCAGCTATAGTGCCAGAAATTCAAATTCAAATTTTGGTGGATCTGGTAGGTGAGAAATGGGAAAACATCTTTCTGAGCATTGATGAGCAGATCTGATTACTCCAACCACCCGATTTGATATGATCTTCCCTCCTTTCTTCTTCAACACACCAAAAAGGCTTGGGGAAGCATATTTCACAGATCTCCAGGTGGATTTGTAGGCATTGAATGCTTCTTGTTGGTGGTTGTGTTTCAAATTCAGGTTTTCCCTCCTTCTTCCCTTCTTCCTCCATGGATTCATCTATAAATGTAAGAGCAAGGCTCATTTTTTATGTTGGACACTCTGGATCCTTACATGTTTTTCTAAGGACTCCATATGTTATGTATTTTGAGTTGCAAACCTCTAGATCTGGCTCTTGCATGTGGATATCGGCCTCCTTCATCATTGTAATAGCATTGTGCATTTCTGGAAGTAATAGAAGCATCGTTTTGTGACTATTCTCTATCCTAACGTGTTTACATTCCTCCTTCTTTCCTTTCCTTTTTATTTGTGTGCTGGTTGTGCTATTTTAGGTCCCTTGCAGTTCCATATTTAGTTGTGTTCCATGAGAATGATATGGTGAATATGTGTTTCACTGTGCTACTCGTGCCTAGCCTCCCTTCACATATTTCCTTTCATTTTCACTCAGAACAGATAGTGTTCATCCCTCTTTTCTGGTGCTATCACCTTTTAGTGTAGTTTCCTTTTATGTTATCCTCCTATCCCTGGTCCCTTGGCATTATTAGCTTAGTTTCCCCTTCAACACTAGGAGTAGCAAGTAGCAGTAGAAATAGATAGAGGAACCGACCTTCTTCGGAGATCCATCCCAAGCATGCAAGGTCCCACAACTTGGGGACGGTTCCATTATGGTCTCAAACACCTCGGCCCTTTTGAGATCCAAGACGTGGGTGCATGTTTGAGAAACCAACAGTAATCCTTGGTATGGCTATGTTAGTCTAAATGCGCGATCTCATCACCAAAACCCGATGACGTATTGTAGTTCCTTGGTCCATACTTGACTATCGAGGGTTTACTATATCAAATGGAATTTGCACTCACCATGTGACATTTCTTCATGTGACATTCCCAGCATTAGTGACATACACTTTATTGGTTAAATATTCACTGAGTACTATCATCTTGTAGTGTTATACACCTTAGGTTCACATCACCACTCCCTTATTATTCAAAATGCTTGTAGTGACATACCTCAATTTAGGCTACAAAATCGTCACCTCTATATTAGCTATCTTCATCAATGTAGTGATATATGCTTCAATTTGGAGTAAATAATCAACATACGAAGGGACTTTTATTCATATAAGATTGATATATGCTTGACAAGGTCTCAATTTTTATGGAAGCGTCATCTATTCATACAGGAGTATGTTGTAATAATACAATTCATTTCTATAGGAGTCATCAACACACGTCTCTCCACATAAAGCTGCATTTCATCATCATTACTGATATACACACTTAATCACAGTGCACTAGACACAACCAGTCACTACTCGAGTTATTAATTATGAGGGTAGCCTCTATATGAGGGTAGCCTCTAGAAGAGGCTCACCCATTAATTTTTCATGGTTACCTTTCCATACAAGCTTTGAGGATACTTCTTCTACTATGAAAAGAAGTATTTTTATTTCTATGAAAATATATGAATTACTGATTGCCAAGCATTTTTTTATATGAAAAGATATGTATTACATTTTCTAGACAATATATCAAATGATAACTACATAATGCGTTAGCCTTCTCAAAGTTGTGTATTCAAGGACTTGACTCTGTCAGGGATAGTCTAGCAAACATAATATAATTACAAATAATGACAAAAAAGTTGTTTAGATTGTTTTTGCATTGTTAAAATGGATTCCTTAACAATGTAGATGGTACCAGTTGCTAGCCTTCTCATCAACGAATCATTTATTCCTTAGCAAGATTTGTGTTAAAATCGATTGTTATTCTCGAAGTTAAAATGGATTCCGAAAAAGTATAGAACATACAAAGGGAAATTTATCCACACAAAATATAGAACAATAATCAATTCATTACTATTCGAGTCATTAGCCAAGGACTGAAAATGTTCCAACACTTAATTTAACTGATTTATATATTTAATACTTTACTAAAGTTTTAGTCATTAGTTAAGTTATTAATTAGGAGGATAACCTCTGGAAGAGGCACACCCATTATTTTTTCGCATATACCTTTCCATACAAGCTTCGGGAATACTTCTTCTACTATGATCTAACCTTGCCTAACTATGTGGCTATGTCTATTACCAAAACATGTTTATCTTAGCCTCTGACCATTTATTCCTGAGCAAGATTCGTCTTTATCTTTGTCCTCGATTTTTAGTAAATTGTTTAGGACTATTTTGTTTAATGGGAAATTTCTAGAAATATGCAGGGGCCAAGATGATCAGTATACACCTTCAGGTTTAAAATATGTACTTCTATTATTGTGTTATAACACTTACATTTATCACTAATGTAGATAGTAATTATTATTATTTTATTAAAGGTAAAACAGGGTTGAGGGGACCCTACCCCTTACATCACAAAGCTCCTAGAAGAGTAGATAAGAAAATACAAAGCCATCCAAAAAATACATATAGAAATTCATATAAAGGATAAGCTCTTGACAAAGCATATAAGAATTTATAACGTAACAAAACAACACATATAAAACTGAAAACAACCTAAATAACCATATAGTAAACTAACAATAAAAAACAAGATCTAACAACCAACATCAAAGCATTCATTTCTTCACTTTCTCCAAATTGGCTAATAGTTTAGTCCATTCTTTCAACATAGATTTGATATTGGTTCCAAGGGAGGTGAGGTCGCATTCAGTAATGTCCATTTTTCATTTCTTCAGATTGCCATGTTCATCGACTTTCCTGTAAGCATTGACCATTTGCCCTAGGGTTTAAAGGTGCTGTAAGGTAGAATTCATCGTAACAATGCTCCATTCCATGTATCTATGCAGTATGGCCTTAATTTGATCCACATCATTGTTGTTGTTTTTACAAGTATCTCTCAGAATTTCAATACTACCTCTATTCATAACTTTGGAAACATCCTCCACTTGCATTCTCATGGAATTCCAGTCATTTAACAGAAACTAAATAATACTTTTGGTAAGCCTCAACTCACCCTTTAATTCATCAACATTGACAGCCATTTTAGCATAATTATTGACCTATTTGGTTCCCATTTGACCCAAAACCTCAACCTGTTTCTTCATTTGGGTGTCCACAGGTAATTGAATCAGTTCCCCTTTGTCCATTTTCTTGACAAACAGTGCCTGCTTCTCCTTACTTTGAATCACATCAACTTCCACCACATCTTGATCATCCCCAGAATTGTCCTCCTCTTGTGATTCCGAAGATTCACTAGAATCATCTTCCTCCGATTCCATTTCATCTTCCTTAGCATATTCCTCCAAGGCTTTGGTTAAATCACCAGCCTTTCCAACCTTCTTATCCATATCAAGAGAAAATATTTTCACCAGGGAAAGGATGAAACTCTGATGGAGAGGGACATTGATTTTTCCATTTTTGAACTAAGTAATAGAGGCACAAAGTGACTAGAAAAGGAAATAAGGGAAGCTAAAACTGTGTTTGTGTCTAAGAAAATTCAACATAAGAAGGTGGTAGGCATAAATGCACTTATGTCATCCCTCAAGGGTCAGAAATTGAATGAGAGTAAGGGTAACTTCATCAAAAGGATGAGGTAAGGAAGTATGTAAAAAACAACCAAGTGGGGGCTTAATTTCTCATTACCTCAATCAACACTCCCTTCAGCTTAACGATTCCACCCTTTTTTGATGATTTCCAAGTTGAAGCGAAATCCTTGTTCAGGTGTTCAAAATGAACCTCAAATATTTTTAAAATGGGTGATATCCCCATCCATTCAAAAACCTCCACCATCTCAGGCTTGACGCTCTCAAGATCCCATGGATTAATTCTCACAAGATCACCCCCCATTTTAGCTTCCAAGCACTTACCAACAATAACACATTGTTTGAAATTCTTTAAATTACTTCGCTCTTCCCAAACTATGTCGCTGTCAAAATAAGCATTTGAAGTGTGATAAATATGATGACATGAGAAAATCCGATTCAACAGCTTGGCGTAAGCCCTATTCCTAATCACACATGACTTACAAATCTCTTTAATAAAAACCATATTATACAGGTGGTAATTCCATAACTTGCAATGATTATCATTCAATGATGTGTCCATCTTGTTCCCTTTTTAGGTGTATTCACACCTTGGGATTGATTTCTTCCACATTGGTAATCAAAATCATACCATAACTAGATATACCTTTATTAGCAAAGTAATCAACAATTCCATTGGCCTACACACACACACACACACACACACACACACGCACGCACGCACGCACGCACGCACGCACGCACGCACATACACATACACATACACACACACACATACACATACACATACACATACACATACACATACACATACACATACACATACACATACACATACACATACACATACACATACACATACACATACACATATGTTTGAATTTGATTTCTTCGAAGTTATCAACCATCTCCTTTATGCTAGTTATATAATTTTGAATAGAGATAGATGTTGTACCTTTATCAAGTATGATTTTAATAATATTGAGGGAGTCACCATCCACTTCCAATATACTAAAATTTCTTTGATGAGCTATTAGAACACCCAAAAATGTAGCTTCTACTTCAGCTATGTGGTTTGAATGGTTTCCTGGACTGTAATGGTAACTGTTGGTTGCTCAAACGTGCACCCGCATCTTGGATCTCTGTAAAGGGCTGAGGTGTTTGAGACCACAATGGAACCATCCCCAAGTTGTGGGACCTTGTGCGCTTGGGACAGATCTTCGGAGAAGGCCGGTTCCTCTACCTATCTCTAACACTACTGTTACTCCTAATGCTGAAAGTAAATCCTAGACTAAGTATGCCAAGGGACTAGGGATAGAAGGATGTGTAGAAAGGGGAAATCCTAAGCTAAGGAAGGCGATAACACTTGAAGGAAAGGGTTGATCTCTCTCCAAGAGTGGAGAAGGAGATAGAGAGGGTACAAGAGAAGAGGGTGGATGACGCACGCCATAGATCAACACGCGGGCTAGGCCTTCCAATGCGTGTAACACATGAACATGGGGACTGCAAGTAGAAGAATATGCACAACATGCTAGAAAACAAAAACAGAGAGGTGAGATGTAATGAAAATGAGAGAGGGAAGACAAGAGTTCCAAAAAACATGATTTTATTACTTAAGGGATGCACATTCATTTACATTCATGACAGGAGGCGAGAAAACATTGCAGAGACCACACCAAGGTATGAGACCCATGGAAAGTCAGCCACCATTTTGGCATGGTGCCATTACAAAAAGGAGAGATCATTTTACAAAGCAGAACTCTGCTATTTATAGAAGAAGGAGAGAAGAGAAGGAGAAAGGGAGGGAAACTCAGATTCAAATCTTCAACCACTAACAACCAGTGATAAATGTCTACAAAGCCACCTGTAAGGCTGTCAGATGTAATTCCTTGTGTCTGTTTGGTGTGTGGAAGAAGGAAGAAGGCAAGATCTAATGAAATTTGGTAGTTGAGGTCGATTGGATGTGCATTGATGAGATAAGAAATGTTTCCTTGTTTTCACCTAATAAATCCCGCCTAAATTTGAATTTGAATAGTCCCATGTGTAGCTTGTGTTAGTAGGTCTCTAACAAGTCCATGCGCGTGTCGATCTGAGCTCTGTAGAAAAAGATACGGCTGTAAGAAGATGTCAAATTCGTCGGCGCACGGAAAACACGTGGCATGTGTAGGTTGGCTGAAATGATGGCCAACTGTTCATTTGTTGTCTTTTCTACCACGTGTCATACACTAGTTGGTTGTCCAAATTCAGCACCCTATTGGCACACTTTGATTGGTCACGCGTGACACACTCAAGTCTGACAGAAGATGACTTGGCACAAAAGGGCGCAAAGGAGAAGGCACAAGGGTGTGCATGGAAGAAAGAGGCACGAGAGGAAAGCAGAAAGAGGTGAATGAAAGAAAGTGTGACGCACATGAGTGAGAAGTAAGTACGTGAAAGGGAAATAAAGGGGAGGCATAGAGGGGTGTGCGTGATGAACATGGGGAGATGAGGAAAACTGGTGAGCAGAGAACATATAGTTAAGGTGTAACTATTACAAAGTAATGGGTGCGGCACACGGAGGGCCAAGGAATTAGCTGATAGAAGTAAGTACGAGGCACACAGGAAGGGAAAAATGGAGGAGATAAAATAATGCAAAAGGGAGTAGGAAGGTGCACAAGGGCATGCAGAGGAATTGCAACTGTGTCAAGGTGTCAAAAGAACAATCTTGAGTGCGCATAACCTGAAATGTGAAACACTAGAGTCAAGATGAAAATATAAGTTATCCAGATAACTAGGAGAGTTACTTGGATAACAGTTTTGGTGACTTTTGGGGGCCATCTACCTGCTAGATGAAGAGACCAGTAGCCTTAGAAGTCCATTGGGCATGGAGTCAGGTGCTAATCTTGAAGATCTGATTTGTAACTTTGAAGAACATTCCTGAAGTCACTTGAAGCTCTGTTTGAATTCTAAACTAAACTATTTCTCTCATATGAAGATATTCTGAATTGGATAGTTGAGAGTGAAAGCAAGGAGAACTAGCTTCCCTTTCTCATAAATTGTGACCATGTAGTTGATTTGGCGCTGAACATGGTTGGAAATAAGAGTGAAAAACTACCTTGCAGATGGTGTTTCACCCTCCTCAAAGTATCAATAAATAGAATATACACCTCCTGGAGTTGTTCAGTACTTGGATCTGGGTGGTGCTATTGTTAACCTTTGGCACGCTGAAGCTCTACCTCATGCTCTGAAATGAGCACGACCGGTGGCAACTCTATTTTTGGCTCTAGGCTAGCTAGATATCTGATTGGGCATGGTCTGATCCTTGTGGTTTTCCCATTACTTTGAAGCTTAATCCCACAAATGGGATTTTCTTTCAAACTTTTCTACTGAAGGGGAGAGTTTACAGGCTGGGGCTCACAAATCTGGGGTGCGCATGGTTCTTCCTCTACAAGTAACTTGGTCTCCTCATGAACTGCACTTTCTGGAGCTAATTGATTCTCCTTTGGAACAAGCGCTCGTATGATTTCCTCTTCCCAGTCAGAGTCGCATGAGTCATGCCATTCTTCAACTTTCATGTAATCATTGAACATGATGACGTTGGCTGGGAAATGTGCGTTGGTAGGGGGATGTTCATTTATGGTACAGCTAGGCAGAGGGGACTTGGAAGAAAATGGGAGGATGAACATAGAAGGGATAGAAGGTGCGCATGCAAGAGGAGCAGAGTTGCGTGCAGGAAGGGGAATGAAAGAGAAATGAAGGTGAGATGGAGGGGGGGTTCTCAATGGGGGTAGCGCGTAATAAGCTGGTGACATGTGCAATGGGTTGAGATGATGTAAGTTGGCGCGAAGGAGTGGGAGGGCTGTAGGATGGTAGTGCAAGGTTGCCCCATTGACAGGGTTGCCACGCGCTAGATTTTTGAGCCTCCATTTCTTTTGCCTACTTTGTAATCTGGGGCAACATCTTAATGATGAAGTAAAGCTTCTACTGGGTGCTAAACCAGCCTGGCACAGGGCCAACCCATGGACAAGGGACCTTGTAGCCAACTTTAGCTGCCTTTATAGAGTACTTGACTCTAAGGTGCATCATGTCCATCTCCATCTCTTGCACCTACCTGTCTCTCAAAATAAGCTTCGGCCAAAGAGTTGTGACCACCATCTGTATAAACCTATTCTTCATAAACATTTGGGTTAGAAAAAAATGGGTTGTATGCACTTTTAGGATAATGGGGCTTATAAAACTGATTTGGAGGAGGATTTTGAAACTCTGGGGATGGAGGGAAATAGTTATGCTACTGCAAATGAGAATTCCATGGAGGGAAAGAAGTCATGATTGCACAACTTCAAAAGAGGAATGTGGAATGATGGAAAAAGGAGAAATGAATGGAGGAATGAGAGGAGACTGGTCTGCACATGAGATAATGGGTGCATTGAATCAATGGATTTTCCAGATGTGTTGAAAAATGCCTCCAAAGGCTGGATCTTAGAAAGAACACATCAAACTTACTGAGATAGAGATGTAAATCTCTTCACTCTGGTCCCACCCGGCGTGCCAGAAACTGTTGGTTGCTCAAACATGCACCCACATCTCAGATCTTTGAAAAGGGCTGAGGTGTTTGAGGCCACAATAGAACCGTCTCCAAGTTGTGAGACCTTGCACACTTGGGACGGATCTATGGAGAAGGCTGGTTCCTCTACCTACCTCTAATGCTATGACTACTCCTAATGCTTAAAGAAAATCCTAGACTAAACATGCCAAGGGACTAGGGATAGAAGGATGTGTAGAAAGGGCAAATCCTAAGCTAAGGAAGGAAATAACACTAGAAGGAAAGGGTTGATATCTCTCCACGAGCGGCGAAGGAGACAGAGAGGGCGCATGAGAAGAGGGTGGATGGCACATGCCACAGATCAATATGTGGGCTCAGCCTTCCAGCATGCACAACACATGAACATGGGGATTGCAAGCAGAGGAGTATAGACAACATGCTAGAAAATGTAAACCAAGAGGTGAGATGCAATGAAAATGAGAGAGGGAAGACAAGAGTTCCACAAAACATGATTTTATTGCTTAAGGGATGCACAATAATTTACATTCATGACAAGAGGTGAGAAAACATTGCAGAGACCATGCCAAGGTCTGAGACCCATGGGAAGTCGACCACCATTTTGGCATGGTGCCGTTACAATAAGGAGAGTCATTTTACATAGAAAAAATCTGCTATTTATAGAAGAAGAAGGAGAAAGGGAAGGAAACTTGGATTCAAATCTTCAACCACCAACAACTAGTAATCAATTCCTGAAAATCCACCTATAAGGATGTCAGATGTACTTCCCCATGTCTGTTTGGTGTGTGGAAGAAGGAAGAAGGAAAAATCTGGTAGTTGAGGTCAATTGGATGTACATTGATGAGCTGAGAGATGTTTCCCTATTTTTTCCTAACAAATCCTACCTAAATTTGAATTTGAATAGTCCAACATGTAGCTTGTGTTAATCGCTCTCTGACAAGTCCAGGCGCATGCCGATTTGAGCTCTGTAGAAAAAGATACAACTATCATAAGATGTCAGAGTCGTCGGCACACAAAAAACAAGTGACGTATATAGGTTGGCTGAAATGATGGCCAACTGTTCATTTGTTGTCTTTTCTGCCACGTGTCATGCACCGGTTGGTTATCCAGATTCGACATCTTGTTGGTGCGCTTTGATTGGTCATGCGTGGCACACTCAAGTCTGATAGAATATGACTTGGCATAGAAGGATGCAAAGGAGAAGGTGTAAGGGTACGCGTGGAAGAAAGAGGCACGGGAGGAAAGTAGAAAGAGGTGAATGAAATCATGCGTGATGCGCAGGAGTGAGAAGTAAGTGTGTGAAAGGGAAATAGAGGGAAGTTGCATAGGGTCATGCATGATGCGCGCGGGGAGACAAGGCAAACTGGTGAGCAGAGAACATATGGTTAAGGCGCACCTATTACAAAGTAATGGGCGTGACGTGTGAAGGGCCAAGGACCTAGCTGATAGAAGTAAGTGTGAGGCACGTGGGAGGGAAAAATGGAGAAGATAGAAGAATGCAAAGGGGAGTAGGAAGGCGTGCAAGGGTGTGCAGAGGAACTACAACTATGCTAAGGTGTCAAAAGAACAATTTTGAGTGCACACAACCTGAAATGTGAAACACTAGAGTCAGGATGAAAATATAAGTTATCTAGATAACTAGGAGAGTTATTTGGATAACAATAACCGAATATAAAGTTTCCTTGATTTTCAGAAAAGACCCCTCCATAACCAGCTCTACTCAGGTTCCCTTTAGATAATCCATCAAAATTAAGTTTTATCCAATCCATGCTAGGTTTCTTCAATCCTTGCAACCTGGGATTCGAGACAAAAGAAACCTTTTGATTGTGTGTTAAGCTCCAGTTTTTAGATATTATACTCTCAATCTGGAGGATAATTTTCTTATTAGAGGGAATGATAGAAAAATTAGTGTTAATGGAATTACAACAACGAGCCACCACCATTTTTTCCATCTCCTTTTTACCTTTGAAAATTCTTCTATTCCTTTCCTTCCATATTTCCCAACATAGATGCATAAGAGTTAGAATCCAAAGATGTTTGAGTCCTCAAATCTTAAAAGGACTATACCATTGAGTCCACAACTACTTTAGGGATGAAGGGAAATTCCATTTTATTTCAAAAAGGTTTAGTAACGTGTTTTTAAAAGTTTCCAAAAAAGGACATTGGAGAAAAAGTACAGAGAATCTTCGGTTTCCTCTTCACAAAGAACACACCTATTTACCATATGAAAATTTCTTTTATCGAGGTTGGCAACCATTAAAATTTTATCATGAAGAATCAACCACCAAAACATGTTGACCTTAGGGACTACCTCTTTAATCCAGACATCATCCCAGTTAAAGCTATCAGGTACTTCTCCCCATAAAAAGGCATTATAAGCACTTTTAACCAAGAAAATCCCACTTTCTTCCTTGGACTAATATAAGATTTCAGAATCTGATCTTCTCTTGACAATAACTCCACTTAGTTTGCTGTTTATAGAGGGGATTTCAATGATGTTATGACCTGCCAATTCAATAATTTTCCACAATCTCATTGGGTCCTTCAAGTTGAAATAATTACTCACCTTAGAACCATACTTAACAACACCATCTCTATGAAGGTTCGGGTATCTGTCCTTTAGAGGATTATCATCTAACCATTTTTCCTCCCAAAAATTCACCATACACCCATCCCTAATCTTCCATTTTTTTCCTTCAGAAACAGTGTGCTTAGCCTAGTTTATAGACTTCTAGAAAGTGGATCCATTATAGTCAACATTGCCGAAACACCATTCATTAGCTTGAATATTTTTCCAATATTTGTGCCTAATGATATAGGTCCACATGTTCTCTTCTTTAACCAACCTCCATATCATTTTAGAAAGAAAATATTTATTTATCTTTTCCCAATCCTTAATGCCAAGGCCTCTAAGTATTTTGGGTTTGCATATTCTTTCCGTGCTAAGAGGGGAATTCTGTCTTTTTGTTCAGTGTCACTCCATATGAATATTTTTTGAATGCTTTCCAACTTGTTAGCAATAGAAGTGGGAAGTTTATAGATTGACATGGTATATGCTTGTAAATTTTGAATGGAACATTTGAGAAGAATGAATTTACCAGCTTGAGAGAGTAGTGATCCTTTCCATCCTTCTAGCTTTTGAGAAGTCTATCAATAAGAAAGTTCCAATCAGCTGTCTTAGGTCTCTCCAGTCCTATGAGCATTCCAAGATACCTTATGGGGAAGGTTTTAATTTCACAACCTAGTATACCTGCTATCTTAGCACATCTTTTTTCAGGAGTGTTGACGAAGAAAATAGAGCTTTTACCAAAATTGATGAGTTGGTCAGAAAAATTCTTCATAATCAACTGCCAATTGCTTAAATTCTTTTACTTCTGGGACTGTAGCTTCTCCCACCAGAGTGGTGTTATCAACAAAGTGTTAGTGAACAAAATTGTCACTATTAATAGCAGTAGAGATACCTTTGATTTTTTCATCATCATGAGGCTTGTTTAGGGCCTTGCTTAAAGTTTCTGCGATTATAATGAACAAGAAAGGAGAAATAGGATCTACTTGTCTTAACCCTCTAGTACTGTTAAAGAAACCACATGGGGTGCCATTGACCAAAATAGAGAATTTAGTGGTGGAAATGCATGTTTGTATCAAACTTATAAAGTCATCACTGAAACCAAACATGGTTAATACTTTTTGGAGAAAGGTCCATGAGACACGGTCATAGGCTTTTTCCATGTCAAGCTTAATGATCATTACTTATTTCTTATTTTTCTTAATAGAATGCAGAGTCTCATGGATGGTAACTATGCATGTTGAATTTTTCTTCCCATCACAAACCTCCCTGCTAATCCGAGATGATGGATGGAAGAAGAATTTGGAACCTTAAATCCAAAATTTTAGAACACATTTTGTATATACAATTACAAAGACTGGTAGGCCTGAAGTTTCTAAAATCAGTCAGATTGTGATTCTTGGGGATCAAAGTAAGAAAGGTGCAATTTAGTTCTTGAAGCATCCTTTTTTTTTGAAGAACTCTTTTATGGCAAGGAAAATATCATCCTTAACAATATCCCAAAAAAATTGAAAAAAGAGTGTCGGGAAGCCATCCGGACCCAGAGCTTTATCAAGGCTCATAGTTTAAGCATGAATTCAATTTCCTCATCAGACGGGACCTTGGTAAGCATGTAGTTATTTGTATCTGTAACCAATTGAGGAATACAGTCTAGAAAATAACCTTCCTTGATGTTGTTATAAACATTTTCTGTTGAAAGAAGTTTACTCTAAACAGAGGTTGCAACCTTCTGTATATCACTAGATTCAGTTAACATCCTCCCATCATCCCCATCAACACTCAAAATTTTGTTAGTGCATCTTATTTTCAAGGTTGCAAACTTAGTGTTTTTGTCCCCTGTTTTAACCATTACACCGTTGATTTTTGTCTCCAAAAGGTCTCCTCTTTTAACAGAATGTTATGGTAATCTGCCAACATCTCCCTCTCTTTCTGTTGACCTTCCTGAATACAGTCACTGTTAAGATCCTCCAAGGATGCTTGTAAAGCTATTAGTTCAATCTCTAAAGATTTTTTTTTTCTCAAAAATGTTGCTGAAACATTTTTTGTTCCACCCCTTCAAATTGTTATTGACATGTGCTAGTTTTTTAGTGACTCTAAACATAGCCGTTCCTTAGATTTTCACATTCCACCACTCTTCCATAAGATTAGAGATCTCCTCATTTTGTAACCACATATTTTCAAATATGAAGGGCGTTCACCTCCTCTCTGTCTTTATTTGAAAAAAGAGTGGATTATGGTCAAAACCAATCCTAAGAAGAGAAACGAGACAAACTTCTTTATTTAGCCAACCCTAGGATGTAAGAACCCTTTCTAATTTGACTTGTATCAATTGATCCCCTTTTCTTTTGTTAGACTAGGTATATTTATTGCCCTTTAACTCAATGTCCATGAGTTTGTTTTGCAATATAAAAATCCCGAAGGTCTTCCATGTTATCAGTTAAGTCTATGTTACCTCCTTTTTTTCCCCCTAGCATCAGAGGAGTGTTGAAATCTCCCAAAATCAGCCATTCAATGCTCTTTATGATCTCCTGAAATTTAGATAGACGATTCTAAAAACTTTTTCTTTCCCCTTTATTATTAGGAGCATAAATACTTGACATAACTCAAAATTCCTTAGTTTTCTTATCTTTAAACAACATAGCCAGATGATTGCTTATTTTAAGAATATTCCTACCTTGTATCTTTTCATCATCCCATATGATAGCAATGCCACCAACAACACCTTTAGAATTAACTGCCACTGCTTCGGTGTTTCTCCAGTAAGTATTTTTAACAATCAAGAATTGTCCTTCCTCCATTTTTGTTTCCTGAATAGTTATAATATCAATTTTATACTTAGAGTCAAGTTCCTTTATTAATCTCCATTTTGCTAGGTTGTTCAAACCCCTTGCATTCCATGAGACTATATTCATTTAAACACTTGATTTTTTAGTCCTTCTAGAGCTCCTCAAATCGAGTTTAGATTGTGTTCCATCTTCAATGTCTCATTGGCTTAACTTTTTTCTAGTAGCCTATTTATTAGGTCTCCTTGAACCAATTTTTTTCTCTTTAGGGGAAGCCTCAGAAGTTTCCCTTGTTTTAACAGGTGTTTCCATAACGACTTCCTTCTCTATTTTTTTAGTATCCATTTCTTCGGATCTGTCTTGTTTTTTTGTTTTCCTTAGATGGATATATAGCCTCCTGTATTATCCTTTGGATTTCATTAGCATCTGGATATTCTTCATCTCCTTTCATTAAAATTATTTCATTCTCTTCTAATCCCAATGGTTTATCAAAAGGATTGGAAAAAGGACCCAGGGTTTCATCAAGACTTACTTCCTCTTATTCCTTGCTTGGGATCTATCTACCACTGTTTCCCTATACAATAACCTCTTTTAGAAGAGCTTCAAGGTTTTTTTTATGATAGTAGCTTATTGACCTAGATATGAGACTTTGCAACCTGAAAATGAGGTTATGATAAGGATTTTCTATGATTCTTTCTGTTCTTCACTTCTATGAAACCATCATCATTCAACTTTGGAGTGCTACAATTTCTTTCCGTGACTTTCAAATATTTCGATCCATCATCATTTTTCTCATTAATGTCTATACCTTTATTTGGGTTTTGATTCTTAACATTTTTCTCGGAGGTTTCTACTTATCTACCTTTAGCTTGTTCCTTTTCCAGCTTTGGGCCTTCTCTGTAGACTTTGGATACCACCATTTTACACTTCTGCTTCACATGCCCCCATCCCTAACATTTCTCACATTTTTAGGGTTGTTCTCAAACTCAATCTTCTATTCCCACTTCCCCAGACGAGAACTTAGGGTTATGGATTTAGGTAATGAAGTTCCCATCAAAGAATAAATACAAAATCTTACATATACTACTCTAGATTTTAAAAGGCTCACATTATCAATAATGACATAAGTTCCTAGAATATTAACAATCCCCTTTATAACATCTACATCCCATAGTTCCAATGATAAGCCTGGTAATCTAACCCACACTGGAAACTGGTTTATATTTTCTTTGTCTGGGTTAAACATAGGTGTCTATTTACACAAAAAGAGTCTTAACTTCCTCAAAAACCATGGGCCTTCATTCATGACCCTTTGAGGGTCTTCCAGATTGTTAAAACTGAACAAAAAGAAACCATTAGGGAGTGATGTTATTTCCATATGTCTTTTTGGATTCCATTTCTGTACAAACTAGGATCTTATTGTTTCTATTTTCGATCTACCTCCAACAAGCTTACCAATCAAAGCATTCTCCTTATTACTCATTGTTCTATCAATGATGCTATCAAGGATATCTAGATACATACCCGTTTCACCTTGCTTAAGCTATGGAATGCTCCCCATGCTCTTTTCAGTTCCAGATCTCAATATTCTAGCATACGTTCGATGGGCCCCATTTTCCACATGGGACCTGAGCAAAAGACCTGCCTCAGTCTTACCTTGTTCTATCAATGGTCGTTCCTCTGCATCTGTCTCCCCTCCAAGCGGGATCTGGCTAATATCAGTTTCCCACTCATCACTATTTGAAACTTTATCTCTCTGCTCGATCTCCTCACCACCCATCGCCTCTCACGGGTTTTCCCAGTGAACTTTTATTAGGTCGATATTTTTGAAAAAAAAGGTAGAGCCTAGTGAGCGCCGAGACACTCCTTTTAATAAGTAATATAGATTTATGATTGCCAAGCATTTTCCTTAATAAGAACTAATATGAATTGCCTAATATGATAATATATCTAGTTAGTAATACATACGGCTTCATCCTTTCGATTGTTATCCTCCAAGTTAAAATGGATTCTAATAAAATAGACAGAAAACTACCTAAGGGAAGTTAGGCAACTTAGCAGTCGCCAAGGATTTTCCTTTCTTTGATGTTCCAAGACAATATAAGATAACAAATATTCCAAGAAAAGAAAAATATTTACAACTTTTCTAAATACACGTAATCAAAAATAAAATTTTAAGCCTAGCAACTACTGAGTTCAATACAATATTAAATGTCTATTACATGTTAGCGGCCACTAGGATAACTGATGTCTTGGATACGAGACAAGTAGTAACGATTCCACTAAAAAAATAACTATGCTCTATTATTGTATTTATATTTTTCATGACTAATGAGTGCTAGGGTGAATGCTTACTACATTTCTTTGATGTTCCAAGAAAAGAGAAGACACCAAATACTCTAAGAAAATAAAAATATTGAAGACTTTTTATGAATAAACATAATTTAAAAAGTAATTTTAAGAGAATATAATATACGTAGTCAAACATGTAATCTTAAGCCTAGCACCAGCTAGGTATATTAACTACCTTTAAGGATCCTAACAGATGTGAGGGTTGTCCATGTTTTTTTTGTTATTTGATCACTAATTTTAAAATAAGAAACTGTTGAGGCTTGATACCGGGTAGCCATTAATTTCAATTACTAATTGAACCTAACACTTGCTAGGCATTTTCCTTTTTACTAGCCGATTTCATTTATGTGATATACATGATATATCTTATGAGAACAATAAAAACTGTACCAATTTACAACACCTAATCACATCACAACATGTAAGATCTGTTATTATTAAATATTCAATTCTCAACCATTATCACTCATGTTGGATTCCAGGTTTCCATAATTAAGTAGTGTAACTTAAAAATGTTTTAACAGTGATGAGAAAATAGCCATCAATCCACTAATATCTCCTCTATCCTAAAACTATACAGATTGTTTTTTACATTGATGAAAATATATCCTGGAATATATAGATGCTAGCGGCCACTAGTATTTACTTCTAGCAAAAAATTGATAACTCGAAACAAACCAAATATAAAACTGATTAATTGTTTAAATTGCTTAGTGCAAAGGATAACAAGAAGTTTTTTTAATGATTTATTTTTTTATGAGTAAAGGAGGGTTGAAGTATGCCTAACAACCACTAACCTATAAATATCTATTCCTATTGAATTTTACTCTATGAAAATAATAACATCAAGATACAACATCTCCATGCTTTTGCACTATTGAGAAAAAACATTTATCCTTTCTAATTAATTAAAAAATATTAATTTGTTTAATTCCTTTTTTGAGGAAATATGTCTTCCATTGGTCACACTCCATTCCCACAAATTCCTTTGATTGAAGGAGCAAAGGACATGAAAAATACAAATGATGAATGGTTTGTAGAAATGTGTTCACCAGAAAATTACGATGGTGATCTGTAGTTATTTTTTGTTAACGAAGACGTTGTCAAAGAAGTTGGTATGGTACTAACTTTAGAAGTTTGTTGATTAGTGAACATTGCGTATTCAAATGTAGAACGCATTGACATTGAAATCAATAAGTGCCTTATTCTTGAAATGGAGTTGGAATTTTCCTTGTTCAAGAAACTGGGAAATGAAGGCTTCTATAGAAAGTAAGATGTGTTCTTATTCTAAATATGGGCAGGAATTTTAGGATGTTCATACAAAAAGAAAAAACAGGATATGAAAATGCCCTTGAACTTCATAATGACATGAATTCAGTATTAAAAAAATTGTTTAGAACTCAAAAATACCTCTTCTATTTGTCATTGTTTGATTATAAAAGGTTTGACTTTCTCCAACAAAACATGCAAAGCTATTTACAATGCTGAGGTGATATTATTTGTCTAAATTAGAGGATAGATCCCTCTAAGTCAAATGTTGTAAGGGCTTAAAAATAATAACATACATTAGGCTGTATTTTTGAAGAAATTGACCCAGTATATTTGAGCAAGACAGAATATTACAAACTGCTAAACAATTTAAAATGTTTTTGTTCAATGGTGAAATGCTTTTACAGTTGAAGTTTCTAGGCTGCGCATGTAACACCTCCAGAATATCAATTCCATTTCATATACATGGTGAGAATATTGACCTTATTGTCCATTCAATGTTGATTAATGTTATTCCTACACATAGGGATGTAATTCTTCTTCCCCTTTTACCGTATTCTACAAAGGAACTTGTGTATAACTAGAGGATCCACATGACCTGAAAAGGGATGATGTGCAATTATACATTTTTGATAGCGATAACATACCATTTGTGTCCAAAAAAATATTTTAGGTAAAAAAAAATACAAGTCATTACATATTAAGATGCTATGGTTTAGAAAGGATAACATTATGTATTTAAAAGTGTATGGAAGAAGAGACATTATTGATATTTACGAGAAAAAAAATGAGGTAAACAAAAATTGGATTGATACCAATTTTATTGATATAATGTAGAAGGCTAGAATGATTTGGAGATCCCTAGGATGTCCTAGGAAGCCCGAAGTGGGAAACACAAAGACAAACAAGTTGAAGGTAACGATACTTAATTTTAATGCATTTGTTCTTAAAATCTAATTTTGTAATATGAAGAAAATAAATATACTACTTCCTCTTTTAATGCATAGTTTGGAGAAGCAATGTCTTTGCTATTTTCAAAGTTTCTAAGACAAGAGAGTATTTATGACAAAATAAACATTACTATTGTTTCCTCGAGGACATATAGAAAAAATGGACAACAAATTTTGAGTTGTGTAAATCAGGTGGGATTGTCTTGTTCTCCTTTTTATGGATAACTGACCTAACTGTCAACCAAATTCAATGGTAAGGTTCATGGCCAATTCCTTCAGACTTGCAAGAGGAATGAATGATGAGGAGCTATCAATTACTAGAAGATAAAGTGTAATCTGGGAAAGTATGACTAATTGGCTCTATTGAGGCAAGACATCATAACAAATAATTTTGAATCTTACTTCCAAAGAGTAAAAGATGACAAAAAAATGAGAGGACAATTTCTAAAATATTTTAAAAATAAATATACTAGGTAATATTGTATTGGAAAAATGCAACTGAAATCAGAATATTATTCAAAATTTTGGTCTGCATGACATCTCACTACCTCTAATTGTTTGTACTTTTGGGAGAAGAGAATAAAGGAAAAAGAAACATTGATTCCCAAGGAAGTGAAAAATCATCAAGAAGAAAAATTGATGTTGAAGTGGCAGAGGTTCTCCCAGTGTTAGCTCAAAGAATTATAGAAAGACTACATGATTTCAATGGAAGAACAAATTCCATCAAGGATGGAAGACACATAAGAGTTTAAATGTCAATTTGCATATCCATTCCAATCTCTATTCAACACTATCATCTATTCCTGTCAACTAATCCATTCAATGCAGAATGTGTGATTGCTATATTTATGTCAATTTGTCTTGTGTAATAACTTCTGATGCAATAATGGGCCTGCTTACAAGTTGTCAGATCTACTCTATTAAATTGTTTTATTATTATGCTCTTACATGTTGCTTATTCAAAAATGTTAAGAGAGACGGTAATAAAAAATACATGAAAAAAGTTAAATACAAGGGGGAATCAATTGTGGAAGAGCTGTTACAAATTTTATGATAGAAATGGAAAATTTGAGATCGCTTGTTTCTTATGTACATTATAACTGATGTGCACAATTATGATGCTGAGCGATGGAGATAGAGAATAAATCATCATGGATTGGATGGATCAACTTCTGCAACACTTTGTGAGTACAAGCGATATTGGCCTTCAAGAGAAAGAAACACATCCTTTTCCTTACAAGAGATCTTATGAGTTTTTGTCACATATGTTATGATTCACTCAACTCTCTTATGAAATTCTTTAGATAATAGTGCTTGTACGAGTGGTAGTGTTGCATTGCAAAATCACAGCACCCCTGGTTGCACATCAATTTTACCTATGGTTGATGTTCAGGCATCCAGTGTGATTGAATCAACATGGAAACCTATCTCCAAGCGTGGGACTTTTAAAACTGAGAGACTATTCTCATTTGAAAAAAGGCTACGTTCCTGATCCTAACCTACATGCCATCAATTCTATTCCAGTTTAATGGCAAGCTGAATCTAATACTAATATAACCATGCCATGTAGACAGACCAAGAGAGAGAGAGGGGAAAAACACCAAAAGCTCTTCACTAAAACGGTGATAAACCACAGAAGGAGACGATGTTGGACATTTTTCAACACTGTCTCCACGGGATTCAACTTGTTGTGAGCCATATGTCATTGATCATACACCCAATGAATCACATACCCCAAGGTGAGTGGCATTTCACTCGTTATATAAATTTATCACTGCAATAAGTTTTTGATTATCATTTTTTATATATATTTAATAAACACTTCAATTTTTTTCACATTTTACACCTGCCAAATGGGGAGGTTGTTGGCATGTCATGCATGAATTCACAAACATTAAATGAGTATGTTAGTCATGTGACAGATGCATAAACAAAACACGTTTTGTAAGCCCCACACAATTGTACAGAACATCATAACATTAGTGGTTTATTTGTTACATGTATTAACCTAGAGATCACTAACATTACATCTATTAAATTTATTTATTTTCGATTTTTTTTATTTTTTTAACCCTAGAGTTAATATTAAATCGCAAGGGAGGGGCCGATTGCAGAAAGAATTAACTTCTATGTAGTTGGTCATTTGTGAATGCTAAATCTGGCATCAACATTGCATGGGTCAAGCCCAGGGGATAGAAAACGTAGGAAGTAATGTGCTTAGCCTAGCGATTGCTATCATACACATATAGTTATGTATTATTGTCAGCAATAAATGGATACTTAAAAACCCATACCCTAATCAAGTTGTATCATGAATTTGGATTACGAATGCGACATAATATTGCATTTTCAATCTGGCCGCTAATTTTTTTACTTCTGGCCGTAGCATTAACTTGCAGAAAATGCAAACCATGCTAGGAATCTCAAACACGTTGTTGAAACATCGCTTATTGGCATGTGACTCACATGAACATTATCAATATTCTCGATCTAAGTCCCTAACACCTAGACTGGACCATTAGAGAATTCGATTAATGAAGCCCATAATTTATGCAAAGCATCTAAGTATCAGCTTTCAAGCGTGTGATATAGAGAACGTGAAACAAATATGCGGATTTGGATTGCAAAAGATATGAAGTTTGTATCTGAATGACTATAAGGAATGGAACATGACTTCAAAATGGAATTTTACCGAATGTTAGAAATATCCCGCTCTTCGCCATCTGAAATGAAAAATCTCATCAGTACTTCTTAGTCAGTGGATGCCAACAATTCGTGTGTAATCCGTACATTCAAGGGATATCCATTTGAAATTACAGGCATGGGCCCCTTAAACTTGGATTCTTGGCATGCCATTTCAAAAATTGAGTGTTTTTTTCAGCGCTCGATAACTCGCCCCTTTAGGGACCTTTTGAAACAGGTTTTATCCTGTGCAAAAAACATGGCAGTTTCAGGATTGGTCAATGGGCTCCTTCGGCTCCTTCGCGTACTATCGCATAGATTTTAGTTCCGGATGTCCCATTTGAAATCTTAGGGCCCTTTGTGCATAATGGGTGGTAACCCGGTTCGGGCGAGTTCGAACATTATCTTGGCAACCCATAATGACACGATCAAATTGAGCTTCTGGACTGACTTGACCATAAATTTCGGCCAGTTCGGCCAGTTCACTGCCCTTTTATCCAATGCACAAAAGGGAATGACCAATATATCTCTTTGGGCAATTCATGTGCTGAATTCGCGTGAACCGACCGGTAACATATCTTTTAGAGATAGGGAATTTGTCCCATTCGTCACTAAAGCGATTCATCTCATTTATCAGTTAGGATAATTTTTCATGGAGGTCGAACCGGCATTTCGCGCAAGAAAAAAACTTAATAAGTCCCACTAGAAGAAAATATCTTTCTAGGCTGCCTGGAGAAAAGCTAGACATCAAAAAGCCGATCTGCGCATTCTACGTTTCTTATATCCCGACTAACCATATGATGAGGACTTAGCACATATTTTGGTGATGTTATGTCACATTAGAGATCAATCTACTTGCCTTTCTGCACCATTCTACAACATCAATCTCAGAGTCTTGCTCCTAACCTTCTTCAAGCACGAGCTGACGGTTAGTCTCTCCTACTACATTTCTGACAGTTAACCTCAGAAACATGATCTATGCTCTGAATCAATCAATTGCAGGGTCTTGAACATTCTGAGGCACTATTCCTCAAAATTACACCAGGGAGGGGTCATTTATCTCATTAAGAAATACAGATCTAATGTTGTCACCAAATGCCCCTAGTTGACTCAGGTCTATTTGTGTTTTTTATCGTTGAATCACATGATCAAGAAATGTTTTTAAAACATTACTATTCTCATTTGGAAAAAGGTACAATAATTAAGGTCACTTAAAACAATTATATTTGTTTAATGCATTTGAACTGATACATAGAAATATTTATGCAAGATAACCCTCCTAACCAGTAGAGGAAGACACCATCTCTTCCTCTCCACATACAAACAAAGGAGACGAAGGCGTTATTAACATATCACAACCAATTGAACTTATTACCCCAGAACTCTGACCATTTATCTAGTGAATCTGTAAAAGGTGAGTGGGAAATACTCGTATTATAAATGTATCACTATAAGAAGTTTACGATTGTCATTGTTTACATGTTTTAAATAAAAATTCAAAATTTTCGAGATTTAATGACAAATGGGGAGGCTATTGGCACGTCACACATAAATTCGTAGACATAAAATGGTATGGTGGTCATGTACAATTATAAACAAGAGCATTTATAAGCCCCTCATAATTGTAGGAACCTATAGAGAAGTAGTTTATTTGTTATATATATTACCTTAGCGATCGCTAACATACATCTTTTAATTACTTTATTTTGAATTAAGTAAATTTTTGGTTTATTGGTTAATTGTTAAATTGTGGATAATTGAACTATTTTTACTTTTGTACAGTTGGCTATTTGGGGCCGCTAAGCTGATAAAAGTATGTCATACCAAACATAGTCCAGGTAGATGGCCTAGCCTAGCAGATGCTAATATACATCGATATATTTTCTAATATTGCCATCAGGGTTTTTTCCCCATTGAATAGAAGCAAGTTATATCATTTTTTAATTACGTCGAACCATGGTATTTACTTTCAATTAGGTTAATGATTTTTTACCATTAGTTAACAATAAACTGCCATAGAATTGAAAACACAAATTAGTTCTTGTGTAGTTGGCCATTAGTGGTCGTCTAAGCTCATCAAAGATTGTCAACCCAAACATAGTCCAAGCATTAATGGCTTATCCTAGTGGTCGCTAATATACAACTACATTATGCAATATTATATAAAAGCAAGTTGTATCATGTATTTTTTTACATTGACTTAAAATTTATTTTGATTTAATTACTATTTTTTATGTAGAATGTGCATCACAAGAACCTGTAGAGGGGGAGTGTGAGGGAATCCAAGCCAGAGTCTCAATCAGTAAGTGCTAACATTATTAAATTTTGATTATTTTAATTGGTTAATATCAAATTGTGGAAAATTGAGAAAAAATTACTTCTTTGTAGTTGGCCAAAAGGATTATTTAATTATTTTAGATTTGGAGGGTTTTCTCTATGAGAAAAACCAATCCCTTAAGGAGATTGACAATCAAGTTCGGTAAGGACTCTTTCAACTTACGAGGTGGGCTCAAGGAATTTTTAAAGATACTAGCAGCAAAATGTGAAGTGGGATTTTGGTCTAGCTATCTCTCTTCCATTGAAGTTGAAAATCTAATTAAGGATTTGAAAAAAATAGCAGTTGAATTGAAACCAATTATTTTTTTGGGTAAAATAACATTTCTGTGTGGAAGATGAAATTGCAGTAAAATATCTCCAAAAGATTTGGAGTAGAGAGGATATTGTTTTTGGCCCTACAAAAAACATTGTGTATTGTAATAGGCCCAAAGGGAAACCCTCCAAAAAAATTTATGGTGGGGAGGAAATCCAATGGAGAAAATTATTTCAAAGATAGGTGGTTGATGAATAATTTGTAGACAAACATATCACAGATACTGTCTCAAGGTTTGAGTGTTGTAGAGGGCATCAAAAAATTGTAGCAAACAAAAAATATATAGCTATTAATTATTTCAAAATGATATTCATTTGTACAGTCATATTGTCACTCTTTATTTTATATGTTGAGTTTACAAATTTAAAAGTTGGCAATATTTATATCTTCACTGTGATTGAGTTGATATTATAGTTTTATAAGTTATTTGTGTGAATTACCCAAATAAAATATTATCACAATAATATGATGACCTGTTTTAAATCACTTTTAAAAGCTTACATTAATTTTGAGTTATTTTTATAGATCCAATTGGGAAGCCTCAAAAATTACTAGTTTTGGGAGTTGAAGGTTTGCTGTTTGGAATTTCTAGTATTGGCGATAAAATACCTCGTAATATGGTTCCATATTTTAGAACTGGGAATAATGAAGACTTTGAACGAGAATTTAGTGTTGAATTCATAAGAACTGCATCAAAATATTTTGACGTTGACTTATGGTATTCACTTATGGATTCAACAATGGTGAAGTACATGTTCATACAAAAATTTAGTTGGTTGCAAGATACCCACTTCAGGTTCATTTGGGTATGTCAACAACCTAAGTTCAAAAAAAATATCAGTCAACAGATATTAGACATTTATGGTAATGTATATGGTGAAAACAATATAATTTTGATTGATGATGCAAGATTCTTGTCACATGAAGTCAAAGAAGAAATTATCTCAAAACCCTAACATACTGGAGATTTTATGGAAACTATAAGACTGATTAAAAATTTACCTTGAATTATGTACATGGTTGAAACATGTAGGAGAACACAAGAACATGTGTAGATCATTGAAAACTTTCAAACACACCATTCGAGTTTGAATTATATACTTTTCTTCCAAATACAACAATGTATTGTGCATTTTTATGTAATAAAATAACTACCTTAAAGTTATTAAAGATTCGTAGTGCCCAATCATTTTTTCGATTCTTTGTTTTGGCAAGAGAAAACATATTTCCAAGGGAGAGGAGATAAATGGATAATGGACCAATAAAAGAACAATTTTTCCTAGATATACATATTTTAAACTTAAATAAAATTTATAACAGGTAAGTCCCTTATTCAGAATACAAAATTAAGCCTAGCGGCCGCTAGGCGTTAATTAACATAAACATATATTTTTATTGTTTTGTAGATAGATGTTGGCTTCTTTGAAATCAAATTTTTTTAAGTTCTGCATGGCTTAATCTTAAAGATATTTTAAAAATGATAAGAACCTTATTCAAAATAAAATAATAAGCCTAGCAGCTGCTAGACCATATAAAATAGAAACATGTTATGTTTATTGATTTGCAGATCCATATTGGCTTCCCTAAAATCATAAAATGATTTTTCTAAGATCTGCATATGTTAATGAAATTTTAAAATGATTAAAACCTTATTCCAAAGAAAAAATAAAGCCTAACAAATTCTAGCCTGTATAGAAACAAAAAATTTCTATTTATGTTTTTTCATATGATTATTTTAGATATTTCCTGTTTATTGTGGACTTCTGTAAGAATGTCATTTTAATGACATGATGCCTTCATTCCTACGATACATATGTCTTATAGGTTGGCAATCTCAAGTTTATTTCACACAATAAGATCTTTATCGGAATCAAACATATTGATTATTTTCTAAGAATCCCAACATATTTCTCAAAAATCTTAGCGCCGTTTAGAGCAAGTTTAATTCATATTACAATTGTAAAAATATACCTATTGAAGGATGAATTGTGGCCTATAATGCATATTACAATTGTACTTGACTGATGAATTATTTCCTATATAGAAACTATTGAAGGATGTGGAAGATGATGTGGAGACGTTCGCGATGCCATTAAATCAATAACCCAATTACAAATATGTAATTTGTCCCTAGATTTAATTGATAACACACCTTTCTGTATAATGTGTGTGACTGATCTTTAGTAATGTTATTTTATATAATGTGTGTTTATCCAATCAACGGAAAGCCTTTATTCATAATCAAGCCAATGCATGGGAAAATATTGATGATGTCATCCATTTTTTATTGTGATGACTTCCTCACACGAGTTAGAGGGACTACTTAATTGGGTTGTGCTTTCACCTTCCCTCACTCGTTTTCTCACGTTTCTCTCTACTATTTCCCGCTTCCCTCTCATGGAGTTTACCTAAGTTCCTTTCATCCTATTACGTGGTAAGAAGTAAGAAATGAATTTTTACTCTCCTGTGTCTTCCACTTGTCTTCATAAAATCTTCCACATAGGCTGCACACCTGTTCTGAATGCCATTGAAAAATTCCTGGGTGTGGATTATCTCTAGAGCACCATGGAGAGCTCATGTTAACTCCGAGATTGCAGGTGTCTTTGTGTTCAATTACCTAGTGCTATGTCTAGATAAGGAAGTGGTCATGGTGGTCATGTCCCATTTCATTTACCCAAGTCATCATGTGGGTTTAGCCAAAGCTTTGGTAGAAGGATGCCTTCTTATTCTGTTTGCCAATTTGTATCCTTGTCCCTCTCCTTGTTGAGTTGACATTAGGATTTGTGATGCCCTGGAATTAAAAATTTGGGCCCTCTTTCAATTTTCCAAGTCTGTTCAAAGCATTTTTTGATCCGATGGGGTGTTTATCTCCAGTGTGCCATCCCTGGACCTGGTCACGGTTGAAAAACCTGCCCCACCCCTTCCTGATCTCGTGGTTCATTTGAAGATTGTTGTTGGCTCGTCCTTTTCCTTTCTCAGTAAGATTGCAATGCTTGGCTCAATGGACCAATTAGAGGTAGAACCGTAGGGTTTCTCTATCATTCCCCCTCTATTTTTTGTGTTCACCACTCAATGTTTTTTACAGGCCTAGTTATTCATGTTACATTTTGGCCTCATTATTTATAATATTTCCTATTAGTTTTTGCTATGTGTATATGTAGCCCTTCATCGATCAAATATTTCGATACTTGTAGGGTGGGGACCCATCAACCCTTCGGTCAAAAGCATTTAACTATCTAAAAAAGAGAATTATGTAATTTATCCCTAAATTTAATTGAGAACAATTTTCTGTATAATGTGTGTGACTATCTTAATAATGTTTATATGTATAATATGTGTGACTATCTTTAGTAATTTTATAATACAATAAAAGGATTTAAACCATAATAGATATGTTGATATATAAAAATAGTGTACATAACATTTTTATTTTTGGTGAGTTCTTATTTGAATAAAATACACCAAAATTACCTAGTGAGAGTTAAGTTTTAACTCTCTTACTTTTTTTAAGTCATATTATCCCGTAAACTTCAAATTGTCCGCTCCACAAATTGTTCATATCAGTTTAAGGAATATAAGGAATTGAAAAATTCTCAGCCAATTCAACAATCAATGTGTTCATAGATATCCTAAAAATAATTTTAATTTGCTATGATTTATTCTGTGAATTTGGGATTCCAACGTGACGAATAGTTTTACAATGAAATTCAAATACTTATTAAAATGATTTACCATAATTTTACCTTTAGAAAAGGAGTTTTAATTTATTTCATATCTATATTCAATTACAAAAAGATGTCCTCCTGACAAGGGGAGTAAGGAGAAATAATGTCATTTAAAGTGTCAAGTGTGGGAGTAAAATTTCTATAGTAATTTCATGTTCCTTATTTCGAGGCATGCAAGGATGGTGGAAGATGACCTGGGGGTTACTGATGAATGCTGTATTGAATTTATAACTTTTAATACGATGTTAATGTTTTTGTAATCCGGGTTTATTCCTCTCTTGGAATCCAGGTTTATAACTATTAAGGGAATGTTAATGCACATTTATTTCTCTCTTTGAATATGGGTTTTAGCTCGTGCCCTTACAAGTGCAGTCTTGAGTGGCATGAGTGGAACAAGTTCAGAATCGCTGCTTATAAGGAACACTACTGGAGTGACCCCACCCACTGGGATCCAAGGCTGATGATTCCAAGTCTAGAAAAGATGCAATGTCCACCATCTCTCGCTCAAAGGGTAGTGCAGTGCTCATAGTTTTTCGTACGTGAAGTAAGAAGGTGATCACTGTACATCAAAATTCCCTTACAAGGATCTCACCTCCACCGGTGCCACATACACGTTAACAATGGATAAGACCTCTGAGGGCCTCACCTCCGGTGGAAGCATTATTGGTAGGAATGTCACTTCTTCTACTACTAGGGGCCTCCTAGTCTTAGGGGCCACGTTAATGTACACAAGATTTTCAAGTCTATGTGCCCATGGATCAGAAGATGAATTAGTAGTGGATTTGGTTTTGTTAATTTTATTAACAATGAAGGATGCTCAGAGAGCTATTAATAAGCTCAATGCCTATGGTTATGATAATATTACTCTCAGAGTTGAATAGTCCACTCCAAGGTAAAATTAAAAAAATTTGAAGCAAGGCAGACTTAAAAGCAAACATCTTTCCTTCTTTCTACGGAGTCTTTTACTTATTTCTACTTTAGGTTGGTATTGATAGGATACGTCATGTTTCACTTGAACGTAATGATTCTCCTTTTATGTCGACTTGCCTCAATTAGTATAATGATTTATTTGTTCTCACTAAAGAAAACCTATCAAATCTTAATTTTTAAAAATCATCATGACATTTTTCTAATGGTATATTTTAGAAAATTGAAAGTTAAAATTTTAATTTTACCTTTTACTGTTGAGAAATCATTTGTGTACTTACAACAAATCTTTGTTTGTTTACTGTCAGGTAATATTCTATATCTTGAGTAAATTTTCTTAACATAGTACTTGAAAATAAAGAGTTTATCTAAAATTTAGTTCAATATTACTTCAATGTAGACCAAACTAGCTTTGGCTCTAATATGCTTCTTATCAAATCATGTGAAAGAAATAAGTATTGTAAAGTCAATTATTATTTGATTTTCTCTCTATGGTGAGCAGTTCATGTTTTAGATATATGATTCTTGAAGGACTGTGATGTGAAAGGATATTTACCTATTATATGAGTTATAATATGGTTCCCCCAACAATAATGAATCCATAATAAAAGGATTGGCTTTTAAAATTAAATTGTACCGAAATATACCGCAGATACATAGATGTACTATAAAGGATGTGAGTTGGTTTCTTTATTTTTTTTGAGAAACATGTTCTCATAAGAGTGTCTTACTGACATGCACGTAGAGATCAACTACCCCTGTAATGTCATATGTCATAGCTCACAAAGAAGACTATCCACCATTGATAACATTCAATAGGTATCCACTTTAACAAACACGTTTATTTAATTTTATTTGTAGGGCGATTATAGTGTCTACAAACCCTTAAACTTTACTCTGGATGCGTGAGGATTTCCTGAATTTTTGCATTTATTGAGTTAGGGATGACAGTGATGGTGTCTGACAGAGTGAGATGTGGGGAGCTTGAATATGAGGATAATGAAGATCTATAATTTCTTATGCCACCACTAAATATCATTGGGTTAGATGAAGAATATAGTTGAATACAAGTTTAACGAGTAGGTCCAGATGGTGGTTCACACCACTACCATGTGCATCAAAAGACATTACATTTGATTATGTTCTCATAGTCTAGATCGTTGCCATTTGCTAGTTTCTTCAAATATTTCAGTAATTCTCTAGTTACACCGAGGTTCAATCACATCATAGTAAATGAACCTGGAAGTGTCTCACATCTCTTGAAAGTCATTAACCTAGTGGCTGTTAGCCCATATAAAAAGGAAACATGGTCGATTTATTATTTTACCGAAAAATGTCAGATTCCGTGAAATCATTAAAATATTTTCCTAAGATGTGCATGGATAAATGTTAATGACATTTTAAAAATGATAAAGACCTTATTCCATGGAGCGGGAGGTGCTGGAAAAGGAAAATTTGAAACTAGGAAATGAGCGGGAACTTCTAGCAGGGTAGATGGAGCAACAAGATGAGCGGGTTCAGAGCCAGGTGAAGGATCATGTGATTGTTGAGCCCAAGGACAACAAGGATAAGGATGGGGTGGCGAGCATGTGGGTAGAATGTTTGGTCAGTAAAATTTTGGACAAAGGGATTTTGGATGGCCTGGAACTGTCTAAAGAGAAAGGTAATTTATCCCTTAAAATTCCTGAGATTCTTATGTCTAGAATTAAAGCCTCCATGGAAGGTGATTTATTTGTAAAGTGCCTATGATCTAGACCAAATATTGATTATTTTAGAGGATGGGTCAAGAGGATATGGTCGTCTAATGGTGCCATTGAAGTTTCATCATATGAAAATGGTTTCTTATTAGTCTCTCTACCTAATAAAGACCACGTGGCGGATATTTTGGCTGGAGGCCCATGGTTCATTAAAAAATATCATGTGGTTGTTCAGAAATGGGAACCAACCTTTAACCATTATGTGACATCTATTTCTGAGTTCCTGATCTGGGTCAACCTTCCAGGTTTACCCCTAGAATTTTGGGAGCCAAAAGTCCTTATTGGCATTGCGAAAAGCTTGGGTAAGCCGATTGCTTTGGATCCAGTCACTAAGGCTAAATCTAGACTCACTCACGCCAGATTTTGTGTCAATATGGATCAAGATGATAATCTAGAAAGTAATATGAAACTAATGAACTCTGAGGGAGTCTGGGTATAAATATTTGACTATGATCCATCTCTGTTTACTTGTAGAAAATGTAAGCTGGTGGGTCATGATCATAGAAATTGTCCTCTTTAGAAAAAAAATATTGATCCCATTGTCGATCCTCAAAGGCCAACTAATAAGGAGGCTAATGAATGGAGGTTGGTTGGGAAAAATTTAAAAGTTGTAGAAGCTAAGTATCATTTGATCATCCAGGAGGTTGTAAAAGAAGTGGAACCCTTAGATCATCTTAATTCCCCTTGCAAGTAATTGGTTGGTTCTGGTTTTAAAGAAAATGTAAATGATTATAAAGATTAAAATGAAGATCTGGTTTTAGAAGAGGTGGTTCTAGAAATAGAGGAAGTGGCAAGCCATGACTCTAAAGGTAATGATTTTGCTCTGCAAGTGGCCTGTGGACCTTCGTTGGATGAGTTTTCGTCTATTGGCCAGAGTTCCTTTGGCCAAAGACAAGAAGAAGCCCTCCCCATGTCTAATGTCTTTGGGATTTTATCAGAATATGTTGCTAATATGTATGAAATGGAAACTTCTCCTAAGACTCCAGTAAGTAAATTTAAATTTGTCACCGTAGTAATTCTAGAGCTGATATTGGTAAAGATTCAACTCTTAAGGGCAGAAAGAGTAATAAGGAATTAAGGGAGACTAATTCTAGGAGGGAAGTGGATGCTGGTATTCAGAGTACTTTGGGGAAGTTGTTTCCTTGCAATAATAAATGTTAAATGATCTTTCTCTCTTGGAACATTAGGGGATTGAATCATCCCAATAAACATAGATTGCTAAGGATCTTAGATTTAAAAACAAACCGGATATTTTCATGGTTCAAGAAACCAAAATGAATATGGACAGAGTTAAAGAGGTGGGTAAGTTTATTTGGAAAGAAAGTTGCTGGGAGGGGTGTAGTTCCTCTGGATCCTTGGGAGGTATTGTTACTTTATGAGATCCTATAATTGTGAAAGGTGTTCTGATTCTCTCTTCCCCTGGTCATGTGGTCATGAGTTTCACAGAAATTATTTCTAAAAAATCTTGGTATGTTCCCAATAAACTCAGTGAAAGAAGGAAGTTTTGGAGGGATCTTTCGAGTTTTAGACAACTTTTCAAAGATAAAGATTAGATTATTGGAGGACATTTAAATACATGCCTTTCCCCTAGTGAAAAGAAGGGGGCTCGATCTCTTATTTTGAGAGTATGGAGGATTTAGTTGACTTCCTTACTAGTAATGGTCTGTTTGATTTATAATTGGAGGGATCTAAATTTTCTTAGGAAAAATAGAGGATGGGACCTGAGCTCATCCATATCAGATTGGACATGTTTGTGGTGAGTCATATTTGTATGATTAATCAACTATATTCTCTAAAAACTCTCCTCAGAATTAGATTGGATCATAACCCTCTACTTCTTGATTTTGGGATAAATCAATCTAAAAAATCTAGACCTGTAAGATTTGAAAATATATGGTTAGATCACCTTGATATTTTCAACAGAATTCAAGAATGGTGGGACATTCAGGTTTTTGGGGTTGCTAGTTTCAGATTGTGTTTAAAACTGAAGCATATTAAAAGTAACCTTAAAATATGGAATAAGGAGACTTTTGGAAATATTTTCCAAGAAAAAAGTAGAATTGCAAAGGATTTAAGAAATATTGAGGAACTTATGGAGAGCGATGGTCTTAATACAATTCTCAAGGATCAAGAACAATTTTTTTTGACTGAGTACCATGAGATCCTGGCTAAAGAAGAGGTTTATTGGAGACAATAATCTAGGGTGAAGTGGCTTAAAGAGGGTGACATGAATACTAAAATTTTCCATTTCTCTACCACTTCCAGAGTTAATCTCCTTAAGATAAATGAAATAAGAAGCAAGAATGGTGAGATTAACTCAGAAAGTAAGGATATCAATATGACTATAATAAATTACTTCAATGATATTTTTAAGCAGGGGAAAAGGGTGGAGGAGTTGGCTCAGAGTAAAGTTTTGAATCTCTTCCAGAATGTTATCACCCCCCTTGAAAATAGAGATCTCTTAAGGAGTCCTTCAGAGGAGGAAATATGTTTTGCGGTATTTGATATAGAACCTAATAAATCTCTGGGCCCAGATGGTTTCCCTGCCTTCTTCTTTCAAATTTTTTGGGAGGTAATAAAGCAAGAGGTCATTGAAATGGTCCAAGAATTCTTCAACAATGGTCATCTTCTGAGGCAAATGAATAAGACCTTCATTGTCCTAGTGCTGAAAATTGTTGGAGCTAAAGAAGTTAAGGATTTCAGACCAATAAGCCTTTATAACACCAGCTATAAATTAATGACTAAAATCATAACTGGTAGGATTAGAACGGTTCTTTCAAACTTCATCTCGGGAAATCAAGGGGATTTTGTTCTAGGAAGGAAAATAACTGAAAACATTATTGTGATTCAAGAAGCCATCCATTCCATTGAAAGCTCTGGTAGATTGGCTATGTTTCTTAAGTTGGATATGCATAAATCATATGATAGGATTACGTGGTCTTTCCTCTGGGATATTCTATTAAAGGTTGGTTTTGATAACATTCTGGTAAATATGATAATGACCTATATCTCCATTTCTAGTTATTTGGTCTTAGTGAATGGTAAACCAGAGGGTTTTTTCCAAGTAGGTAAAGGTTTGAGACAAGGCGATCCTCTTTCATATTTCCTTTATGTTATAATGGCCGAATCTTTGGGTAGAATCTATTAACATGCTATGATTTCTAATTGTATCTAGGGTATTAAAATCTCTAATGGTCTCCCCTCTATTTGTCTCAATGAGTTTGTGGATGATAATTTTATGATGGGTAAGGCCTCTGTCCAAGAAGCCTTAAATTTTAAGGTGGCTCTTAATGATTATGAATTGGTTTCAGGAAAGGTGGGTAAATTCCATAAAAGTGTTGTCTTCTTCATTAATGTGGAGAATTAGGTTCAATTTAGATTATCATGCATCTTGGGGTGTCAAATTAAGCATTTTCTAGATTCTTATTTAGGTATGCCCATGATCCAAAAGAAGCATGACATTTCGGTTTGGAATGCTCTGCTGGAAAGATTAAATAGTAAACTTTTGTCTTGGAAAGGTCTCATGATTTCTTAGGTTGGTAAGATTCAATTTCTTAAAAGCTCCCTTCAAGGTATTCCCATTTATGTGATGTCACTCTTCAAGCTCCTTGCTAAAATTATTGGGTCCTTGGAGAAAATCCAGAAGAGATTCCTTTGGATGGGTGTTGTGGAGAAGTTTAAATTCCCTCTCGCGGCTTGGGAAAAAGTCACTAAACCAAAGTTTTGTGGGGGATTGGGGTTAAAAAATATCTCACTTATGAATGATGCCTTGATTTCCAAAGATGGATGGATGATTTCTAGAGAGGAAGGTCTCTGGGTGGAAATCATAAAGAAGAAATATTTACGGAATATAGGCAGAATGGAGTCCTTTTTCAATCAAGACAATCTTCCTATAGGGTCTTATTTCTAGAACTCTTTTGTGGCCTCTAAAGAAATTTTAACCAATGGTATTTTGTGGGAGATAGGAAAAGGTAATATAATCAATTTTTGGTATGATAGTTGGATTGAGGATTTTCCCTTAGCTAACTTGGCAATCTAGAAAAGGGTTTCTCAGTTCTATGAGGAAAGGGGAAAATTATGGATAAGAGACTTCTGGATTAAGGATGAAACTGTAAGGTGGGAAACCATTGATCCTCCTCCAAAATTTGATGGAGATATCTAACCCTTTCAGGTTCTCAACAATAAATTAAGGGATTTCCATATCCCCATTTTTCATACCAAGGAGGAATCCATTAAATGGAAAGAGGAAGATTCGGGAAATTTCTCGATAAAATCTGCTTATATGTTAAATTTTAAGGATGGTCTTCAAAAAGACTATTGGGGTAAGCTTTGGGTGAAGGATATTATCCCCAAGGTTAATATCTTTTACTGGTTGGTTGTCTAAAATAGAATTCTGACTATGGACAATCTTAGGAAATGGGGAATGAAGCAACCCAATAAATGCTCTCTTTGCAGGAAAGAGGAGGAAAATGTTAACCATCTTCTCCTTCACTACTCCTTCTCCCAAGATGTTTTTGCTTCCATTATGGATTTGTTCAATATCCAATGGATTTTTCCTTTGATTATTGAGGACTATTGTTTTTAATGGGAGAGTCCCTTCTGCTTTCCCATCTTGGTCTGGGCCTGGAATATTGCCCTCCCTCATTTTTTTTGGGGATTATGGAAGGCTAGGAATGATTGTATCTTCTAGGACTAGAAATATCTTCTCTTGAAAGTTAAAAGAAATTTTTTGGTGGCCATCAAGGAAAATATCAAACTCTTTAAAGGTAAGGCAAAGAAACCTTGTCCAAAAGGGGAGTGGAAAGTTCTTGATAAGTTCACCCTTGGACTGGTGGAATTACATAGACCTAGAAAGAGCTTCATTTGGAACATGCCTAAGAAAAATGTTGTTAAGATAAATTTTGATGGGGCATCTAAAGGGAATCCGGGTCAAGCCGGGGCAGGTAGAATTTTAAGAAATAGTGAAGGTGAATGTTTGTTTGTTTATGCGGGGCTGTTAGGGAGTCAAACAAACAATATGGGGGAAGCTATAGCTCTCCTTTGGGGGGTTTTGTTGGCCAAAGAAAAAGGTTTCAAGGACATCCAGATCGAGGGTGATTCCCTCATAATTAATGCTCTTAACAATAAGGGATCCATTAATTGGCCCTTAAGAAATATCCTTAATGATGTTGAGGAAAATTTAAAAGGTTTTGTAAAGGTTTTTTTAATCGCACTTTGTAGCAAGGAAATAAGTGTGTGGATAAGATGAAAAATTACAGAGTTCATAGTTATGATTATAAGATCTAGTGTAAAGGAGATGATTTTCCCTTGGACATTAATGAAGTCATTAGTAGAGATAGAGGGTACTAAGTTTGATGATGTTGGCACAAGTGACCTCAGGTACTGTGACAACTTACATAAAAAGATTTATTTCTCGAGTTTTGTTGGAGTGAAAGGGAGTATGAATTTGAGAAGTGTTAGCGATAAGGGAAAGTTTGGTTTTGTGAAGATGGGTAGTGATAGAATCAGGGTTGAACTGGCTAGCCAAAATATTGAGGGTTTTAATCAACATTTGTGGAACAAGATTAAGATTGGGGGTTTACATAATTTTATTGCTAAATTACATGGTCATGACCTTTCCCTGTCAAAGGACTTTGGTAGAGCTTGGAAAGAGGGAAAGTTTAAGGTTAGAGGTATGGAAATTGAGGTTTCAGAGACCCCCATCAGCCTTGTGATGGAGATGAAAATGGACGAGCTCAAAATTTTTAAGGATAGAACCCGCATAGAGCATGAAATTGAGTTGTTCTTTGTGGGAAAGGAAAGGTGCTCTTTGTGCTTGCCCAACTTGTTCAAAAGACAACCCACAGGTTCTCTTTGTCACCACTACTGATGAGTGGTATGCTGATATTACCTATTACCTGGCTTGTGGAGAATGCCCTCCCCATCTTGATTACAAGCAAAGGAGAACACTCAAGTTGAAGGAAACTAAATTTGTAATCTGGAATCATGCGCTTTACAAAAGAGGTTTGGATGGTTGTTTCCTTAGGTGTGTAGATAAAGAGCAACAAGAAAAGTTTATTAAAGCATACCATGACCAAACATGTGGTGGACATTTTTCAGAGATGGTCACTACACACAAGATCCTCTGAGAAAGATATTATTGGCCCACCATATTTGCATACACTCAAGATTTGGTTTCTAAATGCAGAGCATGCCAACAACTTTTTGGAAGACCCCAACTCGCTGCACTACAACTCAGGCCTGTGGTTATTGAAGAACCATTTCAATAGCGGGGGCTAGACTTCATTGGTGTTCTGAACCCTCACTCAAGCATGGGGCACACCTATGTACTCACCGTAACAGACTACTTCACCAAATGGGTGGAATCCATTCCAGCCAAAAAAGCCAACACTGAAATAGTAGACAACTTCATCAAGGAGAATATCATAGTCTATTTCTGAGTGCAACAGAAGATTATAGCAGATAATGCTACCTATTTCTCTTTAAGAGAGCTAACCAAGTTTTGCTATAGCTACAAAATATCCCTATCTCATTCTTCTGACTACTATCCACAAGAAAATGGACAGGCCAAATCTAGCAACAAGAACATTGTGACCATTGTCCACAAGCTTGTAAATGAGAATCAAAGAAATTGGCACAAAAGGTTGTATGATGCATTATGGGCAGACAAGATCACTCCCAAGAAGGCAATAGGTATGTCACCATTCCAACTGCTGTATGTAGTCGAAGCAAAAATTCCTCTCATGATCGAGATGCCAGCTCTCAAGCTACTACAGGAAATAGAAGATGGTCAGTACAAGGATTCCATTAACAAGAGGATCCTCTTTCTTGATAAGCTAGAAGAAAATAGACTCGAAGTGGTGGATCACATTAAGGAGCACTAATTGAAAGTAAAGAATATTTTTGATAAGAAGGCCAAGGGAAGAGAATTCAAAGTTGGAGACTTCATCGTACTATGGGACAAGAGAAGAGAACCAAAAGGAAGCCATGGAAAGTTCGATTTATTATGGCTCGACCCATTCCATATTCATGAAGCTTGCGGTGAGAACACTTTTCTTCTCTCATATTTGGATGGAACGCTGCTAGAATCACCCCGAAGCGGGAAATACTTGAAATTGCATCATCAGTGAAAGTCGATGGTCCCCCACCTTGTACCATAGGTGATTGCTAGGTGTGTTTCCCTTTCCGTTGTGTGGTTTTGTTTCCCCTTCTGTTGCGTGTCGTGTGTTTCCTTCCAGTTATGTTTTTGTGTGTTTCCTTCTTCTGATCTTTCTTTCTTGAAGTTGTATATGACTCTGCAAGGCCCAATGGATAAGGCACTGGTTAATGAATTATATGGTATAGAGATTGAGATTATGAATTCCCATGTCATGTCTTCACTATGCTCAGTCCATGTCATGTCCCCAAGCTAGAGCCAACTGTTTTCACCCTCAAAATCCACCCCTAATTTTAAAAGTAAAATTTGAAAATTTTGAGCTCACGCCCTCCAAAAGTGTTCAAGTAAAGTTGGAAGTCTAAAAAGATAGAGAAATTCATGCTTTGAAGTTGTTTAAACTCTCCAGTATGCACGTTTTGATAAATTTTCCTTTTTCCCACCTAGACGCGTGAAAATTTTATTGTTGTCCTCATTTTAATGAAATTATCAATCTTTCCATGGCCATGGATTGACAAACCTTGTATTGTTTTGAATCCCTTGGTTCACGAAAGAAATTTGAAAATCAGGCGTGAAATGGTGGAGTTCTCTTCTTCTCTGCATTTTTCCACAGTCAGGAATGATAGACATTTTCTTACCCATCAAATTTTGGCTCCATTATCCATGGGTATATGGACATATCTAATTAGAAGCGGGGCGGCAGAGAAATTTGATATTTTGAGCCTCTTTGTAAAAAAGGTGAAAAGTCATAAAGTGACCTGCAACCCCGATCATGCTAAGAGGGAAAAAGTCAAAATGTTGAGCCCGCATCAAAAGAGTCAAAGTGGGGAGGTAGATCATTGGGGAGATTTGAGAATTTGAGCCTTGTTTCCAAAAGGGATAAAAGTCATAAAGTGACCCGTAGCCCTGATCAGGCTTAAAGGAAAAATTCAAATGTTGAGCCTGCATCAAAAGAGTCAAAGCATGAGACAGATTGTTAGGGAGATTTGAGAATTCGATCCTTTTTTATTAAAAAGGGCTAAAATTCATTAAGTGACCTGCAACCCTGATCAAGATTAAAGGAAAAATTCAAATATTAAGCCCACATCGAAGGTCAAAGTGGGGAGGCGGGCCTGCGGAGCAATTTGTGTTTTTGCGTCCGCATAGAAAAAAAGTAAAATTATAAAAGTGACTTGCGACTCTATCTCCACTCAAGTGAAGCCACGTGTCATGCTTATATCAAAAGCAGGAGGGCAGATCAAAAATGTAAAAAATGCCAAATCTCTATAAAGTCACAAAATGCAAAAGGCATCCTCCATGCTCGCTCCAGTAAATTTCTCCCACGCGGATGACTCGGGTTTAAAGTTTCAAAGGCAAGATGAATGGTTCAAATTCAAAGTTATAAAATGAGTATAACAACTGCATTATGAAAAGTCTGGTTTTTCTCGCCATTGGCATTTCTTCATGAATCAAGAATCTGAACGAACATAAATGATTGAAAAGAAATTGTAAACTGTTTCTTGCTAAAAAAGAAGAAGTTGTAACTGTTTCTTGCAAGATATTTAATGGCTTCTTCACTCCATTTTAAGGGGTTGGAAATTGATCTTGTAAACTCACAAGTGCATTGTACTTAGAGAAAGAAAAGGAGATAGCCATTTTCTTCTACTTTCCTCCATTCTCAAATTTCTTCCATTCCCACATTATGTACAACTCCTGTTTAAGAATCAATACAAGAAGAAGGATTTTGTAGCCTCTTTGATGAGAAGATTTTAGAAACTTTGAGTTCGCAATCTTATGTCATCTTGTTTCCATTTGTAGGGTTGTTTCTTCTCATAAATGCATGTGTTAAAGTTTCTGACTAATGTGTGTAGGAATCTGATTTCCTACTTGCAACATTAGTTTCCCTATCTCATTTCTCACTCCCTTTCCCACCTTCAAAAAAATTATTCTATAGCAAGAGATTGCTAACTTTGCCACAGGGTCAGTGGAGTGCCCATGTTGGATCCTCAATCGAAAGGCCACCATAAAAATCCACCTTTTCACGTGCATGCATATACAACAACTATACCAGTTAAGTAGAGGGATCCTAGAGTATTGGCAAGGAATCCACAAGTTTGTCCACCTGACAAATTTCCTCACCAACAGTGCTATCGAAGGGAAGAAAATTTAGTTACGTAACAAGAACATCGCGTTCAAATCAAATGATCCTTCGTCATCTTCGAAACCCAAACACAACTATTCAAAACCCAAAGGATCTACCAACACAGTAGTTCTCAAGGCTGGACCCTCTCACCTATCAAACCAAGCCAAAACTTCTTCTAATGTCTCTCTTGTCCAAGACTTCTAGTTCAGACGAGAACAATGAAAATACACTTCAATAGGAGAACCTTATTATCATGTTTTGGAAAATTTTATTAAGGTTGGTGCCATTACCCTTCCACCTATAAAAACACACACTGGTTTTGACCCTGAGTGCCCCATGCCCGCATGGTATAAAGAACATGACTTTGGTAACTATCATCGTGTCAAAGGCCATAACGATGGTAACTGCATCACCTTCAAGAATATCATCTAGGAAATGTTAGATAATGGAGATCTAGTCTTGGATACCCCAAATGCACCCGCTAACCAAAACCTACATATCTTCAGGAAGCCATTCCCTAATCATGCCCCATCTTCCAACCAAGATGGTGACACTTCAACCAATGATAGCAATGTTCGTGAGGTCCATGCTATTTTTGATGACATAGGAATTACTTCCTAGTTGCCCCATGTTCCTTCCATAGATGAAATCTTAGCTCAAGCCCCCCTACTTGCACAGGAACCTATTTCATCTACTCCTCCACCCATAGAGCAACCTTCTTCATTTTCTCCTTCATCCATGGAAGAGCTTATAATTAGCACGCCATCTTTAGGCCCCTCAAATTACCAAGCAGTTGTCACTGTACCCTCTCCTACTCATAGGAGATACATGTCCACAACCTACACTATCACAAGGAGAGTCAACCTCATCTGGCTCATTCTCTCCTCTACCCATAGAGGATCCTGTAGAAATACCATTACCTTTAGATGATCATTCACCATCAGACCTTCAAGATCCTGTTGATTTGCTTTTGGCTCTCTTACCCACAGATTCTAAGGCTAGCCATTTCCCTGTGTCTCAAACACATTTTACGGGGATTTCTACTCGATCCACGTCGGCCCCACTTACAACAATACCATTTTCACACCTAGCTGATTTCCTAGATTATGTTGATAGAGGCTTACTTTGGAACGTCTTCTACTTCCTACTTCAATCTAAATGCAGTTTTCACTCATCGATACCTCCACAATCTATCAAAAAGTGTTTCAAGCAACCAAACCAAACATAACCACGATTATTGCAACACCTTCCATGTCACCACCCATAGCCCAACACACACCTCTGCCCACAACCCAACGTACATCTACACCTAAACACCTACCCACGCGTATATCATCTCCCTTACTTAAACCCATCACTACTTTAGGGGTCATGGTGACATCGAAACTTACTCACCCACCCATCAAATTAGATTTAGCCACATCTTCCCAAACCAACACTAAAATTATTCCAGCCCCTAAAAAGAAGGCCCAACCTCCTAGGCCTCATACACTAACCTCGCCTACCACACCATTGTCACCTTCACCCCTTCCATCCATCATTGGACCTCACCCCTCAACCCTTGCCAAACAACCTCCTTCCACCGGTAAACCAAGAATGCAACATTCCACCTCCTCATCATGAACCTCTAATATACCCAAGTGATCCACACAACCTCCACAACCACCTGTAACCTTCTTACCACCCATACCACCACTACCTTCCATAAATTCTTCACTACCCATAACACTCTCTTCTCTTCCACTCACACCTTCTACCCAACCTCTACCAACCACCTCCGTCACAACTCGGTTATCCCTGTGGGTAACCTTTCCTCTCCCACCATCTGATTTTCCCTCTACATATCGTACACTCGTGTCACCTTTGCCCAAGAAGGTGTAACCTAAAGCTAAAAATCCACTACCCTCTAATAAGGTAGTTAAACTAACCAAACCTTCCATTGCCCGCTCTTCTACCATTTCCATACCCATGCAGATGTAACCAAGACCTAAGACCACTCCACACACCAAAATAGTGGACTAACCCATTCCCCCTCATGTAAAGCCTCTTCCTCCACAATCAGCCACACTTGTGCCCAAACCCACACTCACCTCCCATTACGATCCACTAGCAGGGTCCTACTCCAAAATCTTAACCAATATCCTTGAAATCTCTATCATCACATTACAACCTCTTAGACCTTATGACCCACTCAAACCCAAACCAAAAGGGTTTGATGAAACTAAAATTTTCGCCTACCATCGTGTGACAGGACATGATGTAGAGAACTGTAAGGCTTTAAAAACCACCCTTGTCCAATTATGTCCTCTCGAAGAAAAATTTGATGATGAAAATCTTCTTGATGAGGACCCAATTTTGCCTTCACCAATTTCCCCAGATCTGCTTCCATTACCTACTCAGTGACCAATATCTCCACCCCCGTAACTCTTTGATCTACCCCCAAGATTCGAGGTCAACATGATCAACATTTCCACCTACGCCCAGAAAGATAAAGGAACAGAAAAGGTAACTATCCCATCAACCAACCCTATACCCAACATACCATCTGCACCCATACCCAAAGTCACCATTTGAGGTCCTGCATATGCTATTTTCGATGGGGTCACACATCGCACAATTCTAAAACAACTGCACCAATCCCCCCTCAAAATGTCTTTGTATGATCTCATCCAAACCTCTGAGTCACATCATCAAGCCCTCATGGAGGTCCTTTAATCTATTGAGGTTTTACCAAATGACCCCATGCCCATAGCCTCCATCATTACCCCTCACCACGTAACATCTCTCACTAGGTCATCACCTTCCTCTACCCTTCCAACTACTTGCCAAGTAGCCGCCCTTAGCTTTTCAGATGAAGAGATTGCTCCCTTTTAGTCCGACGACCCCGACCCCACTCTTTTCGTCTCCGTCTTTATCGATAATATATATGACACGTTATGATCAATGGTGGTGCTAGTATTAACATCATCTCCTCCCATGCATATGACCAAATGCGAATACCTACCAATTGCATGCATGGTAACCTATTTATGCTACGCTCCTTCAATGACGCCGTGACCTCGACCCTGGGTATCATCATTCTCCATGTCCGTGTGGGTCCCCGCACTATCCTGGAACTTTTCTATGTCCTAGAAGGGAAGTTCCAGTATAATATGTTGCTTGGTAGGCCTTGGATCCATGCCATGGGTTGTGTCCCTTCAACTTTACACTGCTGCCTAAAATTTAAACATGAGGGACATAATTACACCATCCCTATTGACCCATCACCTTTCAAGACCTGTAACATGCTATATCAGCCCAATGATGTGCTTGTACCAGTCAAGATATCTGCCAATATCCCTACTTCACCTTCATCTAGAAGCCCGTCCACTAAGACTGCGACCACCTCTCCCACATCTAACCTTGCTATCCCTACTACCGCTGCAGCCTCTACCGTTGACTCACCTATTTCTCCATCATCTAGCGAGTTGTCTATCCCCGCTACCCACATATCGACTACTAATCCCATAGAAGGTTTTTTTCAATGCCTCACTGTGGGGGAATACCACCTAGGGATCACTCATCACTCAAGAGTGGAGATAAAAAGGAAAGACTATATCCAATTATTCTCCTTTTTTATTTATTTTATCCTTTCTACATTGTACTTCACTTTCCTGTGTATGTCCTCATTGAAAGATCACACTTCAATTTGGTTTAAAAATAACCTTTCCTTTCTGCATCATGTTTGGTCACATAGTTTAAATTGGGGTTGAACCTTCTACATCACACACAACCAAACCTCACGCATCTAAATCACACATCGAAACATCTCCTTACCTGATTAACTAATTGTGATTTCATCACCCAATAGGAAGCCTCATGAGACTTCCTTTTCCATAACAAACTTGAAACCAAACATAGATTTCCTTTTCCTAGGTACCTTGTTATCCATCCCCTTTTCTTTTTCACACATTCATAATCTAAAAACATAAAAATAATTGTTTACTTAGCTTGTCTGATTTAAGATGGAATAGAACTTTTCCTTGAATAGTTCTACACAAGAATATACCATAACCCCTATCTCATCCAAACTGGTTACTTTCAAGCCCTCTTTTATCCCTATTTATGAATTCTTATGACGTAAACCTACCACCTCTCAATCATGTCGACCAGTGGATCATGTTCCACCTCCATCATTTTTTATCATCTTGTATTCATCTAACATCATCATGCCTATCTGACCTATTGATCCCCCATCCAATCCTAATCTCCTCATCATATTCCTACTTCCCAATAACCAATCCAATCCTCACCACTTGATATCTTTAGATAATCATTCCCTAATCCACAACGAGCAAACTTTTCTTCACCTCCTACATCATGTAAATTTAACTTGCTTTCAATAAACATCGTCCATCAAACACCTCCCTCCACATCCATTGTATCTAGCTCATCATCCACTCTCATCCTATATATTTTGCTCACGCCTCCTTAAAGGACTATCCTCACATCAACCCTAGCCAAAATCACATTATTTACCACTTTAACTTCCATTGCTTCTCTTTCATCCACATCTAGTCCTACTCTTACCACATTTCCATTAGCATTATCTGCACTTGCCTCTTTATCCACATTTATCCCGAATACACCCACCACTACAATTATATCTACTACATCCTCAAATCCTCCCACGTATACCTTAACATCATTATCACATATTTCTTTTCCAATGCCCACATCATAAATTTCATCCCCTTCCTCTTCCTCAACATGTACTATTCTTACACCTAAACCTCCTAACATACCTTCTCCATCCACATCCACATCCACAATGTGTCTTGAAACACCAAAGAAAAACACAAAGGGAATTCATGCCTCTTATGCAAACCCCCTCATTTCTACATCCACCCATTCTCAATTTACATCATCTCCCTTTCATGTAGACATCATCAACCACATCATCTAGATGCCTCTTTTTATATCCACATCTACTCCCATCATTGATTCCACACCCACATTCACCTCATCCACCTCATTATACCCTCCCACCTTATCTACATCTATTCCAACGTTTCCCGTCGTGTCATCCTTATAATTTATACCAGTTGCTCTTTCCATGCTCTTGCCCACACCGACCCTATCGACCATCATGACCACATCTTCATTATCCCCCTCTTCTTCCATACCACCTTCATCATTCGAAGAATATTGGAGAGAAATTCAACTTTTTGTAGCTATAGGTGACCCTCATGTCTCATCCACACTATTATACCCTCATACACTAAGCTAATTCCCACTTTCTTTAGAACATATCATGTAAAAATTACTTCCTCTATCAGGCACAACACCATCTTCAGATCTGTTGGATGAAATCATTGTCATTCCATCCATGGGTACTCCTCAACAATCTAAATCCAAAAAACTTGGCACCCTTCCACAAGGATCCCTTGAGCATCCTCATAGAAAGATTGACATTCCTCCAACCAAGACCCAATTTACATCCTCCATCTTGGGGCCACATTTTTCCATCCTAGGACCATCTCCTTCATCACGACCACTTAATTAATCTAAATATGAACAATCTGGTTCCCTCCTTAGATTGACTCCTTCATCAAGAGCACCTCCATCTCCTCCTTCCAATCAATCCAATCCTAAATTATCCACCATTTATTCTTCTATAACATTGATCGCAACCAAAGCATCAAGGCCACAAAATAGGTCCCCTTCATCTCACAAGATCCCTCCTAACACATATATTGAATCCTATGTGGAATTCCTCCAAAATTTACTTCAAAATTCTTCCATCACGCTTCTACCCATTAGTTCCTTTGAATCGAACAGTCTGAATCCTTTATGGTTTGATACCCATTGCATCTATGCCTATCATTGTACTCCAGGTCTTGACATTGAGCATTATAAGGCCCTTCAAACTATCATCCATGATCTTATTGAGTTAGAGGACCTCCTTAATGAGTCTCCTTCTCCATCTACTACTTCATCCATGACTGATATGACTCCTTTTACCGCATCTCCATCCATTCATCATCCCTAATATCTTTACTTGTCCATGTCATCTTCTATTATCCCTCCTCCACACATCATTCCTTCTGATGAGGGTCCTCATTTATTCATTGATTTCCTTGCTACACCATCCCCCTAACATCCATTTCATACCTTCTGACATCCACTATCTTATCCATATCCCTTATGCTGGGGGAGCATCCCCCCTTCTGTTCTCATTGATCCTTCTATGTGTTCTCCCTAATCCATGCATCTTATCCCCATGGTTCTTTTTACACTAGGGTACTTCTTTCTAGGATAATCCACTTTTTTATTCATTCCTCTCCATGCCTGACATTGTCTTATTTCATCCAGTCTATCTTCGTCCAATATTATCCAGCTTATTCGTCTATTATATTTTTCTCTTACGCCCACCTACATTGCCATATGTGTGCTTCCCTTAAAATCACCATGGATTTACCTGAAGACCGTTGTTGTGGCCATATTCATGCCTATCTTAGAGGCATCATTATCCTTACACTAATTCTACTTCTGTGGACATTATTCTTGCCTTCTCATTTTTTGCATAATTTATAATCTATTATCCAAATCATCTCATCCAATCCCATCTAAAATTATCTTCGGTATAATTTTCCCACTCTTATGGGACCATTTACTCTCATTATAAGTCCACTTTTGTGGCCATGTTTTTTCTCTTCTAGGGTGCATAAAACCTTCATTTTAAATTACCATCTCTTCACCTCATTAGGGACGCATATTTTCCTTTCTTTCTGAGTGGAACACATAGTTTTTCATCTCTGCTCTTCTATAGCTCTAATCACATCTTATCCTAACACAACTTTAACATCATTGACCTCATCATTAGAATGCCACCATTCTAGAAAGGAGGCAACGTGGAAATTTTTCCCTTAACTGGATAAGATTGTATTTTATCATGCATATGTATGGGTCGGAAGCTTATCGATTCGCCTCCCTTGATATGAAAATGAGAAGTGGAACCTCTTAACACATTACACTCATGATCATTCTACTCTTGGTATGCCTACCAGTGCTCTTAGTCATATTATTTTGATCATTCATCCATCTTTTCCTCTTCTATCTCTCATTGTGATGATTTTTAATTATGTGGTCTTCTGTCACTTCCTATATGTGACTTTAAATGTGGGCACCACGGCTCTTCCCATGGCATATTACTTATGGAAAAATTCTCCCCTCTAGGTGAGAACTCTGTGATCATCACATCCATCAACTTCTTATTCATCTATTGGAACCATGCAAAGGGGTCAAGGGTATTTCTTGTGTATTATTTAATCCCCTCCTAAAAGGTCTACTTAGCTAATCCTAACTCTCCCCCATGTAAAAAAAAACATCATAGATGCTCTTGTCAAAAATCAATGTTATCAAAAATAGACTGATCCCTTGAAGGACATTTGTTCATGCAAAAAAAAGAAAAAGCGTGCAAATCAAAATCAAAGTCAAAACTAGATCAAAATAAATAGACTGATCCCTTGAATGACAACTATCGTATTATTCTTTCCATCTATATATTGTATAAATTAGACCATACCCTTGAAGTATAGCTACTCCTTATGACATTTGAAGGCTTCCCACATTGATCAACCTTCGATTTTATCATCATCCTAAGAAAGCTTCCCACATTGATCAGATTTCTCTTTCCTCTTCCCAGAGTTGGGGCATAGTTTTAGGGAACACCACTTTTGGAGAACCCTCTTCCCTTGTACAAATACATCTCAAATCCCTTTTTCATGTCAACATTTGGTGTATGATTTTGTTTCATCCATCCTCCTTGTGATCTTTAGTACGACTAACTATCATTGGTCGTATACTAACATTTATTTTGGTTGCATATGCCTTTCATTACTTGGATTCCCTTCTTTTTAACCTCCAATGTAGTTGTAGGCATATTTTCCTTGTACATTCATCAATGAAACATAGTGTTGTTCACACTTGTAGGTCACCACCATTGCGTTGCATTCTATCCTAATCCTATCACATTTGTCTTTCAGCACATCTTTCTTTATGTCAATCACCTATATGTTATCTATCTATCTTACAACACATTTACTCTTACCTATATTCATCATTAATCACATCTATTCTCAATTTTTTTTCATCACATCTTATCCATATACATTCTAATCATCATGATCAAATTCAAACATAAATAATATAGTCCCAATCCTCATTAACATGTCACATATTTATATCACCATCTATACATACATGTACACATCCAAAATAACCATCTAATGATACATTTATTTCCACATCATCATCAAATATAAAAAAAACATGCATTCTAAAAAACTTTCATCATCACATCTAATATAAAATCCATCATCATGACATATAAGCTAAAATCATCATCATTACATCAAATTAAATTCATCACATCACATAATGAATACATAATAAATCCACTACAAAACCATATATCATATATATATATATATATCAAAATGTGTATCAATACATCGTTTCCCTCTAAAGGGGCTCTCTCAAAGCAAAGATGTTATCAAAATCTATGAAGTGTATATATGAGGATTTCAATACCTCTCCTCCTGGGGCAAGTATAACACCTAATCCATGCACATCTCTTCCACCCTCGTGGCCTTCCTCCACTCATTTTTTTTCCACACTCACTGTGATCTTAGATGGCCCTACTCCTCCTATCGATGTCCTCTGCAGGTGCTCCCACTAGCATAGTGTCTTCGGTAGCTTCTTAAATAAGATCCCCTCATAATACTTAGCCTCTACAGCTAGTGCTCTATACTTTTCCATGGAAAGCATGTCAGGATGTGCTACTTGTCCTGACCCCTGTGGAGCTTCCACGACACCACTTATTGAATATGTCACCAAAATGGTAGAAAAATCTCCAATACAATCCTTGTAGGCCTCCCTCTATCGCCGGTAGCAATCTCTCTCCTAAATAACTCAGTTTCACTCTTGTGTGACCTCATTCCACTATTATAGAGTTGCTTCTCTCTCCACCCTCATCTGATCCAACTTGGCACACAAGCATGCCACCTCTACAGACTCTCCTGCTCCACCATCTTTGCCTCCTCCAAGAGCCACCTCTAACTCAATCTCCATCTCCTCTCTCCATAGCCACCCTTGTAACATTTCCATTTTAAGACTTTAGAAACAAGGGAAAAAATTATCATCCATAATGTTCTCTATTCTAAATTAACATAATTTAGAACACACATTCCAATGCCAATCCATCTCATAACACAAAACCATATGTAACTGTAAACGACTTGGTGAAACACCAATCTCTCAAATCATGACTCATTATTAAACTGATCTCTCATGTTAGATAATTAATGTGTATACAATGTATACTTGGATCTTTTATCCTTTTAGGGATACCCAAGTGTTCTATCTAAGAGGCCTATCTAAATATTTGTTACCAATATTCATCTAAAATCCCACTTCTTAAACCAGGTGACATAAGAAATTGTAACCAACAGCTTGCGATACTTTGGCCAAAGTTTATAAACATATCTATCATTTTTACATTCCTTGATGGAATACTCGTCAAATGGAATAAGTCCCTCACCACACTTGTTCTATTATATAGAGTGGTATTTACTGACTCCTATCAGTCTAATGTGATTCAAGGTTTCATACTGGACAAGGGAAACAACATGCACTAGTGTGGAATAATACTCATGGTTATTAAGGGTACATAGACATACTCAATCGTTCTAAGTCGATTGGGTTTGTCTAGTTATCCTAAGTCAACAGGAGTTGACCTCGACACTAGATCATGTTCCTATCCCTGTATAGGATGGAACCGTGATCCATTCTTACTTTTATGTCAATCAAGTTAAAGAAACTAAGTGGGGTTTTAAGACATATCAACTGCATCATAGTATCCTAAAATGACCCATGTCATTACAAAGGTACTACATTGCAGTTGATGTGTGTCAATATCCAACTGAGTTTCCTCAACTGGACTAGCATTCCTTAGATTATAAGTTTATTAACCCCTTAAACATTGTCTTTAAGATTAATTACATCAACGCTTAAAGATCCAACTAGATCATTTAACCTATCAGGTTATAAGTTGAAATTACATGTGAGGTAGGTATGTCGATAATTTTTTTTTCCTAACCATTTGCTTACATGCTTAAGTTTATCTTTAAACGAAACATCTTACATTATATCCCAGCATTATTGATCTCGAAGCTATGAAAGTGTGTTAATTAATTCCTTACTTATTTCATCCCTAGCTTAAATAAGTTCCTCATAACCTTTATTTTAGACTTCATGGAGATGAAGTCTAAATTCTATTTAATTCCTTTCTAAGCGTTCCAAATTTTTATTAAGGAAATCAACCTAAGGAAGTACACATTCAATCATTTGCTTACAACATTCATAACAATTTAATAAGATTTTAAGTTATGTCTCTATGATTGATTTCATGGGAAGTAACCTTTTTCCCTATATTATGGACTAATGTCCATTTATGAAACAAATTACATATGGTTAAATACATCAAGAATTCAAACACATACATCTATATAATTCAAACATAGTCCTTTTATATTGCTTAAGGATCTACTTATGAGTGTCAACTTATAAGTTGCAACTCTAATTGAGAAAATAAACCAACTAACATTTTAGATTCCTCCCAACCATTCCATAACATTTAAGTATATAGACATCCCTCCTTCATTAGGATATTACTTAATAATACATCCCAATTCATGACAATAAAGTATTACAATAAATTATTATTTAACAATAAACACATCATTTATTCATCAAGGAGTGATACATTCACTGAATCCAGAAGTATCTCAGAGATTAAAAAGTGTCATAACAACAATTTAAAAATATTTTCATTACAAATTTCTTTACCAAAAAAGTACATAAGTAATGGTGCCACATAATCATCATAATAAAGATACATTTTTCTTAGTAAAATAGATGTAACTTTCTATAAGTCTTTCTCCTTTCATCTTTTACAAAATCCATCTGCAAAACTGTTAGCATGGGTCAGCTCATTTGAACTGAGCATGATAAGCACTATAGCATTAAAACGTTGTGCTTTAATCTAATTGTTTCATAAAAAGAACCCTGCTATTTATGAAACAATTCCAAAACACCACAAGATAAAACTAAATACTTTTCCCTAAAATATTACAACCAGAAGGAGAGAAAATATTAAATTTTCTAATTTGAAAGTAAGGTTTATTTAACTAGCATACCAACCCTAACTTTTCATCTTAAAACTCTTTTCAACATGCTGGAAATAAAATAGCAGAATTTAAGAAAAGAAATTTCATATTTCATCCTAGCTTTACCATCTCTATCAAGTAATCAAGATAAGTTCCTTCATTCAACCAAATAAAATTTTCAAGAAATGTTATTGGATATACTTAAACTTCCTTTCATAATAAGTATGTTGATTTTCAATTTCAAGGAAACATGAAGGAATGCAACAATATAGAATAATACTCCATCCAAAAATCATATTATCTTAGAACTAACTCAATATCTAAGAAGTATGTTGAACATAATTAAGCCCATCATAAATTATGGCAAGCCTTCCAAAAAACCTGCAAGTACTTAAGAGATGGATCCTACGTGATCCATATAAAACATTGATTCTATTTTTCTATAAAAAACACTCATATCAGAAAAGTTTCATAAGACCTTATTTCAACCCAAACAAAATTCAATACTATAGTTTCAAGTGTACAAAGTAGATCTTTATTTTTTATTTACAATGTAAGTATAGATAAGGATTATGACAATACATAATGACCATCCCAACTAAAAAAAATATCACAATCATTTACACAAGATGAAGGATCAAGCATGAATGCATCCACAATCAGTCAGCACAAAGGAACGTTCTACCAAAAAGGCTTATCTGAGTCACAATCTCATGACATCCTAGCAACTCAAATATTCAAACCCAAATAACTGATATAGAGAAAGGAAAGCCGATATACCTCCTATGTATACCCAAGTTTCCCATCCATAGAAATGGTAAACAACTTCACACAATAGCAATAGAAAAGGAGGAACACACTTCCTTCTAAATTGACTAATCAACGTTACAACGCATTAAGGATGAAACCACAATCAATTTCTAATTTATAGTCTAATCAATCACTCCATGTAAAATGTATCAAAAACAAAAGAGAATAGACTCCCTAAAGAGAGATGTTCTTCAAGTACTCCATCAATCATGGGAAAAACCACTTAGGATCAATCAGATCATACCTGAGATACCACATAACCCAGAATTGGGTAAAAATCAATGAACCAAAAAAATAACAGAAAGAAAAATATTTAACATGATATATGCCTTTTCTTTATGAAAGATAAAACCCAATACCTGATTCTACTAATCAACAGAAGATTCCACTCCTAAAAATTCAATGAAGGAAAGAAAAGAGAACAACTAAACCAATCTAATACATGTCTATAAATGAACTTAATATCATCCAATAAGAAGGCAGTTAAACATTCGAGCATCTTCCAAAAATAAGAGTTAAAATTCCATCAACATTTCAAGAAATCTTCCCCAGATCTAAGATATTTTAAGAAACTCAAAATCCCAAAATGGGTTTATAAGGAAATAAAAGTAGACACAAAACATAGCAGTTCAACCGATCTTCTACCTTGATCAACTTCATTCGAACATACATATATTATCTCACAGATCAACAAAGGAATGAAGATGATACGTTTCAAGCTCAAGGTAAGTTTCCATAGAGTAACAACAAAATATTCAAGAAAGAACATAGAGTATACAACCAGTTCCCATTTAGGAAATGGACAAAATCATATATGACTCCATAAAATAAACGACTGTATACCTAGAATAAAATACAATCCCCAAATTAGTGAATCAAATAATGGGTTACCACCACTTTTAACGAGCAACTAGACAAGATGACGATCACAAGATAATGCCAACTAAATACCCTCTAAGCTAGTTTCCTGTGAAAACAATATTGAAGGCATGCAAGCTATATATATGGAATTAGGTAAACCGAACTATCGTTATGGTGTATAATCGTTCAACATTAGAATCCATTCATTTAGAGAACTAATACATGTTAGTTTCCCTAACAATAAGGTTCAAAATAAAGATAGCATAACGATAAAAAATTGACACATCCATATTTCATTATTTTCCCACTCAGCAATGAATAACTAGTTTGCATCCGAAAGAAAATAAATCAAACACTATTAGGGCAAGAATTAAAAACATAAAACCAGAAATTTTCACATAGCGTAGAGCTATTTTTATGAAACATTTAAGTAAAAATCAAAAGACTTAACGAATAGGGCCTATCATGCCTGATAGAGCTTTGGCCTTCTCTTTTTTAAATAAAATCTTCAAGCAGAGCCTCGATTCCTTTCCACGAAACGCCAACAACTCATCTAAACCTTATACTCCTTATAGTTTCACAGTTCTATTTTCATCTTCTAACACCATGTAAGGCAAAAATATTGATGCAAGGATTTGAACTGTGGTTCGAAGAGAAAAACCACATGCAGAGCCCAAGCTTGCAAAAGACCAAATGATCAAACAAAACCAAAACCAGCCTTTTTTCATCTTCTTTCTTCCTAGGCAATTTTTCGCCATTTCAAAAAATATTAATTACCGAACAGGACTAGCAGTCCTTCCCCTTCTCCCGCCACCTACTTGCATTTGGATAGGTCTAAATTTAAATTGTCATACAACAATCACTTTGGCAGAGGTGCCAGCTCAACCTCCCTATCGAAATTCATGCATTTGTTAATTTTGTCCAAACAGAAGTTTTTAATGTCCACAAATGCCGCATAAATACCTTAAAGATGGTGCCACCGATTTACCTTTTGCATCTTATCCCTTTGGCCCTTTTAGGTTAGCCCATGTTTAGGTTAGGTTCAACATTATTTTAGGAACTAACATAGGTCCTCAAGTAATGTTTAAATTTTGGTCTAGGTCCTTTAATTATTAACATCCCATCTTAATAAAAATAACATAGTAACCTAGGATAGGTTACCACTTTAGGATAGGGTTACCAATTTAGGAAGATTAATTTAATTAGGTTCCTTAGCCTATAGCAAGAATTATATCCCAAACTTACCAAAGAATAATTAGATTACCATCCAATATCACATACGAAGTAGGAAGCAACAAAGATCATCCAGCTTCGAGACAACCAAAATTCAGAGATCACATGATATGTCCAGCTTAGACAATATCATGAATTAGACAAGGTCATGAATTAGAAGCATACCTTGGATTAATGAAATTGATCCAAGGTGTTGTTGTTTTGCATCCAAAAATTAAGAAAACTAAAACACAAATTTGAGTGCAACAAAGACTCATGAATTAGTTTATCTGAATCAATTTCTTATTTCCTAAGCAATGAATTATAAAAAGAGATGAATTACTTCATTTTCTATTGAGCATAAACATGGAAGAATTATACCTATGTCAGGAGATAACATATTATCTACAACAAACATGATTTCTTGATTCACAAGAGTACACCATCTTCAACAAGAATCACATGTCAACGTTTGCAACTTCAAAAATAGAAGTCATCATAGATGTCAACCATGCTAGAGTTGTTACAATCCTAGCTGCCTAGATAGCAGTTATCTATTCACCGAACCTGCCCCCATCTCCAACATCATCATCCTCATCCCATTGTGCCACCTCCTCCTATACTAGATTAGCTATGGTAGGACTCGGTAGCTCCCTATCCAACTCCTCCCTCTTGTATAAAATAGGATCACAAGGCACTACCTAGAAAACTCCAAAGTGTTGACTCACCCTATCAAACTGAATGACATCAATCATCTCTAGTCATCTCCCCTACATCCACCTCATCCTCCTCATCCCCACTAACTCCACATTTTCATGAAGCCATTCGGGGAAATCCCGATACAGCCGTCACCTAATCTAATCAACATCCAACTCCATAATTTGATCCGTGTACCAGTCCACCCTCCTCTTGCTTATGTTTTCAAAGGCCTAATGGGCCCTCCATCTCAAAAATTCCACCTCTACCTAAATATGGTCTCCTGTGACCCACAAAAGCCCTAGTTGTTGAATCACTACTATATGGTCATACGCCTAGTAGTGTTATAAGAAACCTACATCCAATCTTGAACTCCACCCTTCTCTGTACATGGAAAGCTCATGGTAAACTTGAGCCAACAGAGTAGTCCTAAATAAAAACATAGTTTGGTGATCCATAATGTCTTCCACTACATCGGCTAATGCCCATGGAAATTGGGCCCCACCATAGTCTTGTAAAGCATAACACGACATGGCCATTATCACCATACAGATCAAATGTTTGTGCGGTCCCCTAACCTCGTATCTCAACTCATATGCAAAATCCCTTGAAGAAAATTTTATGTAGGGCACATCGACTCCAAATATCCACGTCAACACTACTAATATCTCCTCACTAGTAATGGGAACTATCTGATCCCCCTGTATCAAAAATATAAGAATCCGATACACATGCTCCATGGTGACTGTCATCTCCCCTGTCCTAAACCAAAATGTCCTTGTCTATCGATCCCATCTCTCCACCAAAGAAATCATAAGCCCCATGTCCCATGGGATCCTCATATAATATCTGAATCTGCTCAATCCCACTGCTACCAAGTGACCCCACTCGGAATCTGTGACATCTCCTTTTATCTGCTCATATAGAGTAGGCACTATGTCCCTTAAATATAAGGTCTCTCTAACCTGCAATCACAAAAAAAACATACATATATCATATTGACCATATAAAATCTAATTCAGTCCAAAACATAATACAAAGTTATTACATTTCATCCAAAATCTAATCTAATCTAATCCTAAATAAGCCAATCCATCCCTAGTTGACACCCACTCAGACTAGGTCGACGTATCTCAAGGTTGATCGATGCACCTGAATGCTTAATCGACATTAACTCCCATGGGTCGCTGCCAACCATCCTTGGCATCATTCACGTTTTGTTAAAAAAATGCAAAATAATAAATAAAACATTGAATTTAATTAAAACCAGCGTGGGTTTTTGTTACTCACCATCCTCCGCACCCTCTGGCACTTCTTTGTAGCACCGGAAGCTTCCATCTCTAAGTTCTCTCTTCAATCACTCTACTCTCTCATCAACATTACACGTGAAAATGAGCATTGTGGCCGACCCCCAGGCATATATAGCCATTGACTTCAAGTTTTCGTCGACTCCCTTGGGTTGCCGTCAATTGGACATAGTCGTCATTGACTCCCCTTGATAATAATTATTTTGGGCATTTTCCCCCTTCCTTGCATCCTTTCCTAGGGCATCATCTATTGTTGACCTTTAAGTCCACATTTGTGGCCATAATCATTTTCCCTCCAGGAATTTTGATCTAACATTCAAACTATTTATTCTTCGATCATACATACTTTCTAAGTCCACATCCATGCCCATGTCTATTATTCCTTTGGGCATTTTAATCATGATATACTCCCTAAGTCCACCTTTTGTGGCTATAATCAATCGTCTTTTGGGAATTTTTTTCAATTCACAATCCTATTCTTGCACAAAGTCCTCCTTTGATGCCATATTCATCTTCCCCTTTGGGAAACAAATTTATCATATAAATTCCACTCTAGTAGCCATATTCATGCCCTTCTTGGGGGCACCATTTTTTCATTCAAAGTAAACCTTTATGGTAATACTTTCCCCACTTGGGGCATATTTTGTTTCCCTTTTTTCCTTCACGGCGATACTTACCCCACTTGGGTCATATTTTGTTTCCCTTTTTTCCTTCACAGAAATACTTTCCCCTTGGGGCATATTATTTCATCACCCACTTTTTCATTTTGCCTTCTTGGCCATTTCTTGTGTCTTGTACTGGGGCACCATACCTTTCATCCTTGTCTCTTGTAAATGCATACCTTTTCACTTGATTCCTCATGTATAAAGGATTTAACATACCTTTCACATTTATTTGCACATATTTTGACGTTTTCCCATGACCTGTTAGTCATCATGGCTTACATCCATATTGCACATAGAACGTTGTTACCCGTCTCCGTTAAGACTGCAATTGTCCTCTACCGATGTTATATTGGAGTCACTACCATAGTTTTTATTAATATTTTGATTCCTTTCTATTAGGGGCATCTTTCCTTGGTAATAATTTTACCCATTTTTTGTTACCCGCCTGCCCTTTATCATCTACCTTTTTTAAAGGCGTCATCAATTTCCCTTGGCATCATCAATCCCCCATTTGAGGGGGAGCTCGTCATCTACCTTTTGTCAATCCTCATCCAACTCTCATCATTTTTTGTCTCATGGTTTACTAGCACAAACCAATCAACAAAAAGGGGGAAAATTTAGACACCTAAATTCAATATCTATACTCTTAATCACCTGCGTTTACATATTTATTTAATGCATCCCCTTTATCTAATTAAATTCCCATCCAATTCCTGTTAATTAATCAAGCCACATTAATTAATTAATTAATCATTTAATATCTTAAGTGTTCAATTATACCATCCATATTAATCTTTATTTCTATTAATTAAATAATACCCATTATCTTTCCCTAACCAACCTTCTCTTTAGGACACTTTTATCCTAATTCCACCCCCTTTCTTTTCTAAGATTTTCTCCCATCTATTTTTATGCCCTAACTACCTATAATTTATCCGCAAGTAATCTAATCCTACCTACATGCTTTAAAGCATTTGGCCAACTCTTAAAAAATTCAAAATCACAAAATCTAGTCTCGTTGTGGAAACCTTCTATGCAATCGGTGGAAACCCAACCCAATCATCGTCAACCTTATAAAGCTAGTCTTTTCTTTCCAAAAATCATCAGATAAATGTAAAACATCCAAACTCTCTTACGACCTATGAAATTTCTCTCTCACTTGAACATTCCTGCAATAATGACAGATCTCCCAGACATCATTTCAACATGCTTGCATTGCTCATGATCATATTTCGTGAGGCTTATCGGTATCTCTATATCATTTTATTGAAAAGTTTATAAAATTATCTTTGTATTGCTTATGTCTAATCTTTTACAAGTTCAGATCAACTTCAACAACACTCAAAACTTCTCCAACAACCTTCTCTTCTATCCTATTTACTTACATATTACCTTTCTCATCCACTCATCCTTAGTCTTATCCAATTTTTCTACAGCCACCGCCAACATTGTCATATCGCCATCAACCCAGACCTAGTTTTTTAATCCAACCTCTGTTGTCACTATTTTTTGTTATTTCTTGGAGCTCCATGCCTTTGGTTCTCCTTTACAAGTGATATACAAGCCTTTGATGCATCCTTTTTTGCATTCAAACTCTTTCAAGTCTGCATATTAAGCTTACAATACAAATTCATCCTCATAGGTCATCGTTGACTTGCCTGTGCATAGTCTAGGTTGCCGTCAACCCAAACTAGGTAACCTTTATTTTACAATTATTTCAATCAAAACAACTTTTAAATCAATCCCAGTCATTTTCCAGATTCGGTAATAATTTTTTTTTTACATGCTATCTTCTATTACATTTTTTACTTCATTTTTTCCAAACAAACGGGGGTTGACATCCGTGAAAGGAAGCTAATCACTTCTTAGAACTGTATTATTGGGAAACCCTTGTATATATCTATTTGATCCATCTTCATTCCAAATTTAAAGGTCTATCAAATTACAGTGAGAATCAAGCATTTTGCACCCGTGCATCCATCATATCACATCCAAGGTAACATAAACCCTCCAACATTTCTTAGTTGCTAGTTACTTTTATTGCTAGTTCATTCATTTATCGATGAGGAAGTTTCTTATTCAACAATCAAACTAGGGTGGCTGGACTATTTCAAGGGAGCCTAGGCACCAGAGTCTGCTTATGGGCACTTGAGACTAGGAAAGTAGTCAAAATCTGATTTTTTTTGGTGTCATACAAGTGTCGTTTGTATTCATTGTTGGTGTAACATCTTTAACAAACTGTTATCTTTCCTCTTTTGCATTACAAGTGTTGACATGTGATTTTTCTGAATAAGGAGTGTTCCTTTGATTTTTGGAAATCATGCTTGTCATGGATGAGTCATTTTTGCTCTTAGATTCATTGGGCTGAAATGATATTATTTGCAAAGAATCCAGTTTTTTCTTCTGATAGATAAGTTGTAATCTAGAAATGAATTTTGTAAACTTATCTCTTTTTATTAACAAATACTTCGATCAATTCCATTGATCTAAGGTATGTTTTAAATATTCTTACCTAATCTGAATGGTAAACTGACATTCAGAGGTTGGAAGACATAATGGACTAAACTCTTGTATGTTTAAAAATTCTTTTATTTTCTTATAAGATCGTGTCTGCATTCCGTTATATGTTATGTGCTCAGATCTTCTTGTTTGATCTCTTCAGCATGCTAATGTCGTCAAGTGGTATAAGGCCTACTTCAGGACTATTAAAAAAAAAACTAAGTCCCAGGCCTATGAGATCTATCCTAACGGGGTTCTAAACTAAGGTAGATATACCTATCTTTTATCTATGCCTATTTCATTCGGGATAACATCCTAACCTAGGTTTCATGTTCTAAATTGGGGTATGGGGGAAATAACCTAAGCTGATTCTAGGCTTATTTCTAACCTATACCTAATACTAAATATCTATGAGCTATGACCTAACCTAAGATGACAATTTACCTATTGAAATGTTTCTAAACCTAAGGTAAATACTTCTAAATTATCCTATGGTTATATCCTAAGCTAATGGAATCTACCCTAAACTAATGAAATATGGAAAGGGGACCTAAGGGTCATACGGAACGTGGTAAGTTGGTGACAGTTCCTAAGCTATTACTGTGATTTTATTTTGTATTAAATGACAACGAACTACCAGTTTAGGCAGAAGCATGAAATTTGGTGGGAGTCCATGTGGAGTCATCACTAAGGTTTAGTGATGCATGCAAAAGTTGAATTGGGTCTCACAAATTTTTGATGGTGGTGGCAAAGAGAGAGAGGTAGGAATTTGAGAGTTAATGGCATTAATGAGCCTCATTTTTGGCAAGCAAACTGCCTAAGAAACCATGCGGGCGGATTTTTTAGAGTTTTTTTGGTCATTCATGCTCTCCGATTTTTTCTCTACATGGAGCTATCTGGTTCTTCAAACCAGTAGTTCTATTTTCAGTTTATGGCTATTTTTTATTCCCTTAGTCTATTTTTGATTCAAGGAAAGTATATGAGACATTGGGAAAAGAGATTTTTGGTTGTTGACCTTGCTTGGAGAAGAAGAAGTGTTGGAAGCTTGGCTAGAAGTCTTCTTCGAATCAGCAGAAGCACTATCAGGCATGATAGGCTCTATCCATTAAGATTTCTTGATTTTCTCTAAATGTTTAATTAAAACAACTCTTCTCTCATGAGATAAATGGGTTTTTGTTTTTGTTTTGGTTATTTACTTTCTTGTTGAAAGAATCTCTAAGCTTTTAGTTTGGAACCCTTGCATGATAATGTTGTTTTTGGGTGTTCTCTCTGAGTGAGTTAAAATGGTAAAATGCATTTACAACTATCGAGACTTTAGTGTTTTTATTGGAATATATATAATCTGGACTATCTACTTGAAAAAGAGTTTGAGTAGGTAGTTTTTGTCTTGAGCTTCGAACTGGAAGTCTCTTTAGAAAGTAGTATGTAAATGGGTACTCTTCTCTGATGCATCTCTGAGTTTTTAAGTTGTATTACTCCTGTGATCTGTATGGATATATGTTTCATCTCATTGTATGAACACAAACTTGTGTGAAAGTGAGGAATGGACATCTTGTTTGTATTTATTTTGGTAAACTTGCATGCTTATACTGAATGCCTTCGTTTGTTTGAAAGGTAGATGAATACCCTTTTTAAACTATATCTTGTTTTGTTAAGTTTTTATACTCCTTGTTTGGGACTGTATTTCTATACTTTGTTCTTCAGTATGAACTCAAACTCATTTAAAAACAAAGGTTAATGGGTGTTTGAGGTTTATGGAATTGTTGGTGTTCTATACTTCAACTTGTATAAGATCTTAGAAGAAATATTATGTTCTTATTTTATACTCTTTAATTATCCACTACTTTGAATCATAATTCAATGGGAGTTGGGTAAGTTTTGTTATTTGGAATTACTTGTTACAATTGAACTCGTGAGGAGATAAAAATGAAAGTTTTCTTATACTTGGGTTGTTTGTTACTAGAATTCTCTTCTCTGAAATTCTGTAAGGTGATTAATGGTTGTATTGAAATCTAGATGATGAGATGGTTATCTTTGGTTGAAGTTATTTTTGATGTTGTGAAATACTCTGGTAGGCGGCCTTCTCGAAGTTGTTATGGTGATTATCTTATTAGGTTTGTTCAACATTTCTTAAGTTTGATTTTCTGTCCTTTTTGGGCTTGGGTGAGGTGATGAAAAATTACTCGCTAGAGTTGGAAACTTCCTTGTAGTTCGTTAACTCGCATGTTATGAGCTGATTGTGGTACGTTCATGGGAATCCTTGAATGTATAATCAAATTTTGGACTATTACTTTTGTATATGGAACCAATCAAACTGTTCCGGTTTAGAATCTCTATTTATCTCTTCTTATTTGTGTGGAATCGAATGTCTTGTCGATTCACGACATTGTTGAGCTGAGCCTATTTCCTGTAGAAAGGAAAACTTAACCATTTCTTGACTGACTATTTTTCAATGGCTGAGTCATGCATTGTTATGAAACTATTTTCAGATGGACTCTTATTTTGTAGCACACAATAAATGATTTCTTCCTTCTCTATTTGGTGATGATTAAGGGGTGATCTTTTTATAGTCTTACTTTATTTTGATGGAATAAATGGTTTCAAATAAATGACTAAAATCTTCAAAGATATAGAAAGATTCATCAAGGTTGAAAGTAAGTTAATAACTATTTTTTTGGGTAGGATGTTGACCCTTATTTTCTAAAGATGAATATGAGAACTCGGTTTGACCGAATGATAAGGAAAATTGTAACTGTTTAATCTATCAGCTCGTTATCCTTTCTTTGTATAAAACTTGTCATAGGTTTAATTGAATAATTTGTGTTACCTTTATTAAGTAATTGATTATTAGTTGCTACTAATTACTTCTCTACTTAAATTATATTTAAGGAAATAATAATTGTTCCAGTTAATTTAAATGAAACATTGTTGCTGGGAATTACTTTTCCATTGTTAATATGAGGCCTAATCTAAGAACCTAGGTTATAGTTATTTGAACTGAGAAATAGGCTGTCACATCTAAAATTATGAAAATCTTATTTATTTAAGTTGATGGTTGACTCATATTAAAAACGTAATGATGCTGACATGAACTTGTCTTCACATGTTTTCTAGAAACTTGGTAAAAATGACAAGAAGGTATTTGATTCTAAAAGTAACTCTTTTTGTTTATTTATTGAAGTTAAATTTATATATTTCAAATTCAGAAAGATATTTATGAAATAATTTAATGTTAGGAGCTGTCAATTTGATAAAAATGAGTAATTGTTTAGGACAATATTTATCTGTTATAAGGAAGTAGTTTGCTGATTATATTATGATCTTTTCTTAAAAAGTGAATTCAGATTATTATTTGTGCTTCTTTTATGGTTTTTATTACTTATGATTTATTTGAATGATTACATTAATTGTTTCATTAAAGTAGAGTTGTTTTAATGGAACAATTAGTGGAATGCACTTCATTTTAATGCTTAGTGCTTATCACGCTCAGTTCAATGAACTAATCTCGTTCTAGAAATTTTTATAGATTGACTTCGTAAGTGATAAAAGAAGGTAATAAATTTTATGATGTATTGGCTGATTTAAAGTCTGGCTCTTTTAAAAGAGAACTCCGATTCATTCTTGATATGTATTGAAAAGGAAAAGTTGTATTCTTTAATGATCTTAGTACTAATTGACATGCAGTTTGTCTAAGATGCATAGTCTTGTAAATTGTGTATTTTATCGAAATGAATTGAAAAGGTTGGAGGTTTACTCTGAATTGTTGTGTAATTTCTCTTATACATTTTATGAAGGTAATTGGAATACTATCTTGTTGATATTTGGCATATCTGTTTGTATTCTTATTTCTGTTGTCATTTGATAAGTTGGATGAAGAGAAATAGTTTAATCTCTCTCTCTCTTAATTGAAAGCAACTTATTAAGTTTCATAAGATGACGTTCACTATTGTTGCAAATCAGCAGCACCCCTGGATGTTGATCAGATTTCTAGTTTGATATTTTAGACATCCTGTGTGATTGCACAACATTGAAACCTCTCTCCAAGTGTGGGACTTGTAAAATGAGAGAGGAATCTCCAGATTAGAGGCTGGTTCCTCAAACTCCTCTGATTAGATCTATTATTTGCACAACTGCAGAGGTTCAAATCCTAATTTTATCCTAATTTGCAAGGAGACAGGGATAAGAAATGCAAAAATTGAAACTAAACTAATGATGGTGATGCACCAAAGGAGTGGTGAACATTTTTACTCATGCAAATAGACACAAATCAGAAATTACAACATAAAACATCATGCACAGGTTGATAAGCTGTAATCAAAGGTTTGAAATGAAACAAACAACACATACAAAGGACTGAAAGCATTCACAGAGCCTGTATTGTGATTTTCAACATCAAAATCCTTGCATTCCAACACCAAAGAGGCAGAAAAAACCTGTTACAATCCCTGAAAAGGTCTGATCCTTGCAAAAAATCACTTGCTTAAGGTGAAAACAGAAGCCTGCTGTGCAAAAAAGTGTTCCCCCCTTTGAAAAATGAGCCAAATCTGGCTTTTACAGTGCATGGGTCGAGCCCAGGAGAGAGAAAACGTGAAAAAACATGGGAGCCATTCCTCATTGACCAAAATGCATTAAAAATAGCATGGGTGACCTAACAAACCCATCCCCTGACATTTTTGACCATGCTGGAGAAGAATGCGACCCATTTTGCATTAAAATTGGTTGTTGAAACGTCAGTTCTGTCCATGGGCACGTACCAGAAGATTTTTTTGATTTTCTCCCTCCAAACTGAACCAAAATTCAAAATTGACCATGGAATCATATAGATAATTTTACCAGCTTTCCATTGATATAAAGAACGTGAAAATCTGAGCTCTGGATCGAAAGTTATGGCCATTTGAAGATTTAGGGCAAAAACAGGCCCAAAACGGATCGGCGGAAAAAAGTTTGAATTTTTACCTCTTTTTTTTCAAATTTTCCCCACACTCCGCCACTCCATGTGCCATTTGGCATTTTTTTTTTCCTTTGGGTCGCCATGCTCTTTTTTTCGCCACCTGGACACGTGGCAGCTTCTGATTGGCTGTGGACCTTGCAAGGGAAAATTTCCCACAAAAACTCCGCCGAGCCATAACTTGAAAAATATGTGGAGTTAGGAGGAAAACTTTACCTTTCTGGAAAGCTGAGAAAGAGCTCTATCCAATGGTGTCATTTCCAGAAGGTTTTGAGTGCCTAAAAAGTAAAAATTTATGACTGAGGCACAATAGAAGGAAAGAATGAAAGGGAGTTAGCCACAAAATGAGCAGGGGGCACATTTGGATAACAATTTTGGTGACTCAGAGGGGTCATCTGCCTGCTGGATGAATGATCAGTAGCCTGAAGCAATCCATTGGGCATGGAGTCATGAGTAGTAGCCTGAAAACTGATCTGAACTTTGAAAACTTCCCTCTGAACCGCTTGAATCCCACTGGACATGGAGTTGTTCCCACCAAAATGCCATCAAAATGAACTGTGCAAGAGCGAAACCAGCAGCACCAAAACTATGTACAAACTGAAAATCATACATGCTCCAAATGGAACATGCAGAGTGTGCACAAGCACTTCTTCTACTGAAAGCAAACCTACCTACTCTACTCTAACTAGAAGCAAAGGTGAGCTAAACGAACCCTGCAACTGGTTGTGCAAAATAGCTTCCTTTCTTCAAAATTGGCAGCCATGCAAATGATTTGGAGCTGAGTATGGCTGATTGGATGAGTGGAAAATCAACAAGAAGCTGGTCTTCTACCCAAATTAGCAAGGTGTCAACTAAAAACAAATCCAATACCTCTTTTAGTTGCTCTGCATTTGGATTGGAGAGGTATGACAGCTGATCCTTGGAACTTTGCAGCTCATCCTCATGCTTAGAAGCAAGCATGACTGGTTGTGGCTTCTCCTTTGGCTCCAATGAAGCCAAATACCTGATTGGGCAAGGTCTGATCCATTGAGTATGCCCATAATTCTGATTTTCAACTCCAAGAATGGAGTTCTCTTGTAGACCTTGAATGGATGGTGTGGAAGCAATGGTAGAACCCTTCTGCCCTTTCTCTTCCTCCAATGAAGGACATGAAAGATTAAAATCTTCCAATCTTGGTTCCAAAGAGCTTCTATAAGATGCAGGCTGCTGCAAATGAATACTCTCCTCCATGACAGCAGGCTCTTGTGTTTGGAAGATGGATGATGAAAGAGAGAATGGTGGAAACTCAACCGGTTCTTCTTCATCAAAACAGTCCTCCAAATCAGACAGGTAAACTGCCTCATTGTTGTCCTGCTGCAAATGTTCAACCTCTCCCATGGCATTCTCTTGATCTGCAACTTGATCACCATGGTTTCTTTCATCCTCCAGCATTGAGTTTGAGGGATCAAACTCTTCTTCAGTACTAGAACTTGAGAGAGATGAAGTAGAGAGAAGAACTGAAGGTTCTTCTATAACCTGCTTTGTGCTCAAAGCCTTTGGATCTGCACTTTTCTCCCCCACAGCTAGAATGTGCTCCTCTTCTTTTGGATTTGGAGCAGCTTCTCCTTCCTCTTGCTGTCCCTCATGACTGATTTTTGCAATTTGAATTGGATCAGCATTTCCTTCAAATAGGGTGCCAACATGGACACTATATTCTGAACAAATTGATTGCTGATCTGCAACTCCTTTTTGCTCTTCTTCTGCTGCAACAAAATCAGTCCTGACCACCATTTGTTCTTTAACTCCAACCTCTTCTGAAGGTTTCATCAGCAAAGGGATCTTCTTCATCCCAAATTTAAGAGCCCAACTCTTCAAAATTTGAATTTCTTCATCCTTGTTTGGCTTCTCTTTTTGCTGTCCTTCATGACTGATTTTTGCAATTTTTTGTGGTGGTGGAGGAGGTAAAACCTCTTGTTTCTTTGGAGGAGAGGGTGTTTCATTTAGCTCTTGTGGAGGGGATGACTGTTTGGAAGGGAAAAGGACAGAAGAATTGAGATGAGGTGGAAGACTAGGGGGTGGAGAAATGGATTCAACACTTGGGACAACAGATGGAGAGTTTAAAACTTGACACTGCTGAGATAAAACAGATTGGGAAAGAGGAAAAGAAAAGGCATGAGATGGTGTGCTTACCCATTGACAAGGTTGCTGAATACTCCTCTCATACACCTCTATTCCTTCAATCCACTTTGCAAGCAATGGCAGCATTGCAATCATGAAGTCAAGCTTCTCTTGAGGGCTGTAATGCCTTGGGAAAGGTCCCACCCATGGACAGGGTGCTCCACAACCGATTCCAAATGCTTTCATTTGTGCTTGAGCCCTGGATTGCACCATGTTTACCTCCATCTTTTGGATTTTCTCCAACAGACCAGCATCTTGCATCTGATTGTCTTCATTGTATGCACACCCTTGCTCTTGGAAAGCTCCATAGCCAAACTGATTTTGGCATTGCTGCTCATATGGGTATGTATGCTGATTTTGAATTTGTTCAAAATGCTGATTTGGAGGATTTAAAAAACATGTTGGAGGTGGGAAACATTGCTGCTATTGTAAATGTGAGTTCCATGATGGAAATGAAGTCATGATTGCACAACTTCATGGAATGGAAAAGAATGAAAGAGATGGAAAGAATAATGGATGGAAATGGATGAAAAACAGGTCTGCAACTTCAGAAATGGGTTGCTGATCAGATGGAGTCGCCAGATGTGTTTGCAAGTGCCTCCAAAGGCTGAAATCTTCACAGGAACACACCAACCTACAAAAGATGAAGTGGAAGACCTCTAAGGTCCCACCGGGTGTGCCAAAACTGTTGTTGCAAATCAGCAGCACCCCTGGATGCAAATCAAGGTTCTAAGTTGATGTTTTAGGGCATCCAGTGTGATTGCACAACATTGAAACCTCTCTCCAAGTGTGGGACTTGCAAGATGAGAGAGGAATCTCTAGATTAGAGGTTGGTTCCTCAAACTCCTCTGATTAGATCTATTATTTGCACAACTGCAGAGGTTCAGATCCTAATTTTATCCTAATTTGCAAGGAGACAGGGATAAGAAATGCAAAAATTGAAACTAAACTGATAAGGGTGATACACCAAAGGAGTGGTGAGCACTTCTTGCTCATGAAAATTGACACAAATCAGAAATTGCAACATAAAACATCATGCACAGGTTGATAAGCTGTAATCAAGGGTTTGAAATGAAGCAAACAACACATACAAAGGACTGAAAGCATTCACAGAGCCTGCATTGTGATTTTCAACATCAAAATCCTTGTATTCCAACACCAAAGAGGCAGAAAAACCTGTTACAATCCCTGGAAGGTCTGATACTTGCCAAAATCACTTGTTGAAGGTGAAAACAGAAGCTTGCTGTGCAAAAAAGTGTTCCCCTTTGAAAAATGAGCCAAATCTGGCTTTTACAGTGCATGGGTCGAGCCCAGGAGAGAGAAAACATGAAAAAACATGGGAGCCATTCCCCATTGACCAAAATGCATTAAAAACAGCATGGAGGTCCTTACAAACCCATGCCCTGACATTTTTGACCATGCTGGAGAAGAATGCGACCCATTTTGCATTAAAATTGGTTGTTGAAACGTCAGTTCTGTCCATGGGCACGTACCAGAAGTGTTTTTTGATTTTCTCCCTCCAAACTAAACCAAAATTCAAAATTGACCATGGAATCTTGTAGATAATTTCACCAGCTTTCCATTGATATAAAGAACGTGAAAATCTGAGCTCTGGATCGAAAGTTATGGCCATTTGAAGATTTAGGGCAAAAACAGGCCAAAATCGGATCGGCGGGCAAAAAGTTTGAATTTTTACCCGTTTGGTCTTTGGAACATTTTTCAAATTTTCCCCATGCTCCACCACTCCAGGTGCCACATGGCACATTCTGATTGGGTGCAGGCCCTTCCTGACCATTTTTTCCTTCGGGTCGCTTGGTGTTTTTTCGCCCTTGGACACGTGGCAGCTCCTGATTGGCTGCGGGCCTTGCAAGGGAAAATTTCCCACAAAAACTCCGCCGAGCCATAACTTGAAAAATACATGGAGTTAGGAGGAAAACTTTACCTTTCTGGAAAGCTGAGAAAGAGCTCTATCCAATGGTGTCATTTCCAGAAGGTTTTGAGTGCCTAAAAAGTAAAAATTTATGACTGAGGCACAATAGAAGGAAAGAATGAAAGGGAGTTAGCCACTGACAACTTGAAGATGGATATTTACCAGATGATGTTTGCAAGTGCCTCCAAGGAGCTGCAAATATTCACAGGAACACACCAACCTACAGGTTTATGAAGTGGAAGACAATTTTAAGGTGCCCATATTTGGCCATGCCAATAAGCCAAGTTAGGGAGTGACAATAATCACGAGCATGGAGTAGACACTTGATCAGATTTCTAGTGGGGATGATCAGCCTAGTGAATATCCAGTGTGACGTGGGGCACAACTGATGAAGAATCCTAGTAAAGGAAAAATGGGAGTCAATAAAATGAGAAAGGAATCTCCTGAGCCAAGGCTGGTTCCTGAATCTTGAGGAACTACCTATTCACAAGCTATTAAAGAAGTGCAGGCAAGCTAATATAAGACCTGGATCTAACCATACCAGATGTCAGAAGTGTGACCTGATCCTTTGTGAGAAAAGGGAGTAAGGAAGAGGAAGAGCCTAGGTTCACTAAAATGGCGATAAGGCACCAAAGAAGGAGAATGTTGAACATCACTATCAATTAATGGTACGAGGTGGAACAAAGAGAGAAAGAGGTGAATGGGAAGGATGGACAGACGCATGATACAGGCCCAAGAGCTCTAGATTAAGCACAATAGAAGTTGTTGATCCCAAAACTCCATGGACATAGCTTCAGACCTACAATGAGTCATGTAGAACATTAACTATGGTACCTACAATGAAGAGAGGTAAGAAGAAAAAAAGAAAAGTTGGGCATGAGCAAGGATACACAGGAATTGCATCACAAAACACGTTTAACTTGCTTTAGAAGCATTGCACAGAACATCATTTCAATGAGTAAAAGGAAAAAACACCATTACAGAGCAGTGGAGGAATGTTTAGTTCTCCATAACTCCTTCAAAATCACTAGGCTTGATATGATTTATGAAGGTAGGGCAGAGCCAAAAATATGAATAACTTGGGAATGTCTAATATTTAGAAAGAATCTTTCTCTGTGTTACAATATATAGGAAGAATGAGAGAGGGAAGAGAGTTGGAAAATCAGATCTACCCCATTTCCGACTAATGAAGGTCAAAATTTAGTGTGGGGTAATCTTGCATTGAATAATTGACTAGGTGATGATACCCTATGTTAAGATGTAGCGAACATGTCTAGGCAGAAACGCATGAGCTGTCTGATGTATTAAACGTATAAGTTGTTGAAACATCACTTCTGTGGAGGTCATGCATGCGCCATGAGACATTTGGCAATTAGTAGATTCTTGGTACCACAGGACTAAACTAGAAAATGTAATAGTTAGACCTTGCCAACCAAAAAATGTAGATCAATTTCATCAGCTTTCCATTGATATAAAGGAGACGTTGGCAGTCAAGGAAGGTCTGAGCTCTGGATCGAATATGAGTTATGGCACATGCATGGATAAAGATATTAGGGAATATTAAAGTGACATTTTATTTATACGGATATTCTGAATTATTAGTTCCCGCACTCTGCCACCTAGATGACATAATGTCGGGCACTAGGGATTGGCCACATAATGTAATAGCTCTCTCCTCTGCCTCCCATGTAGTTTCCCTTTGAGAATTTATGGTGTTTTTAGTGACTTTGGGAAATTTTCCATTTTTTACCCGCACCCCCACCATTTGGGACACGTGGCATCGTTATGGTTCCCCTAGGATGGGGCGCGGGGTCATCTATATGTCCTTTAATTCTTGGGTATGGCCCACGACTTTGTCAAATTCATTCTAAGTCTAAATACCTGAGCTCCAGGAATTTCCCTACATGAGGACACATGATCCTAGGGTTTGATTCATTCTCGTGCATATTTCCAACACCTTTGTCTATTGATGTCCCTTGCGTACTTCTATCATGGCCCGGATTCGTCCCAAACCTTCTGGGACAAATTTCTCTGATCCACCCGATTCGGGCTTCCCTGTCCCTCTTTGCATTGATAGACATGTGGTGAAGATTCATGGTGTAATTGGTATCTCAGCTCCTTATGGCTTTTCTATTATGTTCCTTATTACATACTGTTTGGCCAATTGAATGTCCCAAACAATGGTTTAGTCCTCCGATTTCGGCCGAACTGGCCGGTTCGCGTTAATTTATCATCACTTTTGTCCCAACTATCCCGGACTAACCTTTTGACAAATTTCTCCAGCCTGCCTACAAAGCAGACTACCTTGGTAGCCACACTGTGCCGATCCGCATCTTGGGTCATGTACTTTTGTCCCAGATGAATGGGGTTCTATGCGCGAAACAAGTCTTAGGCAGTTTTCTTCCCTCTTTCGGCCGATTCACCTTTTCACGCCCCATGGCGTGTCCCAATGGCTATCTCATATGTAATCAATTGCTACATGGACTGCCTAGATGGCAATTTTCAGCCGGTTCACGCCCCGACGTCCCAACTGTTCCAATGACCACCAATGAGTCTAGGACTTAGCCAATTAGGATGATTGTTTTCTACCCCAAGCTTGGTCACATTAACATGCAACTTTTTCACCCCATTTTCCTAGAGACTAAGCTCTTTTTTGACAAAAAAGTTGAATGGAAAGAGGGGGGCCCAAGAAACAATGGATTTTTATGAGGGAAAAATGATAGTCGATCTGCCACCTTGGGACATTGGCAGAATATATTGATGCATGTTGTCAAAATTACCCTGGGGGTGATTTCCCACAATAACTCCATCAGGCCATAACTTGAAAAATATGAGGAGTTAGGAGGAAAACTTTACCTTTGTAGAAAGTTGAGAAAGATCTCTATCCAAATGGTGCCACTTTCTAGAAATATTTGAGTGCTTGAAAACTAAAAAATGGAACTGAGGCACAAGAGAGGAAAGAACACAAGTAGTTAGCCAGAAAAATGAGCAGGGGGCACATTTTGGCTAACTAATTTTGGTGACTCAGAGCGGTCATCTACCTGCTAGATGAAAATACCAGTTGCCTGAAGCAGTCCATTGGGCATGGAGTCATTAAATTTTATTTTTGGAACCCCAACCATGACTTATAATGTTGCAAGGAGGAAGATGTAACTATCACTTGATGGAAACAAGGACTGCAAAACATCTCCTAGTTTGACAGCAAGCTGTGCTAAAGCACTTAGGGAAAGCAAAACTAACCTACAAACAAAACAATGTGCACAAGCACTTAAAGGAATGGAAAAATAAGATAATATTTACAAGGTAGAGAATTTCCCTTTAGAAATAATGCTTGAGATAGATTCTATTGACTAGAATATGCAGTTCTTCACCATCCAATGAAGACCAATTATAGGAAAGAATTGCTGTTCTTGCACTTTGTGACCATGTATGGGCCACTCAAAATGGAATCAAATTTTGAATGCCTTCCTGGTTTTTCTCTATCTGCATCCCATTTTAACACTATGATCTCCAACCTGGAAAGATCTACTCTTGGCCTTCACCTGTCAAAGGTCTTCTTGATCAAGGCTTGATCCTTCTCCATTGCTTGGGATGCCTGATCTATGTGATCTCTTAGAAGCTCCATTAAACTCTAGCATATCTCACCTCCATGGGCTCAAATATCCAACATCTCCAACTGTTTCATGAGTTCCAATGTTGGCAACTCAAGTGACATGGGCAAGATTGCTTCTTTTCCATAGACAAGCCTGAATGGAGAATTACCTATGGATCTCTTGGGAGTTATCCTATCAGCCCATAAGGCTTGTATTTCAGCTTGGTATGCCAAGAACTAAGTGATTCTCATCAAGAGTTCTCCTAATGATCCTCAACAAGTTCTTGTTTGTAGACTCAGCCTGGCCATTACCTTGAGGGTAATAGTTTGATGAAGTACTTAGGTAGATCCCATTCTTGACAGCCCACTCAGTCACCTTGGATCCAATGAATGCTAATGCATTATCTGAATTATTTTAGCAGGTATGCCAAATTTAGTTACTATGCCCTCATAGAAGTCTAAGATGCTAGACTCATTTACTTCTTTGAGTGCTACTGCTTCAGTCCACTTAGTGAAGTAGTCTGTGGCTGTCAAAATCCATTTGTGCCATTGCACTTGAATTACATGATTAATGACTCCAATGAAGTCCAAACCCCATTACATGAACGGATGGTCAACTGAGATTGGATGCAATGGAAGGGAAGCAAGTCTTTCTTTTCTTGTGAAGAATGCACAATTCTTACACCTCTTGATCCATGCAAAGCAATCAATTGAAAATCTTGGGCCAATAATAACCACACCTTCATAATTTTTAGAGCTGTCACTCTCGGTGCAAAATGACCACCAGCACGGTCCACCATGGAACTCTTCCAACACCCTATGAATTTCTCCCTATTTGTGCTAATACATCTCAGGTCAGCACTCCATTCACATCTTTCTTGAACAAAACTCCATCAACAATGGCATATGGGACAGCCTGCAATCTGAAGTATCTTCTTTGGGTCTTGTTCATCTCCGGAGGGCATAGGCCTGTGCTTAGGAAATGTATTATACTTTGGGTCCAGCAAGGAGTAGGGACAACATTATTTTCTTCTTGAGCGCAACTTGGCTCATGGCTGTCTTGAACTGTCAAAACAACCTCTTCTTCATTGCATACTTCTTTTTTCTTCCCCAAAATCAGCTGCTCACAAAATCCTTTTGCTCTTACTAGCTTGGTGACCTTGATATCAATGTCATACTCCATGACATGAGTGATCCAACCTACCCTTTTCTCATTCAAATCCTTGTTGAGGAGGAATTCTTTAACCCCAGCATGAGAGACCAGCAACTGGACCTTGTTGTTTGAGACTAAATGCTTGAATTTCTTCAAGCTTCTGATTACTGCAAGTACATGCTTCTCAATAAAAGAATACCTCACCTCATAGTCATCTAGGCTCTGGCTGAAGAAAGTAATTGGCTGCTCATCGTTGTCCTTGTTCTGCTGTACCAAAATGGTAGAAATAGTATCATTACCTCCAAATGCATAGAGGATGAAATCCTTGGAGAAGTTCCGGGTTGATGAGAGTTGGTGCTTGAGAGATGGCTTCTTTGATTGCTTCAAAACTCTCCTTGCCTTCTGCTATCCAATTGAAAGCCATGCTTTTCTTTAACATTTTGGTGATAGGTTTGACAAGGGCTGCAAAATCTGGGACAAACCTCCAAACAAAGTTTATCCTCCCCAAGAAACTCTGAAGGGCTTTCTTGTGGCTTGGCAATGGTAGTGCTCTTATGGCTTCAACCCTTTCTGGATCAATTGCTAATCCTTCTTTGGAGACAATATGGCCAAGGAGATTTCCTTCATGTGCAAGAAAGATACACTTCTTAGGATTCAAAGACACTCCAAATCTCCTGCACCTCTTGAAGACTTGTCTCAAATGAGAGAGGTGGTCTATTGCATTCTTTGAAAAAATAGTGATATCATCAAGGTATATCAGCACCATGTTGTTAATCAAACCTTTGAACGCCATGTCCATTCCTCTTTGGAAGGTAGCACTAGTGTTGGACAGCCCAAATGGCATTTTCCTGTATGCATAAGTTCCCCATTTGGTTGTGAAGGCTGTCTTGAACTGGTCTTCTTCCTTCACCATAATCTGATTGTAGCCTGAGTAGCCATCAAGTAGTGAAAACCTCTCAGAGCCAGCCACAACTTGCAAGATTTGCTCCATGGAAGGGAGTGGATAATGGTCCTTGAGAGATGCTCTATTCAATTCTCTGAAGTCAACACACAATCTGATCTCTCCACTCTTCTTTCTGACTGGAACCAAGTTGGAAACCCAACTAGAATGCTTGATTGGGAATATGATCCTTGACTCAATCAGCTTGTTCAATTCTTTCCTCATGAGAGGCTCCATGTGTGGATTGACTGGTCTTTGTTTCTGCCTGACAGGCTTAGTATTTGGATCCAATTCAATGGTATGCTGAGCTAAGTTGGGATTGAAACCTTTCAAGTCTTCATAGCTCCAAGAAAACACATCAGGGAACTCTTGACACAACTGCATGAACTCATACCTTTCTTGTTCAGTTGTCATCTTTCAAATTTGCAATGGTTTGTTCTCTTCCACCAAGATGGATACTGAATCCTCTCCCTTGACCTGAATGTTTGCTTTCTCCTTCCTAAACTGATCATTGGGATTAAAAATGGACTCCAAAGTGATAAGTCCCTTGGGTAGCTTGTTAGTTCTCAGCTGTACCACTTGGTCACCATACTGCTGTTCCAATTTTTCTTGATTCTTAGCTGAGAACTCAGCTTCTTCTTACAAGAAATGGATGATTTGCTGGTCATTTTCAAACACTTACCAACTGACATTGTTATCCGGCACTGAAGGCCTCACAATCACATGGATGTTTGGCTATACCTTGTCTTGTTGAATGCTTTCCACAATGTCAAAGGCTGCCCCTACTGCTGCAAGCCTGTCAGCAGCTTGGTTCTCTTTCCTAGGAATGGATTTGATGCCAAAACCCTCAAAATCTTCCATGAGGTCCCACACCCTGTTCTTGTAGCACTTAAGTAGATCATTCTTGGTAGCATGCTGTCCCTTGACCTGATTTACAATCAATTCACTGTCACCAAAGACTTGCAAGTTCTTTATTCCTCTCTTTATTGTCCAATGCATCCCTTGTACCAAGTCTTCATATTTGGCAGTGTTATTGGAGCATGCAAACTGAAATCTAAAAGCTAAATAGTACTTTACTCCTTGAGGTGAAACAAGCATGGCTCCACCTCCTGCACCTTGTCTACTCCTTGATCCATCAAAAAACAGCTACCATACCTCATTGTCATCCTTATGGTTTGGCTTGGTGATGCTAGGAATGGGCTGATCTTTTTCATGTATGCAATAGACCCCTAGCTCAGATTCTTCTACTTCTTGATAAGGATCAAAAGCATATACCTTGTTTTCCCATTCATCAAGAGTTAGATCTGGGATACTTCCAACCTTGGTGTCAGATTCGCCAGTGCTTGGGTGATCTTCTTGATCAAATGCTGAACAATTGGCATTGATCTGACTTGGAGTGTAGGGCTCAATGTGGAATTTTGCAATAGGTTCAGACCTGATTATAGCTTTGGTTCCATACCTCGTTCTGAACAACATGTGTGACCAATCAGTAGACAAATATCCTCCAATCTTGGCTATGAAGTCCCTTGACAAGCATAGGGAAAAGAGTGGTGGAAGGTCTATAACTGATACATCTTGTAAAACAACAACATTTGGACATGCATGCAAGGTAAGACTCAAGTTTCTAATCACTCCAATTGTTGTTACTGCTGTCCCATCCAGCTACACTACCCCTTTGGATATGGTTTCATACTAGAGCCCTAGCTGATCAGCTATTTGTTTAGGCATCACTGAGCTACTTGCCCCGGAATCTATCATGCAATTGTGCACTAACTAATTTCCAATGATTAATGAAACATAAAAAGGAGGGGGCTTCAACATTTTACCTTGCTGTCCTCCATGATTCCCCTCAGGCTGGGAAGCATTTGTGAGCACTTTCTCTTTCATCTGAACTTGCTGATTCGAAGTTGGCCAGTCCTTCATGGCAGCTTGTAGCAAAACTCTTTAGCCTAGGATAGATAGGGATTCCCACATTGATATATTTACATTTGTCTTCTTCATCTGATCAATGATACTAAATGGTGATGAAGGATTTCTTTATTGTCCCTTGGTTGGCACATTCACTCCTTGCATGTGGGCAGAAACAACTGGTATTTGAGTTGGTCTAGGAGCTGTTCTTGACTGCCCTTGTGCATTTGACAATTGGATTTTGCTTGCCAACCATTTGTGGAGCCATAGAAGGTTAGAGATTGGTTGGAGCTAATGGCTGTTCTTCACCCAAATTCCTTATTTTTGACCTTGTGTTGGCTGCAACACCTTGAGAAACTACTTGATTCATGCCACAGAAATCTTCTGCTTGCCAGTTTACCAACGTGGTGTCATTTGGGGCTGATTGTTGTTGGAATGTTTCTTGTTGTTGGTTGTTTCCTTAATTACCCTCACCCTCCACACCAGTAGTTGTCACCATTAATGCTTGATTCAAAGCTCCATTGAAGCACATGGATTGGTTGTGAGGTTCATTACATGGAAAACACCAATCATACTCCTGAGCAACGTTGTTTTGTGTTGGCACCAATGCTTTAGAGGTAGATATGGCATTAGGATTATAGGGCTGAAATGGTCTATTGGCAGGAGGCCTTGTTTGATTTATATTTACAGCTGGATTAGGAGGTCTTTGTGGTTGGTATAGCTGCCTGTTAGGCTAAGCTTGGGGCTGGTAAGAAGGTCTAAAACCTTGGCCTTGTTGCCTCTTGAGAGTAACAAGCTCATTGCCTAGGTTTTACAATTGCTTCATGACTTCTTGAAGCTCATTTGGGGCACTTGGAGATGAAGTGGAAGCTTCATTTGAACTCTGATTTCTAGGAGTGGGAGAAGGAGCCAAATTAGGTGCTTGATTAGTGTTTGGGCTCTCTAAACTTGGAAACAATGGCATGGGAGGTCTAGGGGCTAGTTTGCCAGCTTGGATCAAACAATTTTCAGCCCTAATGGCAATGTTATAAGCCATAGGGATAGTTATGCCTCCCATGGACTGAATCAACATAGAAATATCAAAATTTAGAGCTTTGAGGTAGTAGAGAAAAGTACCTTCTGCTGTTGGCCTGACTACCACTGGAATTCTCTCCCAAGTCCTTTGAAATCTGAAGTTGAAATCAGTCAGCTGCTCATTGGGAGCTCTCTTGACGGTTGTCAGCTGCTCCAAAAGAGACAAGTTGTCTCCCTTCTCTCCAAATTGCTCATGAAGTGCTATACATAGCTGGTTCCAATTCTGAATAGAACCTTGAGGCAAGACTTCTAAACCATTGTAATGCTTTCCCCTTGAATGAAGATGCCAGCAATTTGATAGCCACTTGCATCTCATTGATTTCATGAATTGCACAAAGGTTGGCAATGTCTTTGACATGATCACCTGGAGTAGTCTGATTCTCTCTAGTGAAGTATGGAATGTTCTTCAAGGCTGTAATTGGAATTGGATGTTGTGCATTGAGGGCAAGTGGGCTGCTTCCTATGAAATTGACATAGGGGTTGTTTTGTGCCATTCTAATTGGTCTTAAAACCCTTGTTGACTGAATGAAAGGCCTACCAGGTGGAGGAGTTGAGAGAGTTCTGTTTGGTGGAGATGGAGACCTTTGAATCCTCCTCCCACTTTTCCTTAATCTTGGAGATAACTACAGATATTCAAACAACGCCTCTTCTTCTCCAGCTCTTGACCTTGTAGTGATTCTTCTCATGAGTTTTCAGGTCTACACTACTAAAACCAGCTGATTCTTCCCCTTGGAGTCGCCAGATGTGTAATTTATAGCTCTTTTGAAGCAAGAAAATTGCAGCAGATGCACATCAACTTTGCTGCAATAAAAATGAGACCTCTAAGGTCCCACCGGGCATGCCAAAACTGTTGTTGCAAATCAGCAGCACCCTTGGATGTAAATCAGGTTTCTAAATTGATTTTTTAGGCATCCAATGTGATTGCACAACATTGAAACCTCTCTCCAAGTGTGGGACTTGTAAAATGATGAGAGGAATCTCTAGATTAGAGGCTGGTTCCTCAAACTCCTCTAATTAGATCTATTATTTGCACAAGTGCAGAGGTTAAAATCCTAATTTTATCCTAGATTTGCAAGGAGACAGGGATAAGAAATGCAAAAATTGAAACTAAACTAATGATGATGATGCACCAAAGGAGTGGTGGACATTTTTGCTCATGCAAATAGACACAAATCAGAAATTTCAGCATAAAACATCATGCATAGGTTGATAAGATGTAATCAAAGGTTTGAAATGAAACAAACAACACATGCAAAGGACTGAAAGCATTCACAGAGCCTGCATTGTGATTTTCAACATCAAAATCCTTGTGTTCCAACACTGAAGAGGTAAAAAAATATGTTACAATCCCTGGAAGTGTCTGATCCTTTCCAAAATCACTTGTTTAAGGTGAAAACAGAAGCTTGCTGTGTAAAAAAAATGTTCAACCTCTGAAAAATGAGCCAAATCTGGCTTTTACAGTGCATGGGTCGAGCCCAGGAGAGAGAAAATATGAAAAAACATGGGAGCCATTCCTCCTTGACCAAAATGCATTAAAAACAGCATGTAGGTCCTTACAAACCCATGCCCTGACATTTTTGACCATACTGGAGAAGAATGCGACCCATTTTGCATTAAAATTGGTTGTTGAAATGTTAGTTCTTTCCATGGGCGCATACCAGAAGCATTTTTTGATTTTCTCTCTCCAAACTGAACCAAAATTCAAAAATGACCATGGAATCATGTAGATAATTTTACAAGCTTTCCATTGATATAAAGAACATGAAAATCTGAGCTCTGGATCAAAATTTATGGCCGTTTGAAGATTTAGGGCAAAAACAGGCCCAAAACGGATCGCTTTGATATTTTTGGCCTGGACACGTGGCGAGTTCTGATTGGCAGCGGACCTTCTAGGGGAAAATTTACCTTAAAAACTCCGCCGAGCCATAACTTGAAAAATACATGGAGTTAGGAGGAAAACTTTACCTTTCTGGAAAGCTGAGAGAGAGCTCTATCCAATGGTGCCATTTCCAAAAATATTTGAGTGCCTGAAAACCAAAAAATGGAGACTGAGGCACAAGAGAGGCAAGAACACAAGGAGTTAGCCACAAAAATGAGCAGGGGCACATTTTGGATAACAATAACCATGTAGAGAGGAAGACTCTTCCTCTCTTAAAAGAATGTAAAGAGAAAGAACTGTGTTTATGATCGTTAATCATTCAAACTTCATTTTCTATGAAGTCTTCTCTAGTTGAACTGTGTGGTTGCTACACCTTATTTAAACAATTGAGTTACATTAATTTAAACTTACGATGTATGTTGTTCTATTATTAGATAATTGCTAGGCAAGTCAAAGTTAACGAACATAAAAGCAATCATGAGTTAATGAAGTTATTTAATATTAATTAAATCAAATATGGATGAAGAACTTAAGGGGTGTTGGATTTAGGGTTTGGCAAGGTTTCCGTAATTCGACTCTTAATCCAAAATTAATTAAGTGTTAATGACCTCCTAGGGATATGTACATCGTGATGAAGTAGTTCTTTCGGATGTTGGCACATGCCAACTGTAGAACTGTACCTTCATGAAGACTAAGGTCTTCATAAGGATATAATGTTGCAGTTGACATGTTGTAACACCCTTCCACACTAGTTCATCTAGATCTACACACATTTGGTCTTGAACTTAGTTTCTCTTTAGGCCAATCTAGCAGTATGAATTGGAATAAGAAGTACCTTTCTATGACTCAAGGTACCTTGGCACATTTGATCAACTTAGGTTGGATGAGCATGCCCATATACCCTAATTCATCATGAGCATCTCCCTATAAAAAATTATGTCACTAACCTGGGTTAGGGTCAAACCTTGGGTAATTGGACTAATAGAAGTCAGTGAAGACCATTCTAGATAACATAAGAGTGAGGTGAAGGATGTATTCTGATTTAATGAATATGCCATCTAGGAATAGTAACATGAATAGTATGTTGGAAATATTTAGCCAAATTATCGTAAACTGTTGGTTACGTTGTCCTATTTCACCTAGTTTAAGGAACGTGATTTCAGATGAATATTGGTAATAAATATTCAGATAGGTTCTTTAAATAGGCCTATTTAAAGAACCTATCTGAATCTTTATTACCAATAAAAGCAATCATGAGTAAGCAATACTTAGAGACAAACATGAGAGATCGGTTAGAGACAAACATGAGAGAATGAGCAACCAATAATATACATCTCATAACGAGTAACCATGTATACGTAGTATACATAAAAGTATTCAATACTTAGAGAAAAACATGAGAGATTGGTTAGAGACCGAGTCATGTAATGAGAGATCAGTAATTCACTGAGTCATTTATAGCTGCATACGGTTTTCTATTATGAGATTGATTGGCATGGAATGTGTGTTCTAAATTATGTTTTATTTAGAAAAGAGAACATTGTGTAAAAATAAATGCCCTTGTTTCCAAAGTCTTAAAATGGCAATGTTACAGTTGGACACCTATATGTCACACTTTGTTCATAGAATGTACCTATAACTTGCAAAGAGATGTTCACCTGTAAAACCCTCAGACTACATCAAATCCCAAAAAAATGAAGATACAATATGGGGAGTCGGATAAACCCCGACGGTCACCAGAATGAGTGAATTTATGATTAAGCGTTTCACTACATCTCATAATCCATGTAGTTCTTGTGCGTGTGTGATAGAATAGTGCCCTAGGATGCCCTTGTGTAACTACACATAATAGCGGGTGATAACTAGATGTATCAATGTAAATAGCTATGTGGATGGAATAATGAACTTCCCCTTCCTATGCATTGTATGCAAAAAATGCAGTCATTTATCCCTTGAATGGATGCTAGATGTCTGTCTTTAATGCTCTTCAATGCCTTTGGATGCAAGCTTAATTGAGGATAATATATGCTTAGAGCTTGGTCCTTTATTTGGTCACATATCTTTGTATTTATATGATTCCCTTGGTTGAATTTTGTAATAAAAAACTAGAAGGTTGACCCTTAAGAAAATAAGATGCCAAAAAGATAAAAGAGACCCAAAAGAAGTGAGTAAGATAGAAAACGGTTAGTGGCACCTAGAAGGACAAGGGCACCTGAGCGCTGGCATCCTGTCTAGACGATGGTGTCTAAAGACATAAAATAAACAAATAAAGCCCTGAATGAGCTGTAGGGTGAAAAGACCAAAAATAATATAAGAAACAAATCAAAGAGGCTAAAGATCTTTTTCAATTACCAGTTTTCTCTCTTAGGAATCATATGAATGCAAATATGATTTTAGGACCTAGAAATGTACCAAAGTGTGTGATTTTGTGTTTACACACTTCACACTTAACTTGTACACTCATCATGTTGTTCATTACATGCTCTACATGATCATGAGGTACGCATCTCTTATCTGCTTTATGTTATCGATTATTCACTCAACATAAAGTGGGGGAAAATGTAGACATAAAATCACACACTTGGGTAGATTTCTGTAGACACAAAATCATGCACTTCAGGCATTATTTAGTCATGGTTTCATATTACTATTTAGAAGGTTTTTGAGTGAAGAAAGTACTAATTAACCCCCATATTTTGGCCATCTTACTTTGTTTTCTTTCATCATTCTCGACCTCTTGCACTAGCATGCCCAATCAGACTTTTTTGTTTTACATTATTTTAGCTTTTACTGGACACCCAAGCTAGTACTGGGGGGCCCATAGGCACCCTAGTCTCACCAGGGGCACTCCAATCCCTTTTTAACTTTCCCGCCACTTTTTGGGAACTTTCTAGCCATTTCATCTTCTTATCTTTTTAGTGGTCGGCCATTTCAGGGTTAATTACAAAAAATAGATCAAGAGAACCCTATAAATATAAATTTATGAGACCATAATGAGGGACCAAGCATTAGTAACTACTATCATCCACCTAGGTGTGCATCTATCAAAGGCATTTGGATATCATTTCCATTTATTTATCTCCATCACAAGGGACAAGGCTAGCTAATATGCATCACACAAGCATAGGAGGGGATTCTATTCTAGTCCATCCACCATTATACTACATTTTTACATCTATTTATTTCTCGTTACTTCAAAAAGTGTGACTGGCACAAGAGCACCTAGGGCACATGATTCACACACACACTAGAACTATATTTAGGTATGAAATGTAGTGCAACGCTAAATTAGTAAGCCCATTGTTATGGTAGCTGAGGTCAAATAGAACTATTCATATGAATTCTTCTTTTTTAGGGTTGTGATACTTCTTCTGGTCTTTTACAGGTCTTCTATTCATCTTGGATTATTAGTGACACCTAGTGTAATGATGTGAACCTGATGTGACAGATAACAAAGCTTTTAGATCACTTATAGGACATGTGAAACTTAGTTCTAGACCTTTTACACAAACCAGGGCACCCATTCTATAGACCAGAGTGCCCACAAGTACCCCAGTCCCTCTCCAAGCACTCCATTCTAGCTAGATAGCTTGGATCCATCCTTTTTAGGGTCTCTACACATTCGTTTATGCTTCCTATTTCTCCAGTCACTTCTGCAACATAGTCCTGTAAGTTCATCAAATTAACTAAGTCACTTCCATACGTTTGTTACATATTAGGGTTTCTACTTTCATTAGATTAGTTGTTTTGGTCATTTTCCATAGTCATTTATTGTTTTTTTTATTGTATTTACATGTTGTTCTCAATTGGATTAACTACTATTGTTCCACACATTTTAGTTAATAATTTTGGTGAACCCGATGTTTCAACACTTCCTTTTTCCCATGTCATCTCCTCATCAAGTTATAGCTCAATATTTTTATCCTACCTTTACACCAAATAAGGTCTTAGGCATAGTTACTACTGTTGTTGATTTCATGTGCGTGTGCACCCAACATCCCCCTTGCTTTGTCACACCTAGCATTGATCCATCCATCAATGTAATTACTACTTCTTGTACTCATCCTACTCCATCTATGGATCCACCTGCATCTATCCCTCCACCCATTACTTTGAAAACTCCTCCCACTACTTCTAAGGGATTTGATATCATTAAACAACTTAAAAATACACCCGCTAAGATCTCTTTATGACTTGCTGCATAATGCAATAGATTTTCATAACATGCTAGAATCTACCATTTGTGTCAGTCATATTAAAAGTGATAATTATATGGTGTCCTTTACACATCTCATTCAATCTCTTTGTAATTTACCACATGCCATATCTTTCATTGATGAGGATCTGTCGCCTTTTCCTAAAAGAAATTTATGTGCTCCTTTTCTCATTACTATCGTTATCAACATACTTGCATTAAACAAGTACTCATTGATAATAGGTCAACAGTCAATTTATACGCTCATTCTCTTTTAAATTAATTACATATTAACGATAATTTAATTTCTAATAATTATACCCTCATTTGGGGTTATGATTCTACCACTCGCACATGCCTATGTACTATCTCATTACATATTCAGGTTGGGCCTAATATTTTTCTCACTGATTTCTATGTTATCGATGCTTCCTTTCAGTTTAATCTCTTGTTAGTTAGGCTATTGATTCACACAATATACGTGGTTCCATCTACTATTCACCAATATGTCAAGTTCTTGCATGATGGCTATGAACATACTATCATCATTGATCTAGAGCCATTCAAATATTGTAGCATAGATCCCATTACTTCTATTCCCATATCGCTTTCACAAAGTATTTTGTATAGTAGCCTTGACACATATGAAATTTTTAACCTATCACTTCACAAGATTCTCCTACCACTCTCAATTCTCCAGCTATCTCTACTCACACTGCGGCTATTATTTCACCTATGGTATCAGCTCCTATTAATGTCACTTCTCCACCTGTCACATCACCTCTATTACTCCATCTATGGTGGTACCTACCAACATACTTGATGGTGTTATACAACATGATGATGCTCTAACGAAGTTGACACTATAAAATTTAAGTATGAAGCCTTATGATAGCTTGATTTTACTCCCCTTGGTGTAAATGACTCTTATTTTGAAGAAACCTTTATGGCCAATGGCCTGGGTGAATATAGGTTCAAGACTCCTCCCTATACTAATGTTATGGTACTATACCAGGGGTCTATAAATAGTGTAGATGTTATTTCATCTTCTCTTCCATGGGTTGCAGCTCCACTTCCTCCTTTTACATCCACCCTATTCATCAACAGGTCATTTTGGCAACATATCCCTATCGATTCTACTTGCTTAGACACTATTTGTACACATGAGATTTTTGTTAGGTTTTACATGACACGTAATGACATGTTACCACCACTTCATTTGCCACATCTTTATTATAGCTATTTGCACATTACGGAAGCCTATGGCTTGCATGTATTTCATTTAACGGTATTTGTTGTGCATAACCGTCGTGATTCTCTACTCACACTTAGACAGTCCCAGCTTGACTATATTGGCAGTATAATAGATGCTCATCACTCTTTTCTTAATTTTCTATGAGTTTTGGCAATATCTCTTTTCATAATGATTCTTCTCCCACTTACACTCCAAATATATCTCATTGGCATGCTTATGGTTTTCCATCGATCGCCTTTACTGATGAATAATGCACAATGAATGTGTATGCACTTTGCCACAATGGGTCCTTGTATGACCCTCCTCACTCTATACCTTATCAGGTTTCTGATTCTGCTCTAGTAGGTTTTGATAATAAGAATAATGATCTCCTTGCTAACAACACATATTCATCTTCTCTATCATACACTTGGGAGCTTATCATTTAACAACCCACCCCATTCTTACATCCTTTCATAGTATTACATCACACTATTAGCATTTACGCATACATCATCTTAGCATCTATTCATATCTCATCTTTCTATTCTCATACATCAATTTCCTAAAATCCACATATTCATTCATATTTTAGTGTCATCATTACCAGATGACACACTCCTCTTCTTTGGTTCACACTTGACTGTCAAGGGATTACTACACATGAACCCTACACACTGTACTATAGACACTACACATTGCATTTTATGTCTTGTGTCATACATTCTTCATTTAGTCCATATCATTTCATTTTTTCATATCTATACATCATACATCATACTAGTATTCATCATACTCATTTATCATTGCATCCTACATATTATACGCTCTTCGGCATACTATACATATTGCATTCAATAAAATACATTATATATACATCACATTGTCGTTTATCATTTTCATTACATATACTACATCATCTTCTATGTGTTGCACTCACTACCCTATGACGCACTTTAGTTCCTCGGTCCATACTCGACTGTCAAGGATTTACAAATTAAATGGACCTTACATTCATCGGTCATTTATCATTTGACCTATCATTATGTGACATTATTCTTAGAATAGTGAAACATGTTATACGCTTAATCGTCACTTACTCTATCATCTTGTAGTGGTATACACTTTAGGCTACATTACCACTCCTTGTTATTCATCTTGTAGGTATACATGCTTTAGGACTAAATCATCACTCACACATTCATTTTGTCATGATATGCACTTAGGCTATAAGGCTCATGTACATCTCTTCTATATGTCATATATCATCATCACTACGCATACATACTCATCATAGTGTGCTAGACACACCACACACTATTCGACTATTTCCCGGTGATACACTGTTGTTTACAGTTCATTCTTGACTACTGAGGGGGGAAACCAAATGAGCCTCACTGTATACATTTTCATTCACTCGGGGGGCACATGGCTCTTACCATCCATCTTGTATTCCCTTTCATCCATCCATAACATACTGCATATTATGGTTGCTTTTACTCTTATTTGCTTTTTCTTGTTCTTGGTCACTTTAATACACATAATAATTAGATTACTTATGTGTCATTTATCTATATCATCCACACATGTTTGTTCATGTATTTTTCTATTTTTGATAGTAGATACAAGTCTCTTACATGTACCATGGATGCTTACCTTCTACACTTCCTACATTAGTTGCTGGGGCATCCATATTCATCCCTTCCACGTGTTATTGTTTTGTTTTGTACTTAGAATTTTCATTACTTGGTTATACATGGTTTGTGACATACTGGTTATCATTATAACATGCTAACGAGTGCTTCATATGCAACATTTGTTATGCAGGGATATTTTCTTCCATACTTATTTGTTATATTGATTTTTTATTTTTTTCTCTTGTTTACGGGAAATGCTCTATGTTTTGTGTGCACACTTATTTGTTTGCATGTGGCAATGTTGGCCTTGTGTGTCTTGCGACATCATGAGGGATGTCCCATGTTTACAGCCCACTTTGTGCGGATAAATTTTCCTTCATGTGTGTTACATTACTACATTGTTTTGTAGCTTATACATTGTTTGCGTAGCTTCCAGATTGTCTTATACATGCATGCATGTTAGTACTAGCACTTTTCTTTGGCTAGACTTCTTTTTTGTGCACATCTTGGTTTGTACCAAGCACTTTCCTTTCCGCTATAGGTAAGAGTTTCAGATTTCACGTGGTTAGTCCTCTGTTGGGGCTACATTCTCCTATCATGACATCACATGCACCCCTAAAAATGGGGGCATCATTTGGGATATTACATATTGTAGACACCTAAATTATGCTTTTGCACTCTTATTGTTAAACACACACAAATCACTCTCATTCTTACCAATTCCATTATAATTAGTGATTTATGCTAATTAACTAGCGTTTCTTACCATTTTGGCCAAGTAATAACACATTATTGATTTCCTAACCTCTTTTACATTCAAGATGCCACTATATGATGAATCATAAGTCAAAATCCTCTTCCAAACATAAAATTAGCAATTATTAACTAATTAAGCCTATTTTGCCCTTGTTTTGGTCAATATACCCTATTATTGGCTCAAAAACCTCTTCCAACCATTCAAAATCACCCTATTTCCCTCCACAACATCTCAACAAACTTTAAAAGCTTATCCTAGCCTCCTAATTGACCCTAAGTGGTTGATTAAGGCTCCTCACATCTTAATCACTTATTAATTCACTAATTGTGATTAGCAAAGCTTAATCATGATTAGTAATCCTTAATCTAATTTTTACTTTTAGTCCCACATGCACCAAGATGATAATTTTCCCCAAAGGAAAAACGATAAAAAGGACTAACCACATACCTGTAAACTTTGCACCATGTTTTGATTTGCGTCTCATATAAGAAATATGATTTATAGCCAAGCTCAATCCTTTTCCAAAGTCTTCAATGGGGTTAGTAGATGGGTATCCAAAATGACCTTGTATTCATTTGGAGAGACCATTTCACCTTCTTTGGAGTAACAACAATCCCAATTTGATTTCCCTCTTAGATCTATTTAGGTCTTTGTTAGTTTAGCAATTCAATACATAGTAAGGATGTTTTGTAGATTAGTGTTTGATTCCATTTAGTTTACATTCTTAGCATACTTTTAGGCTTTGATCATTGATGAACCATTCCTAGACTTAGAGCTTGACTATAGGTGACAATGGTGTTAGCTTTCCCTAGTTAGTCATACAATTTGACTTGTAAAGTTTAGGGTGTTATCATTTGGTGCACCCGGTGTGATCATACCCCATTTGCATTCATTTTAAAGCTTTTTAACTTAGTTTCAAAGTTTTTCATTTCAAGCTTTCTAGATTAGTTTCAATTTTTCTCGTTTAGATTTTATTTTTTTGAGTTTAAATTCAAGATTTCTAGATTACTTTCAAGCTTTTTAGATTAGTTTCTCAAGCTTTTTAGATTAATTTCAAGTTTTTAGAGTAATTTTCAAAGTTGTGTAGATCAATTTTCAAGCTAGATAGTTGTTTTAACTAGATTAGTAGTAGAAGTTGTGTTTTCATGTTCTTTATAGGATAAAAGGAGGTGAAGTGCTATCAAAATTTCCTCAAAAGGCAAAAGTTTTGATCTTTTTCAAAAAAAATTGTGAGAAGTCATATTTTCACCACCTACAGGAAAGCTTGCATCCGTGCTTCAAAGGGGGCACCTGTACATCAAGGTCTACACCAGTGCTTCAAAGGGTATGCTTGTGCATCAAAACCTACACCTGTGTATCATTGGTCATAGGTCTGTGCATTAAAGTAATCTTTCCATCTTGTTGTAACTTGGGCCTGTGCATCAAAACCTGCACCAATGCATCTCTAGCCACGTCTGTGCATAACTGGTCATGAAAAGTTAATAAAGGTGGGTATGTGCCTGAATGCATGTGCTTATGCATCAAAACATGCACCCAAGCTCTGTAGGACACACTTGTGCATCAAGATGCATGTTGGCACACTCAGGTAAAGTTTTCTCAAACTTCAAAATTTTAACTTCTAGTTTTTAGTGTTCCTATCATTTTTTAGGGATTTTTAGTTGTTGTTTTTGTCAATTTTTTGATTTAGAGTAGGTTTTATAACATTATTTCTTAGGGTTTAACGAGTGATTTTGTTTCATGCTTTGTATGAGTTTAGAATAGGGTTGTGTATGCTCTTCTCTTGCACTTTATGTGATCTTAAGAACCAAAAGCACCTCTAAACCACTTTTGGCTTATTTGGAGTAAGTAGGAACAAGCATAATTTATTTCTATGCTTAAGGGAATAAATTTTCATTTTGGCATGTCATGAGCTTTTAGTTTAAGAGATTTTTCACTTGATAAATAACTAAGGCTAAAATGTGTGTATGCTCTTCCCTTCAAAAGCAATTTTACTCTTTCATTAAGAATCACTTGGATTAATTACGAATAAACCTTAATTTGTAAAGTTTTATGGTAGTTAATTTATTTACAAGATTTTTATCTGGTGTGGTTACTTGTTGTGTATGTTCTTCTCTTGCACCTAGTGTGATCTTGAGAACTAAAAGCAACACTTAATCATATTTCTATAATATTGTAGATATTTTTGAACTACTAACCACTTATGTGAAGGACTTAATGCTAGTCAAAGGAGGTAGGGCTCTCTTCAAACCAAATTCTAAAATTCATGTGTTCTAGGTTGCCAATAGTGGTCTAAACCAAATTGCTTAATCCAAAAGATAAAAAACACACCAACACACTATTCAAAACATTGTATTGCAGGTTTCAGTTAAGAGCTATGGCTCATCCTCTTTAAACTAGGACATAACCCCTTTGGCACAAGCCTTAAGCTACAAAAATGGGCGTGGTCCTAGGAACCCTAAAGTAGTTCACGTAAGAGGTAACCTTGTGAATGAAGCAGGAAAGTCCTCCAACTACCAAATTGATTAGTACACCTTGGTGAGATTAGAGTCAGTTATTTCCATTGCGACCCTAGTGATAATATAACTAAACGTACTAGTTTCTCATTGTATTAGAAGGGGGTAAAATAAAGTCAGGATATTCCTTGTGAAACCTTGGCAAATGGAGCTTGTAGAAGTAAACTTGTGACACATAGAGAGAGAACCACCTAGGAAGCTTTTTGGCTTGGAGCCATTTGTTTTTGACATTGTATTCTATAGAGATCTCACAAAGTGATAACTTTGTTAGATTCAAACTCTTATTTTTTGAATAAGGGAAAGAATCTCTTGAATTTAAAATTGTGTGATATTTCTTCATAAAATCTATTTAGTGTTACTTTATCCTAGTTTTTCACTTGTCCTAAGATAAGTCGAAACTCTACCAAAGTTACATAAGTATTTTTCACCACCATTTGGTTTACGCCTTTATTTTCTTATTGCCCATTTTAGGAAAAAAGGAAACAACATAACTAGATACCATTAGATTACACGTGTCCACCACTTTTGTAGTCTAATTGCATGAATAGGTTGTAATGCCAAAGTGCAAGTATTGAAAGTGTGCATGGTACATACTCAAAATCTAGTAGGTCCTTTTGTCTCAAACCCACATTGAGACTTAGTATAAGTTTTAGTTAGGTGATATCATCATTTTCTTTGTTAGAGTTGTTACACTACCTGCATTATAGCCATATAATTGTGATATTTACAACTTGTTTCCATTGTGAAACTTGACCTAAATCTCTACATTGTATTGTTACGTTGCTTGCATGCATAATAATTCCTTGATATACTTAGGAATATTTTTTAAATCCTAGCTTTTTCTTGAGTTTTGTAAGTGTTGAGGTTACTTTGTTAGAATCGTGATAACATCATTTTGACACTAAAAATCTTGCTTTCATGCAAAGCTTGGTTCACGTGTCCAAATAGTATTGTTACATTGCTCACATTTGTATAATCTATTTTACAAGACTTGAACTTTGTTAGTGTCTAGAAACTGGTCTTAAGTATACCTTGTTAGAGGATTGCATCAACACTTTCTTAGCATTTAGGTCTTGTTTTTTTCAAACTTGACCTAACTAGTGATATTGTGTTGTCACTATTTTTTTTCCAACCTATCTTGAAAAATCATTGGGAGTAAAATTTTGTTGTGACTGGATTTCAATATTATATTTCATTGTATTGTCCTAGAAAAACTCGTTTCATATATTACCTTGCTAAGGTAGTTCATTCTTTATTCTTTGGTTCTTATGCTCATATTGACCTATTATATTTGTGACTATTTGATAGTCACCATTATTTATGATGACTTAGCATTGTTATGCTACAAAAATTTGTTTAGGGTCCCTTTTTAGTAAACCTTAGTGTAAGTATTTTATGGTGTACCTCTTATTTCTAGTATGCCTACTACAAGAATGGAGTCACGAAAGTTAGAACCCAATCTATTTAGAGGTGACAACCATCTTTTAGAGAATGATATCATGATTGACCGTAGTGGTGGAGAGGAGGATACTCCTCACGTGAAAATGGAACTTCATCCTACCCATATTGATGATTATTTATTTCACAACAAACATGAGGTTCTCATGCATGTTGTAGAACTAAGAGCTAGGTTATCTTCCACAGTTGACCCTTCTCTTATCGTCAACATGGTTTGGGAAGACAAAGAAGTAGACCATCCTCATCACACTATTAACAACATATTAAACATAGGTCATGCCTCTACCTCTGAAAGATGAAATAATGAGGAAGTACCTTTTGAAAATGACAGAGACTATCATACACTTGTTGTTAAAGTATGATGTGAAGAGCATAAGGACCATGATCATCATACACAACCTCCTCCTAATGAAAATTGTAATGAAATACCCATCAGGAGGTAACCTTAGAAAAACAAGTTCAAGCTCTCACTCACTAATTGACAAGTATAGCTTCACATGTAAATAAAGAGCAGTTGAAACCTCTGAAACAAACTATACCAAAGGCAAAACCTAAAGCTTCATTTCACTACTTCCAAACAAATACTCCTCAATAGGAGACATGAAAAATATCCTTATGAGGAATTTATCGTAGAGAATAGGGGCAGGAATACACCTATATTTAACCCTTTGTATAGACCTACACCACCCACACAAGACCACATTTTCAATCAAGAGTGGTTCACTATGAATAACACCCTTCTAGCATTGCAAGAAGGAAAAACTAGTAACAGTTAAAAGTATCAATTCAATGATTTGTGCACTTATTCATTTGATATATCCATGCTACAAGTACCTTTCCTATGACACTTCAATTATCCAAAATTTGACAAGTATAGGGAAAAATGTGACACTCGTGACCATATCAAAGATTTTATATGGTCTGTCAAGAGGTTGCATATAGCAAAAACTACCTCATTTGTCTCTTCCCACTGAGTTTTGGAGGACATGTTAGAGTGGTTTCTAGACATTCCCAAGGGATATATATGTATATGGCTAGAACTAGCCAAAAAAATCGTATGACACTTCTCATTCAATATTGAGAGTGACATTAACATGTTAGATCTCTATAATGCCAAACAACAAAATGATGGAGAGGATTAGCTACGGGTATATTTTTTCCTAACCTCCACCCTGACATTATGTTCCACTTTTGAATGCATTGTAGCAACACGTTCGAAGAGATAATAAAAAAAGGTAGTCAAATAAAAAAAGTTTTGTTAGCTAGGGGTACTCTAAAACCATTTTCACGAGATCATAACAATTCCAAATCAAATGACAAAATAAAATTTGTTCAAAATAAGAATAAAAAATTTGTTAGTGATGGGATAGTAGACTCTAAGTGATTACAATCCTTTCAAAACCATGCACATTTGAAGCTTACAAAGGGAAATCCCATGGAGTATATACATCATACTTTCACCCCTCTATCTGAATCCATATCATTTGTCCTAAAACAGTTAGAGGCCGTAAACATGGTTCCATACCTAGAAACAAAACCCTACGGGGATGATGTACCTAAGAAATCATGGTTTAGGGATAATAAATTTTGTGTATTTCACCACGTAAAGGGTCACAAAAGTGAAAAGTGTTTGAAATTAAAACAGTACATTCAAGACCTAATTGTCAGTGGTGATATAGAAGTAGACACCATTACCGCCACTGTTGCCAAGTATCCAAACATAAACTTGGGGATCTTTAAAGAAAATTTTACCAAACACAAAGGGAAGAAAAATCTGGATCAGGGACAGTCATCTCAAAAATAAGAATACTAACTATGTTTCATACATAGACCATTTTGATGCCTTTATAGGTTGTGTCAATCCACTAGTTGAGCAAGTCAGCACGATTAATAAATAAGACAAGAGAGGGTGTCGTGGCAACACGATGACCACACCTTTTTATCTCAAAACCCACCCCCCTCCTCCTCAAGAGAGTCACTATGATGTGTTAGATCAATTAGAGAAGACCACAGCTAAGATTTGAATCTTATATCTTCTGAATATTTCTAATGTCCATAAGGATATAGTTTGCAAAACCTTACAAGGATCAAGAGTATCTGCTGATATTGACCCAATGCATTTACAGGCCATGGTAGCATAAATCACTCCCTCAAAATAGATAACCTTTAGCCCCACAGAATCCTTAATAGAAAATCCTGCCCATAACTTTCCCTTACACATTGAATTAATAATCAAGCGTAATAAGGTCAAGAGAGTACTTGTGGATAGTGGATCAGGTATAAATATTTGTACTCTTAGACTAGTTCGTCAACTAGGGTGTACAAAATCTTATTTGGAAACAAAGTTTATGACCATAAAGGATTATGAAAATGAAGAACGAAAATCAACTGGAATGATCACTTTCTCATTAGAAGTTGGTACCATAACCCATGATATGAAGTTCCATGTCTTTGATCTAGAGCTCCCTTACAACATCTTACTCGGTCGCCCATGGATTCATGTCATGCAAGTCATACCATCAATGTATCATTAGTGTTTAATGTTAAAACGTGAAGGAAGAAAACTTACTATACAAGAGGATACCCAACCATTTGCTCATTGTGGAGCATTGTCAGACTATTTTCCTACCATTTATGAGTGCCCTATATGAAGATTGGTGTTCCTATTCATTCGGAGGCCCTCACTTGACAAGTGAACCCAAATACCTTGCTTACCAATGACAATGGTGGTTCCACCTTAGAAACTCCTTTTGTTGCATGGGAGATGAAGGTCAAACCAAGCGGTTGTGGAGAGTATGATCTGTAGTAGGCCCTTATGGTTCAAACCAATCCCCTATCTTCCAAATCACATGGTAGGTCATGTTACAAGTTCCGAAGATCAAGGGAGAATTGTCCCTTTGACAATTTCACTTCAAGTGGCTTACTAAAAGATGAAAGGATACTCAAAGATATTGTATTTCATCATGATGATGATGAAATGGCTTTATGTTACCAGTCACCTAGATATCATATTCCTAATCAAATAATGCTTACTATGAGATATAAAGGATATAGTTGTGGCCATCAAGAATAAGGTTCATTGGAATATCTTCTAATACCTCATCATATAATGGGTAAATCTGGTATTGGCATCCATTTGTATGAGTCTCATCTTTTAGATGATGATTATTCATCTTTTGAGTGTGAGGATAGTTTATCTGAAAATGAAAGTGAAATAGATTCTCGATGTAGTCTTTACAAATACATCACCTCTACAAACCTATACTCTAACATGGTTATCCTTACCATAACCCCTGTTACACTTGTCGTATCCCCTATAACACAGAAATTAGACCCTGTCTACCCATCACTCGTGAATTGGGACCATAGCAGCACAGAACCATCAACATCTTTCATAATGATGAGGCGATTGGTGAGTTCTTAGGCATTAGAGACAACATTCTATGAAATTACCATAAGAAAGAATTCTTCATTCAGCTCAACACATACACGTACTTTAGAGAGGAGGTAGAGTTGTGTAGTCACTTAAGTAAGAAAATAAGAAAGGGAAAAATTCCTACAAAAAAGCCTTGCAGAAAGAAACGGTACAAGTCCTATAGAGAAAACCTCTTTGAGGCACTTGTGGACAAGAAAATAGAACAACCCATGGATAGGATAGTGTACCCACCTAGGGATATAGATTTCTCTAAGAATACCTTTGGTAAAGGAGGATCTCAATCTCCCTCCCAATCCTACACGCATGGAAGATGAATCCAAGATACTGATGGAGGAGACAATAAATATTAACATCGGCACGGAGGAGCTACCTAGAATGGTTAAGTTAGGAGCTTTGCTCTCAACTCAAGAGAAGAAAGCATTTATAGGAATTTTAAGAGAATATGCAAATATCTTCGCTCGATCTTACCCAGACATGTCAGGACTTGATCCTGCATTAGTGGTGCAAAATCTTGTTTTACACCCAGACACCAAGCCCATAAAGAAAAATCTCCACAAGATGCATCCTCGTGTCACCTTGTTAGTTAAGATTGAGCTAGAAAGGTTATTAGAAGTAGGTTCCATCAGGCCTATTGACTACTTAGAGTGGATTTCTAATGTGGTACCAATTCAAAAAAATATAGTTAGTATTAGAGTGTGTACTAGTTTCCAAGATGTTAATAAAGCATGTCCCAAGGATGATTTTCCTCTTCCCAACATCGACATGATTGTTGATTCTAAAACAATTTATGAGATTCTCTCATTCATGGATGGCTTCTTAGGATATAACCAAATAAAAATAGCTGAGGAAGATCAACACAAGATAGATTTTACTACCCCATGTGGGACACTCTGCTACAAAGTCATGCCCTTCGGCCTCAAGAATGCAGGTGTTACATATCAATGGGTGATGATTGTAATATTTCATGATATGAGTAGTGACATCATGGAAGATTATGTAGACAATATATTATAAAATTCTAGAACTTGGGAAGATCACCTAGAGATTCTATGATGTATCTTTCAGTTATTAAGAGAATACAAACTATGGCTTAACCCGAACAAATATGTATTTGGTGTGCTATCTGGGAAACTACTAGGATTCATTGTGTCAAGGAGAGGAATAGAAGTGGACCCTGTAAACGTCATTGCTATCATAGAAATGCCTCCCCCAAAAAATATTAAACAATTGTGTAGCTTGCAAGGAAAGATTCAAGCCATCAGAAGGTTCATTTCATAGCTAGCAGACAAATGTCATACATTCACACATCTTCTTAAGAAAGATGTAAATTTTACTTGGGGGTAAGAACAACAACAAGAGTTTTCTTTGCTAAAAGAATACTTGGCTAAACCCTCTGTTCTCATGCCGCCCACGATAGGAGAACCCTTGCTAATCTACATTTTTACTACACACTTTGAAATTAGGGCACTGTTGGCCGAATATGATAAAGAGAAGACGGAAAAATTTGTGTACTACTTGAGCAAAAACATTGATAGCTTATGAGCTCAACTATCCACATGTCAAAAAGGCTTGTCTTCTTGTAGTTTTCACCTTCCAAAAACTACGCCACTATTTTATCAACAATAAATTCAAGCTTATTTCAAAGTTGGATCCATTAAAATACTTATTATCAAAGCCCACACTAATAGGAAAGATGGCCAATTGGATCATCTTAGTAAGAAAGTTTAACATTGAGTACGTACATCAAAATTTAGTGAAAGGACAGGTGCCAACAGATCAGCTAGCATAAGCTCCGCTACCAGGTACCAAACCTTTGAGTCTAGAACTACCAAATGCATTCATAATGTACCTCAAAGAATCTATCATATGGCAACAATACTTTGATGGCTCCTTTACCATTCATGGTTTAGGTGTCAGAGTTGTGTTGATCACTCCTACGGAAGATTTGATTCCATAGGCATTCCGAATGAGGTTCCTATGCACAAATAATATAGTGGAGTATGAGGCTCTCATCACAGGGATGAAGCTAGCCATCAAATGGGATATCATATGAGTTAATTAAATTGGTGATTTAATGCTCATCATAAATTAAGTCACAGATGAATACAAAGTAAAAGATCATAAACTACTTCCATACAAAAGAAAGGTTGATTCTTTGAAGGAGTTCTTTGAAAAAATAGATCATGTTTCAACAAATACCAAGAGAAAAAAGCAAATCAGTTGACTTTATGGCTACAGTAGGGTCCATGTTGAGTATTCCACCTAGGAACAAGAATATTCCATTCTTCATTGAGCAGCTACGAATGCCAACATATAACATGACAGAGTCTTGTTTGGTGTGTGAGGTTTTTGTTCCCTTTTCCCTGTGGTATGTTGAAATATTTAATTACCTCCATAATGGAACCTTCCCTAAAAAAATTTCCCGTGCTGAAAATTACAACCTCATCCAACGTATATCCCATTATACCCTACTTGGGGGCACCCTCTTCCATCAAGGCTATGATGGGAATCTGTTGCATTGTCTAAATTCCGATGATTCCATCTAAGAAATCAAGGAGGTGCATGAAGGCATCTATGGATATCATACTAATGGGATCAACCTTGCAAATAAAATACTCATAGTAGGCTACTATTGGCCTACCATGGAACATGATTGTTGTCAAAATGTGAAGAAATGTGTGGATTGTCAAAAATACGGTAACTTTATACATGCATCAGCGTAATCCTTGCATCCTATCATCACACCATGGCCATTCTCAAAGTGGGGTATTGATCTAATAGGAAAAATTAACCCTATCTCCTCAAATGGTCACAATTTCATTATAACTGCTACTGAATAGTTCACAAAATGGGTAGAGGTTGTCCTTATTACCTATACATAAGGTCCCCAAATCTCTAAATTTATAATGAACCATATCATTTGTCGATAGGTTTCCCCTCTGCTATTATCACTAATAATGGTAAGTCATTTAAGAATAAAATGGTGAAAGCACTATGCAAACACTTTCAAATCTACCTCAAGTTTTTGACCCCTTATTACCCTCAAGGTAATGGGTAAGCCGAAGGTTCTAATAAAACTCTTGTTTGCATTATGGAGAAGATGGTGAATACCACATGCCATAAGTGGCATCTACATATTCACCCTACCCTTCGGGGATTTAAAACATCTATCTACACCCCTACAGGTGCCACTCCATACTCCTTATTATTTGGCATGGAATTCATCCCACCTCTAGAGATCGAGATCCCCTCTTTGCGTATTAAGCTAAGGGATTACCTGAATGAAGAGAAAAACTACAGAGTAGCTCGATTGGTAGAGTTGGAGCTCTTAGATGAGAAACACATTCACACCCTAAATCACCTTAAAGTGTATCAGGATCGAGAGTGGAGAAGCTACAATAAAAGGGTCACACCTCGTCAATTTGAGGTAGGAGACTTGGTGTTAAAATATAATCAAAATAACACCAATAAGGGTCGAGAAAATAAAGGGAAATTTGAGCCCAATTGGATAGGACTATATGTGATAGGACTATGGTTGCCAAGTTCAATTCAGGTGCCTATAAGCTTTCCTATTTATATGTGCAAGAGCTTTGAGAACCCATGAATGTAATGCATTTTAAACAATTATATCCTTAAGTATGGGGTCTCTAAAATATCAAAAAAAGTATAAAAATAGAAATGGAAAAATAGAAATAAACAGGTGCATTCAATAGTGAAAACCATGCAATGGTGGCACTTTGGACAATTCCTTTGGTGAAAAACTAGTTTCCAACAGCTTTGGTGAAAAGTATTCTAGGTTTAGGATTATGGCAGCTTTGTCTTAAGTTGGTCTTTTCCTTCGTCTGAGTCCCTTGTGAGCTTGTCCCTTTTTTCCCTGATCTGGATGATCCAACCTTTTGAATGCAAATAAGTTTACTTTAAATATACCCATATCATGCTAGGGGAAACTTTTTAACATCACTTTGGCACATAACGCATGGAATTATGCCCTTGTACATCCCATCGAACGCTGAGGGCATCCAAGTTTCTTTGTTTCCTTGCACATTCACTTTAAAAAAATTCTAAGAAAACCAAAAAAACATTTGTATAAATTTTTGAAAATCTAAAAACATTTAGATATGTTCCTTGGAAAACTCAAAACATCCAGATATGTTTCATAGAAAATTCTGTTAGAGACAATACCCAAAAATAGTGAAAAACATCCCAAAACTATCTCAAAAAAATAAAGTGGTAGTTTGCTTACTTTTAGTTATTTGTATGGTTTTAGTTGCATTAATTTTTCATATTGTGTGCTTTAAATTGGATTCACGTGCTTACTTAGATTGAATATTGCTTTATTATATGGTGCATTGCATTGACTTCATTTTATCTTGCATACTTGTAGATCATTGTGTTGTTTTGATTATATTTGTTTAACTAATGCTTTTTGTTTTACTTGTACATTTTTTATATCATTTAATCATCATATCAAATAAGCCATCACATATATACATCATATATCAATAAAATCTAAGTTTACATTACACATGTATGCTTAAGCTAATCATCAAATACCGTATCATCAAGGGGGAAAGAGGGGTTGCACATGATCACAAATCTATCCCCGCCACACCAATATAAAAAATAAAAACATGTTTTACTCAAGGTATCTCATCAACATGCATTATGACACCAACTAAGGCTATCTCATAATCTAACAAACATGTGATACGAGCAGAAAACATATAGCTTAAAAGCATGATATCTCATAAACAAAATGTGATATAGCAGTAATCCATCAAATCATCATAAATCATCATAATTATAAATTTCCATGTATAAAATAGTATGTCTCAAAAGTACATCCGATACGATGAGCCATCATGGGCATATATACAAAAAAATGTTCCTTCATCACGAGGCTTAATAAAAAATAATATATAATGTACTTCTGTACAAAAATGTGGCTTCATCATGAGGCATGATAAAAAAGAATAGACAAACATCAGTACAAAAGTATGCCTTCATATCGAGGCGATACACCAAAAATATAAATCTAATATGTCAATAAGAGAGTCAGCCTCAACTCTCACCCTCTCTAGGACTACCTGACCTAGGTCCCTGAGGAGGAAACTACTGATGTGGCAGTCCTGCAGAGGCCGCTGCACTCTGTTGCATTGTAAGCTATTGAACTGATTTGGTTGATTGTGAGGTCCTCTAGGATCTATACCTGGACCTGATAATGTCTAACTGATCAAAAATGATATCCCTCTATCTTGTAGATGATTATCTTTCAAGATGAATCACCAAAGTTGTGGGAAGTCGTAGAGATGTGGGACTAGTCCCCTAAGATAACCTCTAGATTTTATAAAATTTGGCTCTTCTCTTCTTTGGGTTGAGATAAGGGGTGGAGAGAAAAATAAACAGTAAATAAATCCTATCTAAGGTGATGCACCAAGACTTTACTAAAGAGCACAGATATATTATTAAAATAACTACTAGATTAATTGAAGAGCTTTTAACATGATCAACTATTCCGGAGATATCTCAAATTATCAAAGGCTGTATGAAACTAAAACATAACCATGGGTGAACATATTTATGTAAATATCTAAGGGCGTGTAGCATGATATATATTTAAACATTCGTCTAAAAATGAAAGGTAAATAGGAAGTGAAAGAGGATACAAAATATTGTGAACATTTAGTACACAGAACATGAACTCTTATTAATAGAGAAAATAGGATATAAGGCCAAAAAGGCATAGATTACAGTATTCCTTTACAACAGAGCCTTACTAATGCCATATTAACACAATATACTAAACTTAAACTCTCATGCGAAGCTCTAGAGCTAATTTTTTCTATATCTTTCTTCCTCTATCTCTGGCATAAGAACCTTCCTTTATAGACCTCATGTCTCTTGCTTCAATATACCTCTCTTAATATTTCCACCATTCACATTTATTTATTACCTATGCGATCTTCGAATTTTGGAGAAGATCTCAATTGCATTCTTCAGGACCCAAGATGGCATTCAATCTGCTGAACCATGATCCCATTACTTCTTTAATGGGTCCTGTCGATGGTGGTGGTTTCTTTACTTGACACGTGGATACTTTTCACTTATCTCGTGCCTTTCCTTTTCTCTTTTCTTTTAATCTTGTGCCTAGGCAACACATTGAGGCATGCGCGTTCCTCCACTTTATCTTTGACTTTCAAACCCAGTTGGGGCTGCTTGGCCACACTTTGGCCATGTGGAGGATTCTCATTACTTGAGGATTCCTGGTTCTTTGTTCCTTCTCCAAAGTGTGATAAAGGGACACATGGTTACCCTTCGTGTATGGTTCCATACTTAGGAAAAATCATTCCCAATACAACATAAAGAACACCGAAAGGAAAAGGTACCAGGGAAATAAAAGGTAGCATCAATGGAAGAGCCTCGTAAAAATGTAGAAGTCATTCTACAGTTATGGCAACTCACCAAGGGACTTTGTACAAGTCATGGAAGAATCCAGAAATCCTTCCAAAAAACTTCAAATTTTCAAAATGTGGCTCTAAGAGATGCCACTCAGAGTTGTTTCAAAGTAGCCTAGTACCTAACCCATTTAGCCTATGTTGGGTAATTCCTTCATTGCAGATCCTAAAAGGCTCTATCCAACTCAATAATATCCTTGTGATAGAATTTTTGGAGATCCTAAACCATTGCATGCAAATGGAACTCCAACTTTACAATCGATTTCAAAATGGCCTCCATTTCAGCAACACTAGAATCATCTTTTAAAGATTAGAAGACAGTCAAATATTGTTGCCTAGATGTAAGTAACTGCTGAATCTGGTCCTTTGATAGGATGGTGGAGTCATCAGGAAAGGGAGAGGGGAATCCTAATTGCATTAACTCTTTGATGCATTATTTCCTCTATTTGATCGCTAGCTAGAGTTGAGTCAGGAGATTTTACAATTTGATACCGGCCTAATTGTAACTTAGAATCTCAGTGATTTTCTCCACTACCATCCTCTTGTCTATAATATCAACCCCTTATAGGGTAGAATCTATGATTTAGGGACCTTTATGGATATGGCATTGTTAATGGTTGAGGCTGAGGACTCTACGTTTGCGCACAGGCTTTGCACATCAGATATGAATCTAAATGTGGTCACTAGGTCTGTAACCTTAGTGGAAATTCTCTTACATTAGGAGGTATATAATCCCTGCACCAACGTGATGATTCCTCCTTTCTGTGTATGTTGAGTGAGCTTTCAGGTCAAATCCTTGACTACGTCCTTTGATGTGTTGCACTTTTTTTACAAGCTACCCTTCTTTTCCTATGAGGTACGTAGCTTCACTTGGAGCGAAGTGACCTCTACTTTCTTGGAATCAACATCTTGATGAAGGAGCTTCTTCTCCTAATCAAGAAAACTTGTTGCATCCTTGGATGTTGCAAGTTTGGATTCTAATGTTGTGGTACTTTCTTGAGAAGTTGTACGAGCTTCCTTTGATGCTACCTCTTTTAAATCCTTGTAGAGACGCTCTATTTATTTTCTCTTTCCCTTGATTTCGGTGTTGAGGTGGATCATAATGCTTTGTATCTTTAGGAGGATAGCCTCTATTTTATTTAGCTTATTGCTAAGCTTGAGATAATCCGTGGTGACCATGGTAGTTGTTTCACGTATCAAATCGACCTTATCATAAGGCCAGAACTAAGTTAGGTCCACCACAATAGCATTGATGGAGTAATCATCAAGTTACATTTACTTGATGGATTTTTAGACATTATGGACCATCTGGGAAATGGTCAAGGAACTATTTTGATGGTCATATAATGAATGCATCTGCTTCTGAGCTCCCACTATCATTTCTTTCTTTTTCTTCATTTCCCTCCTGTTATCTTGGGTCACTTTGGTCATCTCGACCTAATTCAAAAATTCAAAGGAGGAAGGGAAACCCTTCCTACAAATGGGAATCCTAGTAAAAGGCCATAAGGGATTGTAACTGGTCACAGGACTTGGGAATTCATGAGAGCCATAGTTGTTCCCATTATAACTTGGGGAGAGAATGTGGGAATGGTGGATGGTGGTGGAAGAAGAGAAGATTCAGGAGGAAGAATAGTCTAGGTTGAAGTGCTCAGAGTAGGAGCACTCCTTACTAGGGAAGTGAAAGGTGGAGGAGATGGAGATGGATGAATGGGAGGAGGAGAAGGGGCAGTAGAAGGAAATACCTTAATAGTATTCAAATTTTTCTTCAGAGGGCTCTAAGGGCTGGTGACTACAAGGATGCTTGCGGAGGGTAAGACTTTTGGTTGGGTTGAAATGAGCCCCTGGGTTGGTCTTAGCACTGGTTGATCCACTAACCCATCACCCTAAGGGCATGGTGTTGTTTGAACCATAGGCGTGTGGCCCGTAGGATCCTACTAAGAAGTGGAAGGAGGGGGGCGTGGTGACATTTGTTGTGTAGAGGGGCTGAGGGACTCCACTGAATACTACATAACTTGCTCCTTAGGGATCTCTACCATTTCCTCGTTGTCTATATTAGATTCATACTTAGGGTACCAATACTCTTCCCACTACTCATCAGTGGGTACGACATCAAAATTAAGGGTCTTTTGCCCAATTTCTTTCCTATATTTCTAATACAGTTCAATTTTTTGACGCTCCAGTCCTTCTTCCTCAGGTCCACCCTCATACTTTAGTCATGGTAACAACAAGGTCATATTTTTATAGCACTGAATGAAAATAATCCCATAATGAGATCAGGATATCCTTGAGCTCGACATAATTTTTAGGAGTATCTTCCTAGGGATGCCTCTTTTCTTCAAAAAAAATTTGGTGTTCATGGTGGAAAAAGTTTGAGACTCTTTTTTGGGATAGGATTTTGGTCATCCACCCATTTGGGGCATATCTCCAATGTCTTGGATGAAGGCTGAGTCGTAGGAATCCAAATTCTATGTGAGGAGATGCTCTGTCTAGCGTTTGATGATGGTAATCCATCCGTTACTCAAAGGGAGATTAAACAATGCTTTATTCTTCCTGCTGGAGCCAAACTCTGCATCAAGAAGCACCAACTGCCTACTTATCTCTAAAGTAACCACTCACTCCATGAGAATTTTCAGAAGTATGAAGTATTAATCTTAGAATCCATGCAACTAGATAGTTGAATATGTTTCCCTAAAGAAATAGTCATAAGGATGCAAGGGGTCCTCCAGGATGGCTCAAAATGAGTCATTCATTATGTTATTGACCCCATATGGGTCAAACTTAGGTAGAAAGGGTGCAACAAAATTTTTTCAAATTCATATGTGTCCAAGGAGTGTGATAACACATGAGTCAATGTAGATACTAGGATGATATTTTTGGGGTCCACATCCATGTCCCATAGCGTTAGGTTTATAAATTGGCTAAGGGGCTAGGATTTCTAGTATAAAATGAGGTGGAACAAATAGGAAGAATACCTGAAGGTGGCATTAACAGGGAACATGGCCAACTGCTCACAAATAGAGTATGTAATGATCTCAGAGAAGTTAAACTGATATGTTTGTTCCTTATTCACAGATCTCATCTAGAAAAAGGGCCACTGGTTGTCATCCATGGATGTTTCTATCAAAATTTTGGCCAAAAATGAACGCCAATATGTAGCAGGCATCCTGAGAGACCACCATGAACATATTCAAGGGGATTAGGAATCCCGATGTCTTGGAATTTCCTGAATCATTTTGTCACAACTCCTTGTTGAGGAATGTGGTTTTGTTCGGGCATTGATCCCAGACGTTTTAGAGTTTGGGCATATTGTAGAAGCTAGTTGTTTGGTCATAGGGTAGGGCTAACATATCCCTGATGGTCTTTGGTGCAATTACCACCTACATTTTTTTCCCTTTATGATGTTGGAGTTAGGGTCAAAACACCGCGCATATGTCTGCATAATCTATGGATATGGGTGCACGAGAGGAGCCATATATTGTGCGAGCATGATGGTCCAAATATTTGAGCCAAAAGACTCAAAATTCCCCAAATTTAGGAATCTAGCGTGGGTTACATCCCTTAGAGCCTTTGGTTTCTAGGTGAGAATGGGATCAAAGATCTTTTGTGAAATCTGTTATTATGGATAAGTCATTGAATTATGTTTCCCTATTAAGGAAACTCAGCTAAGAGAGAGGTGTGGCACAAGTTTCCCTGCATAAGATTGTGGTTGCGGTAGGGAACTTGATACTGCCATGATCACTCAATATCTGTTACAAGCTCGTATTTTTAAAACTAGGGACTCAAACACTTAAACAAGAGACTCCTAGTGCTTAGAATGAGGGTTTTTTATGCTAAAATATTGTCTTAAATATACTTCTCAACTCCTACGAAGTAATGGTTTGTGCATACCTTAAGTCACATCATGTAATAGTACTTTGGTTGTATGACCCTTAGAGCCAAATTTTACATTTCCTGAGACATTTTTCATTAACACCATGATCCTTCTCATTCATTATTCCAGAAAACCATTAGACCATTTACTTTGGGAAAAAGAAAGAAGGTACAACACCATCCAAATTTTCAAAAAGGGGTAGAAAGTTCTCCACCGAAGACACATGTCCAAAGACACTAATTTGAAGGGGTGAGACAGTGAAAATGAGACAAAAACAAAAAGAAAGAGGGGACTGTACATATGATACAAAATTTTGCAATACCGAAACCTTAATAGAAAGGCTTAAGATGGATCCCATTCACTAGAATCTCCAGAGCATCACCTCCCATAGTTTAAAGCTCAAAATCATTTTGTTGTTTGCATGCACTAATTTTAAATGGTCACATTCATAGAGGGTCAAATTTACCATGATTTCCAGGCTTGGCAGCCCTTAACTCCCATTTCAGAATTAAAGCGTTGATTCAAAAATCAGGCTCAGAAGTCTTCCAATCAAACCAAGTCTTGACAACCTATTGACGGTTGATCATGGATTCATGACTTGTCTCTCATTTTTCTTGAATTTCTACCAACTTTGTGAGCCTTACCTACATTGCTCTATATTCCTTTATTTCAATTTGTTTCAATAATTGCAATCTTTGGACTTCCATAGTGATGGGCATTATGGTGCTTTTCCCATAGACCAATTCATATGGTGAGGCCTTTAGGATTTTATTGAATGTGATTCAATTAGCCCATAAGGTCATCTTGACATGCTCATACCATGCTCTCTTATGTTCATCCCCCATCCTTTTGATGAGTTTGATTAGTTTCTTGTTGGTAGATTCCACCAAACTGTTACGCTATGGGTAGTAGTTGGAGGAAGTCTTTTAAAATATGCCTCACTACAAATTCAGACACTTTGGCCCAAGAAAATCCTTAGCATTATCTGATATGATCGTGTGAGGGGGGGGAGAAAGTGTGTAGTGATATCTCGAAGGAGTTATAGGATCATATTCATTGTGGCTTCCTTCAGTGGAACTCCCTTTGTCCATCGGGTGAAGTAATCAGTAGTTGTGAGAATCCATCTATGACTTGCGCTTGAAACTAGATTAACCATTCCAATGAAATCTAGTCCCCATTGTGCAAATGGTTTTTCAACTAGAATAGGGTTAAGAGGTAATGCGGCATTTCTCTGGAATCCTATGTAGAATTTGAAAAATTTGCACTTGTTCACCATTGCATAACAATATGAAAATAAGTTGGGCCAAAAGTATCTTACTTGTAGGACCTTTATGGTAGTGGTTTTGGCAGAGAAGTGGCCTCCTGAGCCTCCATGATGTAACTCATGTAAGACCCTTTCGGCCTCCTCCTTTTCTAGGAATCTAAGTAGGATTCGATCAAAGTTCCTGTTGTATATATCTTCCCCCCAGTAGATATAGACAAACAGGAGAATATGGGAATCAAAGAAACTCAAACCCTGACATTTATTGCATTTCCAACCAAAAGGGCACACATAAGAAGGTGTCGACATGAAAATGGATGCACCCATGGCGTAGGTAAAAGGCGCACGATAGGTGTCGACACAAAAATGGATGTGCCCATGGCGCAGGTAAAAGACGCACGACAGAAGGTGTCGACACGAAAATGGATGCACCCATGGCATAGGTAAAAGGTGCACGACAAAAGGTGTCAACACAAAATGGATGCACCCATGGCGTAGGTAAAGGGCACAGGTAAATGAGTGTCGACACAAATGTGGATGCGCCTATGGCGCAGGTAAGAGAGTGTCGACACAAATATGGATGCGCCCATGGCGCAGGTAAAGGGCGTAGGTAAGAGAGTGTCGACACAAATGTGGATGTGCCTATGGCACATGTAAGAGAGTGTCGACACAAATATGGATGTGCCCATGGCACATCTTCAGGAGGCACAACATTTTGAGCACTGACAGGAAGCAGACCTTGGCGCAGATATTCAGATGGCCATAACTTTTCACAGGGAGCTCGGATTCACGCAAGGTTGGAATTTTTGGAAAGCTTACAAAGTCCTCTGTCCAACTAAGACTAGATATATTTAATTAGGTGAGAAAAAATTATTAAAAATGCAAAATACAGTTCGCCACTTTTTGGGTTTGCTAGGGTTCTCACCTACCACCATAATGAGATGAATTAAATGCACCTGGAGGTGGTTGGGGTAGATTTGGATTTCCTCTCTCTTCCCTCTCTCATTCTTCCTATAAATTTTAAGGAGGGGCTTCTTGTTAAGGGTTGGACATTCTTGTTTTTTCCCCTCCCTTCTTCTCTTTGGCAGGTGAATTTTTGGAGTTCAAACCTCCCATCTAAAACTGTAATGCAACTTTGCCTCTTGGCATTTTGAAGTATATTGTATCAATCTTTGGAGAAAATAATGCATGCCTGTGGATGATTCTCAACCCTCTCTGTATTCATTTACATCCTCTTGATATTTCACTACAAACTTGGTTATCTGTGCATGATCTTGCATTGCATTTTGATGGTTTGTGTTTATTGGCAAGATAGATGTTATTCATTCCTCGGTGCATCACCTTTGTTAGTTTAGGTTTATTTTTATGCATATTCTTACGCTGTCTCCTTGGCAAGTTATTTTAGGTTTTTTAGTAAACCCTCTGCATTTTTATGTGTGCATCTGAATAGAGGAATAGGAACCGGCCTTCATCCAGAGAGCTTTTCCGATTTCGCAAGGTCCCACACTTGGGAAAAGCTCCATGTTATGCAATCACACTGAGAGTCTCAACCCATCGAGTTGTAGACATTCAGGGGTGCTGTGATTCGCCATAAACAGTTCCTTTTGAAAATGAAATTATAAATAATGATGAATTCAGATCCCTATTTTCTGTAATATATTTTCTTTTTTAGAGGAAGGTGGTTTGAATACTCACCCGTCAGCATAAAATGCATCCTATTTGATACCCATTTTTTGGATTCATTTTCTTCGATATGGAGCACCATATGAGATTCTTCATTCGCTAGGACTAATTGATCTTGTGTGAGATATTGGCATAGACCTCTTCTTCGTACCAACTTCATGGGCTTTATTTCAATGTCATACTCTAAAATATTGGTGATCTAGTTGACCCTTTTATCAGTTATCTCACCTTCCATGATGTATTCTTTGACATTGGAGTGTACCACCATGATAGTGACCTTGATATTGGTGACTAGGTGTCTGAATTTCTTCAAACCTTTGACAATGGCGTAAGCCTATTTTTCCACAAAGTTATATCTTGTCTTGTAATCGTGGAGGGTCTTTAAAAAAACATCTGGATTCTCCTCTCCTTGTGACTCTCCCTTTTTTGAAAGCACGGATGCTATATTATGCTCGCTCCCATATACATACATGATGAAATCTTTGGAAAAGTCTAGGTTGCGTAGCACCGGAGTATATGTAATGGCTCTTTTGACCTCCTCAAAGGATTGATGACCTTTAGTGGTCCATTTAAATTTTAAATCCTTTTTTAGCATTAGCGTGATCGAACAGATCATTCTAGAGAATTCTGAAATGAATTTTCTAACAAAGTTGATCTTTCCTAGGAAATATTGTACTACCTTCTTATTGACATGTAGGAATAATTCCAGAATGGCCCCGACTCTTTCTAGGTCAATTGAGATTCCATCTTTTGAGACAATGTGTCCCATGAGTTTTCCTTGTGGTACTCCAAAAACACACTTCTTCATATTTAGAGAGATTCTGAATTCCTGATGATTCTTAAACACAACTTCCAGGGTGTCGAAATGATCCTATGTTGTTTTGGTAAACATTGTGAGGTCACACAAGTATATCAGGATTACCTCGTTAATCAGTTCACTGAATGCGGCATCTAAGGCTCTTTGAAAATTTTCCCTGACATTGGTGAGCTTGAACATCTTCGCATATGTGAAGGTTCCCCACTTTGTTGTAAAGGTGGTTTTATGTTGATCTTCCTTTATGAGCCATATCTAGTTGTAGCTTGAAAAACCATCCATCAATGACAATCTTTTTGAATGCGCTACTATTTGTAATATCTTCTCTATGGAAGGTAAGGGGTAGTGATTCTTAAGGGACACTTTATTCAAATCCCTGAATTCCACATAGAGTGTGATTTCACCACTTTTCTTCCTTATCACTACCAAATTGGAAACCCATGTGGAGTTCTTGATCGAGAAGATTATTTTAGCCTCCAGTAGCTTCCTAAGTTCTTCAGCCATGAGAGATTATATCTTTGGATTCATATGTCTCTTCTTTTGATGCACAGGTTTAGTCCCCTTTTCTAGGTCAATAGTATGGTGGATGATGTTCTTATTATAACCATGTAGGTCATCATAAGTCCAAGCTATTACCTTATAATACTTATGGCATAGAGCCAAAAGTCTTTCACTTTCTTTCTAAGTGAATAACTTCCTAACCTTTAGCTTCTTCCAATTGGATACCTCTAGCTCTGTATAGTCTTCCTTGACTACCGCAAACTTCCTCCTATCTCTATTAGCATCATCAGAATCAAAGATATTTTCCAATATTATCAGTCCCTTTGGAAGCTTGTTCATTTTAAGCTAGATGACTTGATCTCCGTATGCTTCTTCAATCATGGGTTAGATTTGGTCTAAAAAATCTTCAGATTGTTGTAAGTAGAGAAATATATGTTGATAACTTTTGAATCCCTACCAATGATTTGCATTATTAGGTATAGACGAGCGGATGACCAATTTCACAGTCTCTTTGTTTGTTATCAAATCCTGGGTTGGGTAAAATTGTGAACCGATCTGGGCCATTTTATCTGCTTCAATGTTTTGGTCCGAAGGGATAACCTTATTCTTAAAGGCTTCAAAGTATTCAATAAGATATCCTACCATATAACGGTAGGACATCATTCTTTGATTCTTTGTTGTGGTAGTGCTTCTAACTTAAGTCACTACTAATTCAGAGTCCCCAAAGACTCTCAGTTTTTGTACTCCCTCTTTGCATGTCAATGTCAAACCATGAACTAAAGCCTCATACTCTACTTCATTACTCTTGAAAGTCAAGTGGAAACAAAATTCCTGGAGTATCTTCCTTTTGTTTGGTGAGGATAGGCATATTCTGTCCCCTAAGCCATTTCTACTTCTAGCTCCATTGAAGTGTAGAGTCCATATTTGGGAATCCTTTGTGGGAATACTTTTACCATCCTCCTTGTAACTTTTGGAATAGTGGAATTCTCATCAAAAATGACATAAGTACCTAACCTATTGGAATTGAAGTTTCCGAAGGTGTCTCCGAGTGACATGTCAACTAGATAGTTTCCAATTTTGTGGTCGCCATCATCTATATATGATTCTTCATCTCTGGTGATCATGGCATGTGAGGCTTCAAAACATGAGGCCACTTCATTTGTTATATGTCCTACACGAGGGGCTTTGATAGCACCTTTGTTTTAGATCCATACTTAGTTTGCAGGATTAGATGAGACCAATCTAGGGACATGTAGACTCTAATCTTAGTAATGAAATCATGGGATAGACATAGTCTAAAGACTAGCGGAACATCAATCACCACTATATGTTGTGGAATAGTAATTTTTGAGAAGGAATAGAGCTGTAATGGGAGACTTCTAATGACACCAATTGTTTGAACTAATTTTCCATCTAGCTCCATGACTCCTCTTCTCAGGGGCTTATATTTGATTCCCAAGGCATCCACTATTGCTTTAGGCATAATTGTAGTGCTTGTGCCAGAGTCAATAACAGAGTTATGTTACAATTTCTTACCAATTATAAGATTCATAAAGAAGGGTTAGAATCTTGGTTTACTAACCCCTTCTTTCTGATTCATCAGCACTGTCTCCATTTAATGTTGAGTTATTTTGAATTGATCCTTCCCTTTCTTGGTTATACATAGGAAATCACTAAATTTTAGTACTTCTTGAAGTAATTCCTTTTATTCTAGAATGCCCAAGATATCCCAAAATGATACTTTGGCTAGCACCCTTTTGAGTTGCTCGACTACGTTCATTGGTCTGAGTAGTTATGTTTTGGAGACTTACTAGTATTTCACCCTCGCAGCCATTGGATGGAAGGTACCTTGATTCTAAGTGGCTTCTGGATTCAATTATATTGTTTTTGGTGGAGGGGCGGTGAATTTTAGAGATTCCTTCATTTCTTCATTTGCTATTTGTAGAACAAAGACCATAGCTTCTATCATCCACTTTTTGAATGAGTCTTGTAATCTGATTGTACTGGAGTAGAAGTAAATACTTTGTTTGTGAATAAAAATTCTTGTCCTTCAATCCAAGAGAAAATTTCATGTTCTTGTGCAATCTTTGCTTCTTGTTATAGGGAAATACATTGCATTTGCGCAACAAAGGCCACATTTTGTATTCCTCGGGACTGGTAAGGTCCGCCATCATTGACCTCATAGTGTTCCATCACTATTTTCTTTGTTACTTTTTGTTGTAGATTCCCTTGGGGGAAATCTCTTAGCATGTGAGTGATATTGCAAGGGAAGCACCAAACATTGGGATCTTCCACCAAATTGTTCTATCCTGGGATCATTTCTCTCCCACTATTGGGTGGGAGAGTCTGGAGTGGTGTTGGGACTAGGAAAAACTGGTTAAATGGTTGTGTCAGTGGTCATAAGTGGGTCAACCCCCTTAATATCCTTGATAATTTTATCTTGGGTACACACCTTGATTTCTCTTAAGATTTACTATCTCATTAGAAAAATTCCTACGGATATTTTTTACTTCCTCCATTTCTAAAGAAGAATATGATGATGTTACAACAGGAACAGTGGGAGTGGTGGCTCCTTAAGAGGATGGGTAGCTATATATGGACACCGAAGCTTGGGAAGAACTTAAGTTTTGTGCAAGAAAGAGGAGCTATCTCGATATACACTGGTAAAGGGATCTTTGAGGGGAGCTTCCTAACATCTATCAAATTATTCTCACCTTGGACTGCAAGCTCATATTCTTGCAGCAAAGAATACCCCCTAATGATTGAATCACAACAGAGATATTTGAGTTTAAAGACTTTAGATAAAATACAATAGCCATACCTACATGTGGTCTAGCTAGAACTGGAATCCTTTTCCATGTCTTATGGAATATGGTATTGAAATCATTCATAAGATCTTGTGGACCTTTCTTGATGTTGATAAGTTGTTGTAGGAGCAAATATCTATCACCCTTCTCATTGAATCTTGAAAAAAGTATGTTTCCTAATTGATCCCAGGTACCGACAAAGTTAGGAGACAAAGATCTATACTAGTCAAGAGCTTTTCCTTTAAAGGAAGCAACTAGTAACCTTAAGGAAACATCCTACTATGTGATGTAATACATTGTACATATCTCTATAACATCCTCAAGATGTTTCTCCGAGGTCTTGAAATATTCAACACTGAATTTAGGCAATACCTTTAGTGCATTGGTTAGAATGGGATTCCATGTTGCCAGAGCTACTAAAAAGATGAGTGGACTTCCCTGATTCCATGTGACAAATTGTCTCAGAGGCTATTAGGTCATTCTGATGGGTCTGAGAACTCTAGTGGATTGTAAGAAGGGTCTATGGGGTAATAGTCCATTTTGGAGGAGATAGAAATGTTTGAATCTTTCTACCTCTTATGTTTATCCCTGGGGATAGCTGCAGATATTCAAACATGTATTCTTCTCTTGCTCTCGACCTTGTTTGAATCCTTTTCATGAACTAGAGAGGATAAAACCCTCAATACTGTTGAGACCAGTAGATATGTCAAATGGAGTCACTAGATGTGTTATTGTGGAGCCTCCAGAGACTAGAAATTGCTAAGTCACACACCAAACCTAGAAATATTTGAATTTTAAGCTTTCAATGCTTGTCCCACTAGGCGTGCTAGGAAAATTGTTGAGGATTATCTTTATAAATGAATCTCCAAAGTTGTGGGAAATCTTAGAGATGTGGGATTGGTCCCCTGAGATAACCTCAATATTTTATATAAGTTGGCTCTTCTCTACTTTGGATTGAGATAATGGGTGGAGAGAAAATTAAACATTAAATAAATCTTATCTAAGGTGATACATCGATACTTTACTAAATAACACAGAGATATTATTGAAATAGCTACTAGATTAATTGAAGAGCTTTCAACATGATCAACTATTCCGGAGATATCTCAAATTATCAAAGGCCGAATAAAACTAAAACATAACCATGTGTGAATAGATTTATGTAAATATATAAGGGCATGTAGCATGGTAGATATTTAAACATTCATCTAAAACTGAAAGAAAAATAGGAAGAGATACAGGACACAGAAGATTGTGAATGTTTAGTGCATAGAACAAGAACTCTTATTAATAGATAAAATAGTACATAAGGCCAAAATGGCACAGTTTATAGTATTCCTTTACAACATAGCCTTGCTAAGGCTAGTTAACATAATAGACTAAACCTAAACTCTCCTGTGGAGCTCTAGAACTTATTTTTTCTATATATTTCTTCCTTTGTCTCTGGCATAAGAACCTTCCTTAATAGATGTTGTGGATTTTGCTTCAATGTGCCTCCATTAAGATTTCCACTACCCGCATGTAGTTTTTACCTATGAGATCTTCGAATTTTGGAGTAGATATCAACTACATGCTTTGGGACCTGAGATTGCATTCAAACCATCGAACCTCGATCCCCTTACTTCTTTAATGGGTCCTATCAACGGTGGTGGCTTTTTACTTAACATGTGGAGAATTTACACTTATCTGGGGCCTTTCCTTTTCTATTTCCTTATAAACTTGCACATGGGTGACATGTGGAGGTATGTCTGCTCTTCTTTGACTTTTTAACCCGTTTGGGGCTGCTTAGCCATGCTTTGGCCACGTGGAGGATTCTCACTACTCGAGGATTCCCAACTCTTCATGCCTTTTCCAAAGTGCATCAAAGGGAAAAATAGATACCGTTCATGTCTGGTTCTATACTTAATTAAAATGAGTCCTGACAAAACACAAAAGAACGCCGAAAGGAAAAGGAGTCAAGACGACAAAAGGTAGCATTAATGGAATATCCCCACAACAATGTAGAAATCCTTCTACGTGTCACTTAGGGATGGCCTGGTGGTACAATGTCTTATAGTAGGAGGCCATGCCACTGGCTCTCATCATATCTACTAGTATGTATGGCATCCCAGATGTTGAAGATGCTCGCATTAGTGCATCACTCTCTCCTGTCACCCTAGCCATGTCTTTTATCCATTGAACCCACTCGGCCACTAGCTGATCCCTCTCTTCCTGTAGCTATAACCTCTCTGCAATCACCTGATCTCTCTCTATCATAACATGTAGTCTCTTTATCTTGGCTTGATATCTCTTTGTCATAAGTTGATCCCCCTCTATGATATCCTAGTCTCTCTGTGTAATAGTATGGTCTCTCTGAATAACGACCTTGTCCCTCTCAGCTGCAACTTGGAGCTATAGAGGTGTCACCTTCTATAGCTATTGTTGCAAGGAATCCACGTACCCACCATCATGTCCATCATGAACATCCTCCTCCATATCCTCTCCACCTCTGCCATCTCCTCCACCTCCGGGTGAACTGTGTGGTGGACTCACGTGAGGGGGTGCCCATAATGGAACCTGAAGGCGCATCCATGGTGCCAATACCTATGGTCACACCACTACCTCCTACTACACTAAAAATTGTTACTAGACTAGCACCTGTTGCATTGGTACCCCTATATGTGGTCCTCCTTGTGGACCTTCTGATTACTGAGCATGTACCTATGCCCTAGGATTTGGACCCTGTCCCCACTTTGCTGATGCATCCAATACGTCCTATGCTGTGGTCAATCTCTATGGAATCATTGTCACATACCACACTGCATAATTTGGGGTCATCCCTTGATCCACTATCTATGCCTATTATACCCAAGCTTGTGGAACCACCTTTAAAAAGCTAGTGCACACTCGGCCTAGCCTGATCCGAGGCCCTATATAGAAGGTCTCTTTGTATCTACATGCATACCACATCTCATCACCAGGAATCCCGTGGATGAGACCAAACTGATATTGGATCCTATCTACTTTGTACCACTCCATGATATGGCTCCTACTCCCAAGAATGAAATGATGCACTGTAGCAATTCTCAACTTAATGGCATCCTAAGGCCAATGGTACAACCTGTATGGCTGCCATATGATCATATGAGGTTGTACCTTGTCAAATTCTTACCTGTAGTAATTAATTTTCCCCATGTGGCCCTAAATATCATCTCCATCTGGAACCCAGCTCATGACGAAGGGCTCTCCAATAGCTCGAGCTCTCAATTCTCCTACATAGCAGCCTATCACAATATGATCCAAGGCCCATATTTGTAATAAAGTGGCGGGACCTACTGACCTCTGTTCTTGATAATCTATAAAATGCAGATCAACCTATAAATGAGCTAGTATACATTGACCCCAATAGTAAATATCTCCTTGAAATAAGTCGTGAATCACTCCAATGGGACCCAGAGGGAATCATGCACTAGTCTGATTAGGAAATAATATACTGCTAACAAGAACAAACAATAACACAGGGACTCGTCCCAGTTATTGATCTTCAATACACCTCCTAATGTTGGTAGTCATACCTCGACGGGGTATGTCTACCACTCCAAACATCTCGGCTATGCATCACTCAATACGGCCTTGGAAATCATCATAGGTGATCAATTGACCCTAACTAGGAACTTTCAGAATCTACCACACATCCTCTAGAGTGATGCTTATCTTACTAGTGAGAAGACAAAACATCTAACTCTCACTCTGCCATCTCTCTACTAAGGCTGTGAGTAGGTTGTGGTCTAATGTACTACCTTGCCAAGTGATCTCCCATAGTGATATAATTGGTCACCTCCATTCGTCTATCATTCATGGGCTCAGATTCTACCCATTTTTCTCCTCGTATTTCTAAAGCATCCAAGTAGAAATAAATGAGTTAATGAGGTCATTTATTATGATGTTATTAAGGTGAATAAATTCTATAATAAGGAAAGTTAAATACCTTCCAAATGTGTCACTCTTCTAATCTATCATCTAATTCATTTCTTCTACCATTTAGGTTTTCCTAAAAACCTTTATTTTCTGCTAAAGGCACTTCAAAATGTTTTTTTGTGCACATGTGCCCCTTGGCGGCACTAGCGCGCCCCTTAGTGTATGGGCACCCCCAACACACCAGCACATCCCTCATTGCACTAGTGCATCACTCTGTGTTTAGGCATTTTCAATTCATGTTCAAAATATGGGAACCCTGTCCTTAGGACATGGGCAGATATTCTTCAATGATCATTTTTATAGTATAACTTACATGTCCCTTACCTCACTGCTAGAAATGCATGAGCACCCTTATTTTAGCGCTAGCACATATGCACCCATGCCGAACTGATGAATAACATTAATATTTAGAACTCTTTTTGAAATACTATCACAGCTGCACCCAAATATACACGAGCATGAGGTGCATTCCACATGAGTGATTCAAGTTAATGCCCATAAGGGATGCAACATACGCATTTTTCTGATCCTAAATAACCCTAATTGGATTCAGTGCACCAATCTGGGGGTAAATTAAAGTGGGTACAAAAGTAAAAATGATGAAAAACACATATGACATTTGTGTAAATGTGGGCCATCCGATGGAAGTCTCTTGTAGTATCTCACATGAGGTGCATCGGTGATTCTAGTTTTGAACCCTAAAATGCATAAACATTATCACATAGTTCAAAGTTATAATCAATAGTACACATTTTGAGCTGATATGACGTTTATGAATTGGCTGTGATGGCTTATATACCCATTTTTACCCCCCACGACAATTTTCTCACCCCTGAGGTGCCCTGAAGCCACATGGTTATACTAAATCAAGTATAAGAAATAATAAAATGTGATAATAAATAAATAAAATAAATCTTATAGTTTAACACTCATTATTTGCTACGCTGGGACAGGTATAAGAAGTTAGGCATCACTTTTCTACTACTTAAGGCATAAGTTTGCCTCATGGTAACTCTGAAAGTTATGTATCTAGAAGATATTTTTTCAAAATCTAATCTGGTCAGTACTTACTCATTTTCAAAATCTGTCAATAATGACCTAAAACATTCAGGCCATATATATTCATAGTTGGTCTTTTTTTTTGGTAAAATCATTAAAAATCCAAAAAATTACAAAAGTTCAAAAATGGGTAAATGGCATGCACATAGCTGAAGCCTGTATCAAATGCATTATCCTACAAAAATGTCTTTCTTAGGTTCTTATTTATTCTTGTGTCGAATGACTTGTGGATCATCGTGATCTACCTCCATTAATAAAATTGGCTTGCTTACTATGTCAGTACTCTTATGCAATAGTGAGTTGTTAGAGACAGTGTCATAGTGCACGAATGCTTTTCATGGGACTACTTGTGTCCTCCGTTGTTCCCCTCACATGTATCCTTACTTAGGGCACCATTTTAAACCCTTGTCGTTACAACATGAACATTCAGAAACTGAAGCTTGATAACAAAAACATTGGTGTAACTGTCTTGAACATTGTTTATTGGAGTACGTGTGATTGTACTAGTTTCTCTATTAGGTTGGCTAGTTTACTTTCTCATAGTACATTGCATTATGTATATAACATGGAGCTAAGCATCATTTTAATTTCTCATATTGCATTGCATTATGTATGTTACATGGAGTTGTGCATGTTTAGAAATAATAGATGTTAGTAATTTATCTTTTCATGTTTATCTTAAACTTTTGTTTATTTTAATAAAGGTTTATGATGTAAATATAGGGGCAAAGTGATACAACATAGTTACTTATTGAAATATTGGATACAAAGATTGAGCTTGTCTTATATTCTCCAATATCATTTTTATATTCTCCATTATCATTTGTTATCACTATTATTTTTTTCTTCTAAATCACCCGGGGCAGTAAACAACCATGTTTATCCCTATCCTTATCTCTTCTATATGTTTCAATCATATTTTTTATTGTCAATTGACTTCTTCTATCACCCCATCGACACTCGAGGGGGAATCCTTCATGCTACTAATTTTTTTTCAAATATTTACTTATTTATGCTTGTCTACTATATTTGAAGAGAATTTGCTTACTTCACCTCAAACAGGGGAAAATGTAGACACCTAAATTCTGTTTTTGCAATCTTGTTGCCAAACACACACAAATCACTCTCATTCTTACCAATTCCATTATAATTAGTGATTTCCACTAATTAACTAACATTTCTTACCATTTTGGTCAATTAACAACACTTTTTGATTACCTAACCTCTTTCGCATTCAGGATGCCACTTTACGACAAATCGTAAGTCAAAATCCTCTTCCAAACAGACAATTAGCAATTATTAGCTAATTAAGCCTATTTTACCCTTGTTTTGGTCAATATACCCTATTATTGGCTCAAACCCCTCTTCCAACCACTCAAAATCACCCCACTTTCCTCCACAACATCTCAACAAGCTTCAAAAGCTTATCCTAGCCTCCTAATTGACCCTAAGTGGTTGATTAAGGCTCCTCACATCCTAATCACTTGTTAATTCACTAATCATGATTAACAATTCTTAATCTAATTTGTGCTTTTAGTCCCACATGCACCAAGATGCAAGTTTTCCTCAAAGGAAAAACTATAAAAAGGACTAACCACATACCTTTAAACTTTACACCATGCTTTGATTTGCATATCATATAAGAAATATGATTTATAGCCAAGCTCAATCCTTGCCTAAAGTCTTCAATGGGGTTAGTAGATGGGTATCCAATATGATCTTGTAGTCATTTGGAGAGACCATTTCACCTTCTTTGGAGTAGCAACAATCCCAATTTGATTTCCCTCTTAGATCTATTTAGGTCTATGTTAGTTTAGGAATTCAATACATAGTAAGGATGCTTTGTAGATTAGTGTTTGATATTCCATTTAGTTTACATTCTTAGCATTCTTTTAAGATTTTATCATTGATGTAACATTCCTAGATTTAGAGCTTGACTATAGGTGGAAATGGTGTTAGCTTTGTAGTTTAGTCATACTATTTTCTTTGTAAATTTTAGGGTGTTATCATTTGGCATGCCCGGTGGGAATACCCCATTGCATTCATTTTTAAAGCTTTTAAAACTTAGTTTCAAAAATTTTAATTTCAAGTTTTCTAGATTAGTTTCAAGTTTTCTAGATTAATTTCAAGTTTTCTAGTTTAGTTTCAAGCTTTCTAGATTACTTTCAAGTTTTTTAGATTAGTTTCTCAAGCTTTTAGATTAATTTCAAGTTTTTAGAGTAATTTTCAAAGTTTTGTAGATCAATTTTCAAGCTAGATAGTTGTTTCAACTAGATTAGTAGTAGATTTGTTTTCATGTTCTTTGCAGGATATAAGGAGGTGAAGTGCTGTCAAAATTTCCTCAAAAGGCCAAAGATTTGATCTTTTTCAAAAATTCCTTGTCAAAACTCATATTTTGACCACCTACAAGAAGGTGTGTGCTTGTGCACCTATGCTCAAAGGGTGCACATGTGCATCTAAACTTGTGCCTGTGCACTACTAGTGTGTGCACTGTGCATCAAAGGTGTGTGTTTGTGCATCATTGTATCACTAATTTTTGGTCTCTAAGTGTGACTTGCGCCTATGCTTCAAAGTGTGCACCCACACCTCTCTGGCTACGCCTATGCAAGCTGACTATGTAAATTTGACAAGCATGTGCCTATGCATCAAAGTGTGTTCTCATGCTCAATGTGCATTCCTGCCTACTCTAGGATGTGCTCCATGCCAAAGCACTAAGGTAAAATTGCTTCAAAGTTTGAATTTAACTTCTGGTATTTTTTTAGAAAACTATTCATTTTTTAAATTTTAGTTTGATTGTTGTTTTGTCAATTTTCTGATTTTAGAGCAATATTTCTAACAAAATTAACTTAGGTTTTGATAAGTGATTTTTGTTAAAATTGGCTTAGGGTTTGATGAGTGATTTTGTTTTCATGCTTTGTATGAGTTTGGAATAGGGTTGTGTATGCTCTTCTCTTGCACTTTGTGTGATCTTGAGAATCAAAAGCACCTCTAAACCTCTTTTTGCTAATTTAGAGTAAGTAGGAAAAATCATCATTCATTTCTATGCTTAAGGGAATAAACTTTCTTTTTGGCATGTACATGATCTTTTAGTTTAAGAGATTTTTCACTTGATAAATAACTAAGGCTAAAATTTGTGTATGCTCTTCCCTTGCACCTAGTGTGATCTTGGGAACCAAAAACAATTTTAGTCTTTCATTAAGAAACACTTGGATTAATTGGGAATAAACCTTGATTTTGCAAATTTTTATGGTAGTTAATTGATTTACAAGCTTTTCATCTAGTTGGGTTACTTGTTGTGTATGCTCTTCTCTTGCACCTAGTGTGATCTTGAGAACCAAAAGCAACACTTAATCCTCTTTCTATAATATTGTAGATCTTTTTGAACTACTAATCATTTGTGTGAAGGACCTAATGCTAGTCAAAGAAAGGAGGGCTCTCTTCAAACCAAATTCTAACATTCACGTGTGTTGTAGGTTTCCAATGGTGGTCTAAACCAAATTGCTTAATCCAAAAGATAAAAAACACACCAACACACCATTCAAAACATTGTATTGTAGGTTTTGGTTAAGAGCTATGGCTCATCCACTTTAAACTAGGACATAACCCCTTTGGCATAAGCCTTAAGCTACAACAATGGGGGTGGTCCTAGGAACCCCAAAGTAGTTCACGCAAGAGGGAACCTTGTGAACGAAATGAGAAAGTGCTCCAACTACCCAATTGATTAGTATGCCTTGGTGAGATTAGAGTCAAAGTTATTTCCATTGCGACCCTAGTGATAATACAACTGAACACACTAGTTGCTCATTGTATTAGAAGGGGGTAAAATAAAGCTGAGATACTCCTTGGGAAACCTTGGTAAATCGAGCTCACAGAGATATCTTGTGACACATAGAGAGAGAACCCCTAGGAAATTTTTTCGACTTGGAGCCAATTTTGTCTTAGTTATTATACTTGAGAGCTCTCACAAAGTGACAACTTTGTTGGATTCAAACTCTTGTTTTTCGAACAAGGGAAAGAATCTCTTAAAGTTGAAACCACATGACATTTCATCACGAAATCTATTTAGTGTTACTTTGTCCTAGTTTTTCACTTGTCCTAAGACAAGGAAAAACTCTGCCAAAGTTACACCAAGTATTTTTCATCATCACTTGGTTTACTACTTTGTTTTAATGTTTCTCATTTTGAGACAAAAAAAGAAACAACATATATGGATACCTACTAGAAATAATCGTGTCCACCACTTTTGTAGTCTACTTGCATGACCAAGTTGCAATGCAAGTGTTGAAAGTGTGATTGGTACGTGTTCCCGTTCTAGTAGGCCCTCTTATCTCAAAACCCATATTGAGACTTATTATCATTGTAGTTAGGTTGTCTTATCACTGAATTCTTTTGAGTTGTTACGCTGCCCACATTATAGCCATACAATTGTGATATTTACATCTTGTTTCCATTGTGAAACTTGGCCTAAATCTCTAGATTGTATTGTTACGCTGCTCGCACGCATAATAATTCCTTGATATACTTAGGCATAGTTTTTACATCCTAGCCTTGTCTTGAGTTTTGTGAGTGTTGAGGTTACTTTGTTAGCATCGCTATAACACCATTTTGATACTAAAATATTGCTTTCTTGCAAAGTTTGATTAACGTGTCCAAATAGCATTGTTACGTTGCTCACATTTGTATCATCCATTTTACAAGACTTAGACTTTGTTAGTGTTTAGAAACTGGTTTTAGTATACCTTGTTAGAGGATCACGTCAACACTCTCTTAGCATTTAGGTGTTATTTGTCTTAAACTTGGCCTAACTGGTGATATTGTGTTGTCACTATTTTGTTTCAAACCTATCTCAAAAAATCATAGGGAGTAAAATTTTGTTGTGTGACTTGATTTGAGTTTTATACATCATTGTATTGTCCTAGATATCTCTTGTCATATATTACCTTGTTAGGGTAGGTCATTATTTATTCTTTGGTGTCCTTAGGTTCATATTGATCCTTCAGATTCATGACCATTTATTGTTTGGTATTCTTTGTAATGATTTGACATCGTTATGCCGCTTGGTTTGTCCTAGGGCCCATGTTTTCCAAATGTCTAGTTGGTTTCCATTGTGCTTCCCAAATCGACACAGGACTTCCTTCCAATTGAAGGAGTTCAATCACACTATCTCGGTCTAGACATTTGTATCCCAAAAATGCCAACAATGACCAACTATCACGAGGTTCCTTATACATACGACACTAAGGAATCAAAGTTTTGGCATTCCCATCAAAGGATGCCCATCACGGCTAAGCCTCATTTGGTTCTTCGCGCTAGAGAACCCATTCGGGTACCCTGTTCCCCACCTTCATCTCATAGTCGGTGGTATGGTTTGGACACTTCTGATCCAAATTATTATTTGGGTTCCCCCACTCTTCTTCTAATTCCAATCCAAATTTTTCTTCTGATTCTTCAGATTCACCTCGATCTTCTGAAAATTCTCATCAGAGCTATTCACCTCATTCGACTCTTAAGTCACAGTCCTCCCTCTCTTTGCAGGACTCCCCTTATCAGTCACCTAAATGGCATATTCCTTTAAAGATCTGTGTGGCTCCAAGATCCATCAATCAAACATCTAATTTGGTTCTTGAGTCACGGTCCTCCCTTGCTTTGTAGGACCTCCCTTATTCACCACCTCGACAACCTCTTCCTCCATTGAAGATCTGGGTGAATCCAAATTCATCTAATTTGACTCTAAAGTCTTCCCTTATCCCATGTCAACAATCATTCCTCCTTTGAAGAAGCAACTCCCATCCATAAATCTCTAAGTGACTCCCATGTCACAATCATCTAAGTCGACACTCCTTGTCGCAATCATTAAGTTGACTCCCATGTCCAATATTAAGTCGACTCCCATGTCAAATCATCTAAGTTGACTCCCATGTCACAATCATTCTAAGTCGACACATATGTCACAATCACCTAAGTACTCCTATGTCACAATCATATGTTGATTTTCTAGATGAGGATCCTATTGTTTCTACCATAAATATGTCATCTTCTAGGAAAACCAATACCAATCAGTTCCAAATCTACATCTTCTTCTACTCGTGAGACATCTAGATCCAAATCTACTTCATCTCTTGAGTCATCATCTTCTCAATCTTCCACACCAGTTGGACCCATTTCTTCTAGTCAACCTCCCATGGTCAAAGAAAAATACCCATGCCAATCGATTCATTTCAGAATGAAGAAGTGATCACAGAAATCATGGGGTCACATGATGACATTCCCCTAGAGGATCACATGCAAGAATTCTCTTTAGACCTTGATACATTCACATATTGTGGGGAAGAGGTTGATTCCATTTTTCAAACCATAGAGGAAGACCCTAGGATCATTACACTTGATCCTCCTCTTATTCTTCCATCTTCACATTCTTCATTTATGTGATGAAATGCCTGGGTCTAGCATTGATCCTTGACCTATCTTCTCATTACCCAATCATTCTTTATCTATCAAGATTCCTCCGTTGTAAAATCACCTTGGGTCACCACCTGGTAGCCCATCATCTTCTTCTATATGTGGGCCACCTCCAAGTAGCCCTTCATCATCTATATGTGGCTCACCTCTTGGTAGCCCATTATCTTCTATAATTGGGGCACGTCCTAGTAGCCCCTCATCTTCTATACTCGGGCCACATCCTAGTAGCCCATCATCTTCTATTCTTGGGAAACCTCTAGGCCCATATATATGGGACACCTCATCCCTTCATCTTCATCTTATGGGACACCTCCTGGTAGTGGCTCACCTCTGATCCTCTTCTATACTTGGGGCACATCCTAAAATCCCTCATCTTCAATTCTTGGGCCATCCTAGTAGCCCATCATCTTCTATATATGGGACACCTCCAGGTAGTCCCTCATCTTCAATCTTAGGGCCACATCCTAGTAGTCCTTTATCTTCAGTATATGGGACACCTCCTGGTAGCCCATCTTCTTCAATTCTTGGACTATATCCTTCCATCACATTGTCCTTCTATCAATTATTTTGGCAAGCCCACCATCATTTCTCACATCAATTCTATTCATCCACTTTCTTCTCCCACTTCTCAGGATCATATAAGTCACATCATAGCTTATAGGAAACCCAAACGGTTTCTTCATCAAGCTAAGATCAAAACTTCCAAGAGCTCCAAAGCTCCCAACAATTTAAACCATCATAAAGTTTAGAAGATCAAACACAATTCAAAAATGTATATCAACGCACCCATCACGTATGGCACAAAGTGCATAAACCTCTGGATAGGGAACTCAAGCTCCCGCTTACAAAATCCACATTTCACGATAAATCACAGTCATCTTTTGAGTATGAGCTCACCACGATCATTGAAATCGGGGATAATATGACTCTTGATAAACAAACATGCCGAGTCTTCCTTATCAAGGAAATCACTAACATTGTTGTTGGATCTTATCACACAAAGTGACCTTGTTGGTCCCACTTTTCAAAAAAAAAATCTAAAAATTTAAAAAATACAAAAAAAAAATAAAAAACATTTCAAAAAATCAAAGGTAAATGAACACACATTGCAATCAGGTATTGCATACACATGGATGTTCTTTCTTCCCTTTCTTGCTCTTCTTCTGCAAGTCTTCCTACCATTTTCATCCCTTCGATGATATTTTGGTTAGCCAATTCACATGCATTTTGTGACATTTATCTCTATGGTATCCATTTGGCCTTGGTCTTTCATCACCTTGGTAAATTAAAGAACGACTGACCTCATAGAGATCCTATCACAATCAACATCTAAAAAACTTGTTGCGAAGAAATTTTGGACATATTTGTTGACACTAGCCAATGTCATCATCACAATCACTTCCACCTCCTTCCATCAAGCCATCAATAGTTCTTAACCCCTTGTCAAACAAGAGATATGAAATAAGTTTTCAGAAAGCAAAACAAAATCAATCAAATCAAAAAGCAAAAACAAATTGATATATAACTCTCTCTTGGGGTATTTACAATAATCTCTACCAGGGCTATGGACGCTTGACTGGCAGTAGAGAAATGTTGTGATTAGAATCAAATGCATCTCCATTGGGGATATGGACGTCTAGCTGGCAACGGAGCAATGTACGACTCTCCTTCCACAATCCATTCACAAAAAAAATCAACTTTGAAAAATAAATCATTCCTACACATTGGCTAGGGTGTCTTCACTTGTTGTCTATCAAATCTTCCCTCCAAGAGGTAATAAATTTCCACGTGCACACACTGGATCTCTATGAGAAAAATAGATTAGTATGTTACCAAGTTTTTTTTGGACCTTTTTCTGACTCTTACTCTAGTCTGTATCTTGTCTCACGATTCGTCCTTTGGCTAATCACTTCTTCATTCGTGAGGCATCCATGTGGCTTCTAAGCTACATTCACAACATTCATGTTGTTCTTTTACTTTGTTCAGAACATCCATGTGTATAATATTTCCTTTTAGCCATGTTTGTGTGTACCTTTGTCCCCTTTCTCATAAAAATCTTCTACTTCTTTCTATCATGTGCTTCTTGGCCAACTTACACTGGGGGCATCCTTGCTCCTTCCTAGCACATCATTGGGTTACGTTCATCATCATGTTGAACCTATCTATATTGGCCTTGATCCAACTTCTACGTGTGAAGATTTTTCCTTTGAATATTCCCATCTAACGCTGGGGAAATTTTTGCATCTTCACTTTCTTGCACATACGCATGGCATTCTTCCCTTGTACATCCCATCTATCACTGGGGCATCCATTTCTTTGTTTCCTGTAGCTTCTAGCAAAAAAATATTCAAATATGTTTCAAAAAACTCCCAACACATTCAAATATGTTATTCGAAAAAATTAAAACATTCAAATATGTTCCAAAAACCATTCAAAAAACTAATATTCAAATATGTTTCAAAAATCAAAAAATCCAAAAAATTCAAAAACCCAAAAAAATTGGTAAAATCATTAAAAATCCAAAAAATTGTAAAAATTCAAAAATTGGTAAATGACATGCACACAGTTGAAGCCTGTATCAAATGCATTGTCCTCGAACATCAAAATTTGTCCTACAAAAACATCTTTCTTAGGTTCTTGCTTGTTCTTGTCTCAAACGACTTGCAGATCATCGTGATCTACCTCCATTAACAAAGTTGGCTTGCTTACTATGTCGGTACTCCCATGCAACAGTGAGTTGTCAGAGACTGTGTCATAGTGCATGAATGCTTTCCATGGGACTACTTGTGTCCTTTGTTATTCCCCTCACATGTATCCTTGCTTGGGGCACCATTTTTAACCCTTGTCATTACAACATGAACATTCGGGAACTGAAGCTTGATAACAAAAACATTGGTGCAACTGTCTTGAACGTTGTTTGTTTGAGTATGTGTGATTGTACTTGTTTCTCTGTTAGGTTAGCTGGTTTACTTTCTCGTATTGCATTGCATTATGTATGTTGCATGGAGTTAAGCATCATTTTACTTTCTTGTATTGCATTGCATTATGTATGTTGCATGGAGTTACATATTTTTAGCAATGAACAAATGTTAGTAATTTAGCTTTTCATGTTATCTTACACTTTTGTTTATTTTAATAAAGGTCGATGATGTAGATCATAGGGGAAAATGATACAACAAAGTTGCTTATTGAAAGATTGGATGCAAAGATTGGGCTGGTCCTATATTCTCCATTATCATTTCTTATCACTACTAATTTTTCTTCCAAATCACCTGGGGAAATAAACAACCATGTTTATCCCTATCCTTATTTCTTCTATCCATGTTTCAATCATATTTTCAATCGTCGATTGACTTCTTCTATCACCCCATCGACACTCGAGGGGGCATCCTTCATTCTACTAATTTTTCTTCAAAAATTTACTTGTTTATGCTTGTCTACTATATTTGAAGTGAAGTTACTTACTTCACCTCAAACAGGGGCAAATGTAGACACCTAAATTCTACTTTTGCAATCTTATTGCCAAACACACACAAATCACTCTCATTCTTACCATTTCCATTATAATTAGTGATTTCCACTAATTAACTAACATTTCTTACCATTTTTGTCAATTAACAACACATTTTTGATTGCCTAACCTCTTTCACATTCAGGATGCCACTTTACGATGAATCGTAAGTCAAAATCCTCTTCCAAATAGACAATTAGCGATTATTAGCTAATTAAGCCTATTTTACCCTTGTTTTGGTCAATATACCCTATTATTGGCTCAAACCCCTCTTCCAACCACTCAAAATCACCCCACTTCCCTCCACAACATCTCAACAAGCTTCAAAAGCTTATCCTAGCCTCCTAATTGACCCTAAGTGGTTGATTAAGGCTCCTCACATCCTAATCACTTGTTAATTCACTAATTATGATTAACAAAAGCCTTAATCATGATTATAATTCTTAATCTAATTTGTACTTTTAGTCCCACATGCACCAAGATGCAAGTTTTCCTCAAAGGAAAAACTATAAAAAGGACTAAGTACTACCCTTTAAACTTTACACCATGCTTTGATTTGCATCTCATATAAGAAATATGATTTATAGCCAAGCTCAATCCTTGCCTAAAGTCTTCAATGGGGTTAGTAGATGGGTATCCAATATGATCTTGTAGTCATTTGGAGAGACCATTTCACCTTCTTTGGAGTAGCAACAATCCCAATTTGATTTCCCTCTTAGATCTATTTAGGTCTTTGTTAGTTTATCAATTCAATACATAGTAACACAATGCATCTATACCAGTTCAGTTCAGTACACTTTCTGCCCTTGGAATTGTGGGTTACATACAATGAGTGGGTTTAGACCATTCTACAAACCACGTACACAGTGGATTTTACATGACATGGTATTCCTTAGCATTCTAGGAAGTAGTTAAAGGTTTGAGGATACAGTGGAATTCCTCCCTATACTTCTTCGGCCAGTGGCATCGGATCACCCAGAAAACTAGGACATACAAAGATGTCTTCACACATATTCAGGGAAGCAGTTAAAGGTTAGAGGATATAATGGAATTCTGACCTATACTTCTTTGACCTATGGCGTCAAATCGCCCAAAAAAATCTGCAGTATAGGATATCCTTCTACACTCTCTTTCTCGACATGGATCAAGTGAACATGTTCTATTCACACATTTTCATTTACATATTTCAAATTTACATGCTTTTACATATATATGCATGCTCTTTTACATTGTATTTTTATACATACATATATACATATTTGACTACTTGATCATTTTCTCCTTGCAGGTCTGGCCATATGAGAAATAGGCAGTCAAATGAGGCCAAACACAACAACAACGTTAGCAACAACATTTCTTAACAACACACACCATACTAACCATGTAGGTACATGTGTTTCTTCCCTAAGTTCACTCTCATCATTTTTTTGTGTTTTTACATCTTTAGTTTCCATGTTCCATCATCTTTTTGTCATTCCACGCTTTGTCTAGTCCTTTGGTGCATTTCTACATCACTCTACATGGATTATCATGTATGTATCTCTATCTAATTTATGTTAACAAGATTTCCACTCACCAATACAAAGTGGGGACAAATGTAGACACAAAATCATGAACTTTAGGCATTATCTAGTCTCGTTCTCATACTATTATTTAGAAGGTTTTTGAGGGAAGAAAGTACTAATTAATCCTTGTCTTTTGGCCATCTTACTTTTTTTCTTTAGTCATTCCCAACATCTTGAACCAACAAGCCAAGTCAATTTTTGTCATTTTGTGTTATTTTAGCTTTTACTGGGGCACACATGCTAGTATTAGGGCACCTGTGGGTGCCTTAGTCTCACCAGGGGAACCCCAATCCTTTTTGAACTTTCCCACCACTTTTTGGGAACTTTATAGTAATTTCAACTTCTTATCTTTTTGGTGGTCGGCCATTTCAGGGCTAATTACAAAATTAGATCAAGATAACCCTATAAATCTAAAGTTATGAAACCATAATGAGGGACCAAGCACTAGTCACTACTATCATCCACCTAGGGGTGCATCTATCAAAGGTATTTGGAGATCATTTACATTCATTTAGCTTCATCACAAGGGACAAGGATAGTAAATCTACATCACACAAGTACATGAGGGGATTCTATTCTATTCCATCTACCATTATACTACATTTTTACATCTAGTTATTGCTCACTATTTCACAAAGTGCGATTGGCACAAGAGCACCTAAGGCACATGATTCACACACACACACACACTAGAACTACATTTGGGTCTCGAAAGTAGTGAAATGCTTAGTTAGTAATCCCATTGTTATGGTAGCTGAGGTCAGTATGACCATTCATATGCACTCTTCTTTTTTAAAGGGTTGTGATACTTCTTATGATCTTTTACATGTCTTATATTCATCTTGGATTATTAGCGTCACCTGGCATAGTGCAGCAAACATGATGTGACAGACTGTGAAGGTTTCAGATCATTTACAGGACTTGTAAAAATTAGTTTCAGAACTTTTACATAGACTAGGGTGCCCATTCTATAGACCATAGCACCCACAAGTGCCCCAGTCCCTCTCCAAGAACTCCAGTCTAGCTAGATAGCTCAAATCCATCCAATGCATAGTCGTTCTTGTTAGGTAGGCCTTGGATTCATGCAATGCACATGGTTCCATATACTATTCACCAATGTGTCAAGTTCTTGCATGATGACTATGAACATACTATCATCGTTGATCTAGAGCCATTCAAATATTATTGCATAGATTCCATTACTTATATTCCCATACTACCTTCGCAAAATATTCTGTATAGTATCCTTGACACATATGACATTGGTTAGCCTAGCACTTCATAATCTCCTCTTACCACTCCCAATGCTCCAACTATCTCTACTCACACTACGTCTATTATTTCACCTATGGTATCAGCGCCTATTAACATCCCTTCTCCACCCGTCATGGCACCCTCTATTACTCCATCTACGGTGGCCCCTACCAACACACTTGATGGTTTTATACAACATGATGATGCTCATGTCAATGATTTTGAGGATTTGGATGACGAAGTTGAAACTATCAAACTAATGGATGAAACCTTAGGACAACCTAATCTTAATCATCTTAGCGTAGATGACTCTTATTTTGAAGAAAACTTTGAGGCCAATGGCTCAGGTGAATATAGGTTCAATACCCGTCCCTCTACTAATGCTATTGTACTATACTTGGGGTCTATAAATAGTGTAGATGTTATTTCATCTTTTCTTCCATGGGTTGCAGCTCTAGTGCCTCCTTTTACATGCACACTATTCATCAACATGTCCTTTTAGAAACATATCCCTATCAATTCTACTTGCTTAGATACTATTTGTACACGTGAGAGTTTGGTTAGGTTTGGCATGATGCTTAATGACATCTTATCACCTCTTCATTCACCACATCTTTATCATGGATATTTTCACATTACAAAATCCTATAGCTTGTGTGTCTTTTATTTGATGGTCTTTGTTGCACGTACCCCTTGTGACTCTACACTAACACTTGGATAGTCCTAGTTTGACTATATTGGAGTTACAATAGATGCTCATCACTCTTTTCTTAAATTTCCTATTCCTTTTGGCAATATCTTTGTTCATAATGATTCTTCTCACACTTAAGATCCAAATATATCTCGTTGGCATACTTATGGTTGTCTAATGATCACCTTTACTGATGAAGAATGAAATGAACATGTACACACTTCTCCGTAATGGGTCCTTGTATGACCCTCCTCACTATATAGCTTATCATGTTTTCGATGTTGCAATAGTAGGTTTCGATCATGACAATGATGATCTCCTTGATAGTGACACATAGTCATATTCTCTATCATAAACTTGGGGGGCTTATCATTTAACACACACCCCCATTCTCGCATCCTTTCATAGTATTACATCACGCTCTTATAATTTACACATACATCATCTTAGCATCTACTCATATCTCATATTTGTATTCTCATACATCAATTTCCTAACATATGCATATTCATTCATATTTTAGCATTGTCATTACCCAATGACACACTCTTGTGCTTCAGTTCACACTTGACTATTGAGGGCTTACTACACATGAACCCCACGTACTGCACTATTGACACTACACATCGTGTTTCACATCTTATGTCATACATTCTACATTTAGTCCATATCATTTCAATTTTTGCATATCTATAGATCATACATCATACTAGTCTTCATCACACTCATCTAGCATTTCATCCTACATGTATTATATGCTCTTATGCACACTATACATGTTGCATTCAATACTATACATTACATATTATCACATGGTCATTTATTATCATCATTACATATACTACATCATCTTCCACACGTTGAACTCACTATCCTATGACGCACTTGATTTCCTCAATCCATACTTGACTACTGAGGGTTTACAAATCAAATTTACCTTACATTCATCATGTGTTTATCATTTGACCTTTCAACATGCAACATTTTTCTTAGGATAGTGACACACGCTATAAACTAAATCGTCACTTACTCTATCATATTATAGTGGTATACGCTTTAGGCTACATCACCACTCCTTGCTTTTCATCTTGTAGTAATATAGGATTTAGGGATAAATCATCACTCATACATTCATTTTTTCATGATATATGCTTAGGCTATAAGGTTCCCGTACATCTCTTCTATAGGTCACATATCATCATCACTACACATATATACTCATCACAACGCGTTAGACACAACACACACTATTCGATTGTTTCCCAATGACGCACTCTCATTTTTCATTCATTCTTGAATTATGAGGGGGAAAACAAAATGAACCTTACTACATACATTTCCATTCACTCGAGGGGCACACGACTCTTACCATCCATCTTGCATTCCATTTCATCCATCCATAGCATACTTCATATTATGGTTGCTTTTACTCTTGCTTAATTTTGTTTGTTCATGGTCACTTTATTACACATGATTTTTAGATTACTTTTATGTCATTTATCTATATCATCCACATGTTTTCATGCAAATGTGTAACAAGGAAATTAACAATTTCTGAGCATGACAACTATACCCATGTGTTAATTTTTTCAAGTCTTGTCATTCCAAGGCACCCTGGGTCTACCCAGTCAGTCTAAGTGACCTCCCAATTAATGTTATCTCACCCCCTAGGTGATTTAGGAAATTCCATTTATTCCCCCTAGGTGATTTTAGGAGTTCCTTAAAAGTTGCAAACTTCGAGCAACTGTGGGAAGGGCTATCACTGGCTTTCCTAGGAATGGAGCAACCCCGTGGAGCAAAGAAAAAAAATCCAAAATGGATGTGGAGGTTATTCAAAGGATTTGGGACATTTTGGAAGTAATTCAAAAAGATTTTAAAAGGACTTGGAGAAGTTGGGGTAGTTTCACCAAAATTAGGTTTCACAGGCCTAGGCAATGCACAGGCCAAAATAGTTATTGAACTTTTGAAGGTGATTCATGGAGCTCTGGATGGAGTTAGGAGAAAAAAAATCTTTGGAATGTTAATTCCAAGCCCTAAAATATTGTGGAATTATTTTTTTACAACACTTTGGCACATTGGATCTGTAAGTAATTTTTCTCAGGTACGGGTGGAGTAATAAATCAAAAATCTGATTTTTGAGGGATCAAATGGAGGAATAAATACTTGATACCTACACCATAGGATTCAAAATGTCATTTACATTTAGGATAATATATAATTTAATTCAAAAATTCTATCGGGAGCTCAAGTTATCGTTGTTTCAATTTGTCCTCTTAGAGCGAGTTCAGGAGTTAGTCAAATTATTGGAGGACATGTGCCAGCTCGAGGAGCCTAGTAGGATTTTTTGTCCCTCACATCTCTCAAGGCTAGGGAAATCAACCATGAAAGTTTTTTATTATCCCCCATATGACCTCTGGATCCTCATGCGACCTCCAAGATCGTCATTTCAGCCCCTAGGTGTTTGCGGGAGCTCAAAGCCTCAACCGCCATATTGTTGCCATGTGTCATCACCAGAAGCATCATGAAATTTGATGTCCCTAATGTTTTTCATAGGTCAGGGACATAAAACATGGAAAAATGTGCCCATCCCCTAAGGGAGACTTCTGGTCACCCATATGACTAGCTTCTAGCCCCTCAGTGGTTTAAAGCTAATTTTTAGCCTTCATTCCCTATCGTCGGATCTCCACCACGTGTCGTCGCCTTGATCACTGTGGAATTTGATGTCCCTCACATACCTCACATGTCAGGGACATAAAAAATTTAAAAATTCACCCATCTCCCTTCTCATCTTTATTTCAAAATTTAAAAAACCCCACCTGTTTCCCGCTTCTAACATCTAACTCTCTTATGCACAGCTTCATTCCACTATAGCTCTACAACTTGCTCACACCAAGTCACACCATTGATGAACCTTGAACTAGATCAACCATAGAAACCAAATTCTAAAAAACATATAAACACATAGGTCTCTAAAGTAATATTATCAGGAAATCTCAAGGATTGAAGAACGGAAGAGAGAAATGGAGAAATCATCTGAAAATCCTCATTGTTGTAAAATGAAGATTTCAAGATATCTTGCAAAATGATGTATGAAATGAAGAACCATTAGCTGATTTGTTATTCATTCTTGAAGGCCATCAATAACTCATCTTTAAATATCCCTTCCACTGTATGAATTTCTCACAGTGAATAAATCTTACTCTTGGCCCAATGAAGACAAAAGTCAGATTTCTTGTCAAACCGACAATCGGTTTGAAGAGAAATTTCATCGGAAGAATGAGAAACAAAAACCCACAACAAAAATTTGATTTTTATCATGAACGGAGAATAAAACCATACCTGCAATTCTCAAGCTCCATTAATGGTTGCCGCATTCAGAAGAATTACCAGGTCAAAATTTTAAAAATTTAAAAGCTCCCAAACTATTGAGTGGATAGGTCCAAGATTTCAGATGGGTGATATTGGGAAAAAACCCACATAAGAGAAAAATTGTTTTGTAGTGATCTGACGACTAGAGGTTCACTATCTAAAAATAGTAGGTCTTCTACATGGAGGACTACCATTTCGGGAAAGTTGTCAATTAAAGAAACTACGAAAGAGGCATTAAACACAGAAGATGTATTGCAAGGACAAATTGCTGAAATGATCTTTTTGGTCCAAAATTGACACTATTTAAAAATAGTAAGTTGTCCCACAAGCTCCTACTAAAAATAGAAAATTGATCCAGAAGGTGAGAGGAATGTAGGGAGAAAGGGAAATCTAAGTTGCAACATCCAGTTGAGATTCAAGACAGCTGATTTTTTATACTTACTAAAAATAATAAGTTATTTTTTCTGAAGAAATCGTGAACCATAAATAGACAAGGCAGAATCCAACACCTTTCGCTTCTGAGTAAGAGATAAAAAAAGTGCAGTCTATATCATCATACTATGTAGAGTATGTGACAGTGAGGATGTCAATAGTGTCTTTCGACACTCATTTCATGCTTCAATTGGTATACAGGAGGTGGAATTCACAATCGAAACTATTATATTATTCATATGATGTTTCATCAGTATCATGTCTAAATTAGTTGACTAGTGCGACATCATTGTAGGGAGCAGGACAACTTTTGTTTAGAGTGGATCTCCACGAGTGATGCCCATGGTCACCGAATGAGCCATGTGATAGTGTATTTAAACATGGTGTTCACACATCATCTAAAGGAAGCTCTTCAGTGTGCGGAAGAGTTTAGAGATTCAAAGTTCATCACATTCGAGTGTTTCATCGATTCATTTAGAAGGATCAATAGGCTTTATTAGAGGTAAAATCTATCATCATCGATGTCATCATTCCTTCTTCTTCTTTCTACTCTTTCTCCCTCTCTCTCTCTTCTCTCCCTAAAATTTCTCTCTCCTCAATATTATAATCTTGCGTTGGAGTTGCAATTTTTCATGTCTTAATGTTTCTAACGTAATAAGTCACCTTTATATTATCAAAAGGGAATTAATGTTTTCCTAGGAAGGCGAAGAGTCTTAAGTCATGTCAAGACATACGAAGAGTCTTTGGGGAGTATGTGAAGAGTCATTTCTCTGCCTATAAATTGTAAAGACATTCCCATTTTAAAGGGTTGGTGATTGATTTTGTAAAATCAAGAGTGTACTATACTTTGAGAGAACAAAGGAGATAGCCATTTTCTTCCATTCCCCCCCTAAAAAGTTTTCCTCCATTCCCAAACTATGTACAACTTTTGTTTAAGAAATCAAATCAAGGAGTTTCTAGCCTTTTTTTACTAAGGGATTTATTGATACTTTGTTCTCATAAATTCTAATTGGTCTTGTTGCTATTTGTAGAGTTGTTTCTTCTCATAAATGCATGTGTTGAAATTTCTAACTAGTGTGTGTAGGAATCTAATTTTCTACCTACAACATTAGCTCTCCTATCTCATGTCTCACTCCCCTTTCCCATTTTATAAACAAAGTCTTCCCTAATAAGAGATTTATAGCTTTGCCACAGGGTCAGTGGAGTGCCCCTATTAGATCCCTGACCATAAGGCAATCTGAAAAAAAATTCACTTTCACTCACGCTTGCATATACAGAAACTACATCGGTTAAGTAGAGAAACTTAGATTCCCAGAGCGTTGGCAAGAAATCCACCAATTTTTCCCTAAAAAATTTTCTCACCAACACCACACATGCACATTCATGTATTTTTCTAGTTGTGATCATACATATAGGTCTCTTATACCTAGCATAGATGCTCGTCTTCTACACTTCCTACATTCGTCATTAGGGGAATCCATATTCGTCTCTTCCAGGTGTTATTGTTTCTTTTTGTACTTAGCACTTTTCATTACTTGGTTATACACGTTTTGTGACATACTGGTTATCTTTCTAACATATTAATGGGTGCTTCATGTGCAACATTTGTTATGCGGGGATATATTCTTCCATACTTGTTTGCTATATTGCTTGTCTATTTTTTGCTCTTTTTTACAGGAATTTCCCTGTTTGGTGTGCACACTTGTTTGTTTGTATGTGACGATGTTGGCCTTGCATGTATTGCAAAATCGTGAGTGATGTCCTATGTTTACATCCCACTTTGTGTTGCTTACTTTACCTTCTTGTGTATTTTACATTACTTCATTACTTAGTAGCTTATACATTGTTTGTGTACCTTTCACATTGTCTTATACATGCATGTTTGTTTGTACTAACACTTGTCTTTAGCTAGCCTTGTTGTTTGTGTAAGACTTGGTTTCCTCCAAATGTTTTCCTTGGTCAAGAACTAAATGAGATGGATTCATTAGTTGAGAAAGTGTCAAAGGATTTGAGATACAAATAAAATGCTTGTCTTAAATTTTAAGAGGAAGTAAAGACCCTGAATATTGAGTTGGTATAGGTAACTAATCATTTTGAAAGACTGCAAAGAAAACAAAGACAGTCTGGTGAAGTAGAGCATGAGATATGTTAAGAAACTATTCAAGCCAAGAATGAAGAATGTGATAAATTAAATGCAGATTTAAATAATCTCAAAGAGGAACTAGAATAAGAAAGGAAAGGGGAATTGAAGGTTGAATCAATCCATATATCTTGTTAGTGGTGTTCAGAGACGAATAAGGACAAAAATGAATATAAGAATACCATTAGGCATCTGAATGCAAGAAGCCTATCAGGTAAGCTATCATGGGATTCAATTTTCATTATTTAATATTAAATTGGGAATTCATAATCCTAGGGACAGCATGAGTTATTAGTTTGAAAAATAACACCCAATGGAGAGCTTGTAGTAGTGCCCACATATGAAAATAATACTAGACACCTCAATGGAAAAGGAAAGGATGACATAGCCAAATACCTATTCTTAGTAAGAGTCAATCAACTAAATTTTGGGAAGAAAGTGAACCCTAAAGAAGTCAATGCCTACATTATGTGGTATGTTTCACATTCCCGCCCAGGAGAAGGGCAGCTTTGATTGACATTACTATGAGACTTCTAGAGGATAACAATAAATAAGATACACCCAGAAAGATCAAGGGAAAAATGAGTTCAAGGTTAGAATTAAGTTCCAAGGATGAAGCCAAGCCTAACCGATGGTTGGTTAGAGGCGTTGAACAAGAAGTTCGGTAAATTACGTCTCTAGAGTCCCAAGAACACTAACACAAACCTCGAAAAGTTAAAGAACATTTCTAAGGACCACAATACTTGACAATTATACTAGAATAAAGCTATGCAAGTCATGTATACCTACATCTGTGATTAAGTCATAATTTTTTCCATACCCCTAGCTACTGTAGAAGCAATCTATATGAGACACATCTACACATGCTTATATGAGTTTCAAGTCCGGAAAATTAAGGAATGGATGATATTGTAGACACTAAAATCAGGTCACACTCCCCTTGAGTCACCTTGCTAAATACCAACTAGGCTTGAAGCACATTCACCTAACCATGGCCCAGTTTTCATTAACCAACTCTAATATTAATTTAATATAAATTAATGGTATTATCCTTTTACAGTCCGTTATTAGTTTAAATATCCTAACATTGGGATAGTTCCCATCATATACCACCATGAAAACTAGGCCACCTCATCTAGCCACCTCACCCTTACACTACCTATTCCTAGTAAGTTAATCAATAACTAACTAAAGACCTACCAAAACTATAAAAATCTTGACATTTCCTACCATCTCTCATCTAACCACAGATCTATCACCTAGCCAAGTTTTGAAAAGGGAACCTTCATATCCTAATCCACGGGGCCAAATGAATGAGATACCCAGAACCATTGAAAGGATCTACCCATTTTATACCAATACCTAGGGAATCCCACCCTAGAATGACGTCGGTCTATGTGTCTTTTACCCTAGAACAGCCGCTGGTCAGAGCCTAGAACCATCTTCCAAATACCATTTAGCTTCCCAAAACCTAACCCTTACCAGTACTAGGGTTTCCTCACATTGACAAAGAGGTTCGATACATCTTCTAAGACTAAGTGATGAAACCAGATTTACTTATATACAAGATGAACTGAGCATACCATACATGCATTTCAAAGCATCCATAACCAGCATTTCCAAAATTTCAAATACGTATCCATTTTTTTTTAAACGGTGAGCATACGAGGAAGTTGCCAATACCACACTGAGTCACACTTCCATTTGATCTACCCACCATTGCCAACAAGACAGTCAAGCTGCATACAAACAAAAAGTTTTATTTAACCTGCACTTGTGTTCTATTTCAGGTCAGTTCCTCCAAGCAAAATCCTTTATACTTTTGTTATTAGCTTCTGGATCCAGAAGTCCCATGTCCACAACAACCTATTTTACCGTCCATCTCAATAGGTATTCTTCCTATCCCTTTACACTTGATTTGTTTTGTCAACATTTGAAGAAATGCTATAGAATCTGGTGAAACATTTTAGCACACCCAGTGGGACCCAATCAGGGTTCCTTTACATTCTTTTATTTCTAGGTGAAAACATTACATGTTTGTTTTCCTTTCTAAAAGGTTCTTCACATTAAAATTTATCCCCTGGAACCTTCTTCCTCTCTATATTATCTAAAATAAATCGTATTTTGATTCTTTAAAAATAACACTTATTCCATTTCATTAGTATCGCATTAGTGAAAAAACATCTCTTCTCTTGTTCATCTTTTTCTGTCATCAAATTCAACATTTTAATTTGGGTGTAAAACTCATTTCATTTCATTCTGCTTCTCTACATTAGCTCACATTAATTGAGGGGAAACCTATACACTGGAAGTCATGCCCAGCTGATGGTTGACAAACAAATTGTAGAAAATCAATTCCTTTCCTCTTTCTCTCTCTTTGAGTCTTATCCATACATCAAAAAATATAAAAATATATGCACATTCTTAAACAACATCTCACCCGGAAGAAGCTATAGGTGATCACACGATTATGGCACAATGGGTACCCCATGCTAGATATCTCTATCCAGTACTCCCATCATAGGATGGACCACCCCCGCCATAACATACCTAAAACCTCTCATTGTAGATCTCCTTTTTTGTAGGAAGCCATCCCCACCAAAAAATTCTATTCTAAAAGTTCATGACTCAGTCCTTAAATAGCATAAGCGAAACAAACATAATAGAAAAAATCAATCTTAGGGATCGTATTTTTGTTAGTGTTTCTGCTTGGCTTGTGTTTTGAGGTGAGAGGTCACGCTCTTCATTTTTCTTATTTCCCCTTGCATGCTACTCATCACAGTTGGTGTATTCTAGCTTCATCTGAGTGTGCCTGGACCATATTCTCATCATTCTCAGAATTCTTGGTTTGATTCCACATTTGATTTTAACTCACAACCACAATTTCTTCATCACTGTTTCAATTTCATAGTAACCGAGTGTCAATCCAGTGACCGTCATCGGTTACCCTCTGACCGTCATTGGTTTCACCCAACTAACAATGTCATTTCACTGTTCTTTTGGTTAACCTACCCAAAAGGACACCTATTCACCTTCTTTGACTGTTCATAGTCTCTTTCACTCTTATCATATCCAGTGACCTGATAAAATCCATCAACATTTTGCATACTTGGCAAATTTGGCCTTATACCTTGTTTTTGACCAACTGTCCACTTTCCACAGTGACCAGCAGCAGTTACCTGTGACCGGCGTCAGTTTAACCTAACCAGCATCGGTTAGCCTATGTAATTTTCCATCTGAAAGTTTAACCCCAATTCACCTACCAGCGCCTATTTATCCTGTCTCTGTTGTATTTCTGCATCATTTACAGAAAGTAGTCCTACCACATTAGTGCTTGTTCACATGGTGCTAACCCGTCAACCCAAGAAAGTGCCCTCATATTCCATGTCAGTTGTCAACCACTCCCCCTAGTCCTTCACCACCTTCTATTTTATCACCCATGGATTCTACCCAACCTATCACTATCGCCACAGGAGACGAGGAGTTCACATGAATCCTTGACCAAAATCTTGCCACCTTGCAGTTTTATCTTTCCCACTCATCCACTCAAGATGCCTTGGGTCAATTGATATATGGACATGCCTGTATCTATTCCCCCGGACTCTTCATTCCCACTACCTATACTCCAGCCCCATCTGGCTCCACGCTACCCGCACCTACCTTTCCCCCAGTCGTTTTGTAGCTGAAGCCCTATACCTTCTATGACCGCCGCATCTTGCTACATCCGTTGCACCCGCCCACATCCACTATACCTTTGCCAACCACCCAGAACACAACCTCATCCATGCACCTATTGTCTCTGCATATACCCATAACTACACAACCACCCCCGGTGTTGGTGACCCCTACCCATTTTCAAAATGTTTTCCTTTCTATTCTACAATATTTAGCCTCCATTTCCACTAGGGTCACCACGACCCTTCCACCTCCATATACATACTATCAACAACCTCCTGTTTCATCTATTATTCACTCTGGGTACGTACCCCCTATTTCACTGCCTTCTTATCAATCTACCTATATATGGAAACACCATATACTGGAATGCCACCCCCATTATATGCCCAACACCAACCCTCTTACACTATAGGAGGTACCCAACCATCATCAACCTACCAATGACCTAATCAAGTTAATGATGGATAAGATGTAGACATTGGAGGCATCGGTTCCTGGCTCCCACAACACTCTCAACTATGATGATATTTTTAATGATCCTATACACCCATCCATTCCTATATGTTCATATCCCATGCATTAGGAAATGCCTAAATTCAACTATTTCAATAGCAAAGAGGACCCACAACAACATTTACCGGCTTTCAAACACGAGTGTTATCTGATCGCCCATGATGACCCTTTTATTTTGAAGACATTTCCCATGTCTCTGACCAGACCCTACATTAGATTGGTATAGTGGGTTACCTAGACACTCTATATTCTCATTTAATCAGGTATCCCAAGCCTTCTTGGATCACTTCTCCATTAATATTGTTAAGAAGGTTACCATGACTGACCTATACTCTACGTGCGTTAGTATGACGACAAATCTATCACATATTTTGTTGCTTGTTGGCGTAGCCTGATCAATCAACTCACATTCCAAATACCTCATATACCAAACTCATTGAACTCTTCACATGGGATTGTGCTAGACATATCTCACTAACCCTTGCAGGTCCAAACTTTCTAAACTTTTGATGAAGCATTCACCATGACACGAAAGCTAGGAGAGTTCAGCCCATTAAAGAGAAGAAAATTCAATAACATAATAATAACTCAGAATTAAAGTAAAATGATACCTCTTCTTATTTAAAATCACAGAAAAATTATTCAAAGGTCAAGAGGACCACTAACATAGTGGTACTCAAAGCCAGCCCATCTCATCTGTTAAATTATGCTAGCCCCTCATCTAATCTCTCAAACCCATTCATACTTTTCAATTAAGATAGAAACAACAGGAAAGATACCCCAATTGGGGAACCTTATTCTTTTATCTTAGAAAATATCATCAAATCTAGGGCCATCACCCTTCCACCCATGAAACCAAACACCGGTTTTGAACCTACTTTCCCCACACCTACTTGGTATAAAGAGCACGAATTCTGTAACTACCATTGAGTAAATGGTCATAGTGATGGCAATTGCATCAGTTTCAAAAACATTTTCCAATAAATGCTTGAGAAAGGTGAAATGACCTTGGATAATCCTAAAGCACCTACCAATAAAAAACCTACACATCTTCAAGAAATCATTTCCTAATCATACCCCTTATTCTGATCAAACCAGAGAAACCTTAACTCATAATAGCCATACCCATGAGGTCTATGCTATTTTTAATGATGTGCCCCTGATGTCCTTCCCAATTACCACATATTCCTTCCATTGAGGAAATCCTAGCCCAAATTCCTCCACCTACTCTTGAACCCACTTAACCTATTCCTCCACCCATAGAGGAACACCTTTCACCTCCTCCACCTACAGAGGAGCACCCTTCACCTGCCTTCCTCACCCGTAGAGGATCCTTCTGTTAATATCAAGAACTATTTCACCTTTGGCTTCTCCACTTAGGGAACGCTCACCCATAGTAATTCTTCATTCCATAGTGGAAACTGGTTTATCTCCTCCACCCAAAGAGGAGAACCCACCATATTCTCCACCCACAGAGGAGAACCCACCATCTTCTCCACCCACAGAGGAGTGCCCATCATCTCCCACACCTATAGAGGAGTATCCATCAGCTCCTCCACCCATTAAAGATCCAGTAGAAATGTCTTTATCTTTAGGTGACCACTCCCCATTAGCTATAAAAGATCTTGCCAACCTATTTTCAGCTGTTTTACCCATGAGAAGCCGAAGCTAACAAATTCGCCATCTCTGAGGAAAAATTTTATGGGAATTGCCATCACGTCCTCATCAACCATCACCTACAGATCATGCCTGTTCTCATGCTTAGTTGGTAGCCTAGATTATGTGGATAGATCCTTACTTTGGGGGGCATCTTATACTTCATTATCTCAACACAAATGCAGATGTCAGCTTTCTGACACTTCCATTATCTACCCAAAGATATTTCAGCTAATTGAACCAAACATAACCTCCTCCATCAAAACTTCTTCCACGACACCCGTCATAGATCAACACACACCCTTACCCATAGCCCAACATACACCTAACTCTAAACCCACACCTACCTCATCTTCCTCAACTAAACTTATTACTACCTTAGGGATCATCCCCAACTGCCATCCTTACTCATCCACCCATCAAACTAGATTTAGATACATATTCCAAAGTCAACACCAAACCTACTTCAGCACCAAAACATAAAAAACCAAGCACATAAAGCTCATGCTACGGCTGTGCCAATCACACCTTCATCACCTTCACCCTTTCCATCTATTTTAGGACCTCAACCTCCCAACACGGTCAAGAAACCTCCACTCATTCACTAAACCAAAAATACCACAATCCCATTCCTTCCTCGAAAACCTATAACATACCCAAGCACCTGACATGACTTAAATCCACACTTGCAACATCTTTACCTCCCATTCCTCCAATACCATCGGTTACTTATTCACTACCCACGATATTCCGGTCTCTTTCACTCCACACCCCCTGCACGACCCACGTCATCTACCTTCACTACACCTTTGTTATCCCTTTAGGTAACTCGCCCTCTTCCCCCATCTGATTTTCCCTCTAGATCTTGTACACCCATATCACCTTTACCCAAGAAGGTGCAACCCAAAGACAAAAATCTGCCACCCTCCAGTAAGGTAGTTAACACAACTACATGCTCCTTTCAGTTCATCTACCATACCCCTACCCAAGTAAACATGACCAACACCCAAGACCACGCCAGCACCTAAAACCATAGCTCGACCTACTCCCCCTCCTGTAAAGACTGTTCCTCAACAATCAACTGCACCTACACCCAAACCCACTTTCACTTCCCATTGCGACCCACTAGTAGGGTCCTATGCCCAAATCTTAACCAAACTCCTTGAGACTTCTGTAATCACATTACCGAAGCTCAGACCTTATGACCCTCTCAAACCCAAGCCAAAAGGGTTTGATGACACTAAAATTTACACCTACCATCATGTGCCAGGGCACGATGTGGAAAAATGCAAGGCTTTGAAAACTGTCCTTATCCAGTTGTGTCCTCCTGAAGGAAATTTTGACGTTGACGACCTTCTCGAAGAGGACCTCATTTCACAGGCACACATTCCCACAGTCCTTCCCTCACTACCTACTCAACAACCACGACCTCCACCCCCACAGCTCCTAGAACCATCTCCGAGATTTGAAATTAACATGGTTTGCATCAACAACCTCGCTAAACCTCCACCCAAATGTTGGTGTGCCTAGCTCATCCCACAAGGTGCCTTCCCGCCACTGGGTTTTTTCCCTTCATATTGTTATACCTTTCATAGTCCATCTATCCACACCTAAAATCACTATAAGCATTTTCACATATCCTATTTATATTGGGGTCACACACCGCGTGATGCTCAAACAACTACACAAATCCCCCCTCAAAATGTCCTTATATGACCTCATCCAAACTTCAGAATCCCATCGTCATGCTCTCATAGAGGTCCTTCAATCTATTGAGGTTTTACCGAATGACCCTACACCTGTAGCCTCCATCATCATGACTCATCATGTAGCCACTCTCACCAAATTACCACCTTTATCCATACCTCCACCTACTCATCAAGTAGCCTCCCTTAGCTTCTCAGAGGAAGAGATCGCACCGCACCAAACTGGTGACCCAGACCCAGATCTTTTCATCTCTGTCCACATCGATGATATACATGTATGTCATGTTATGATCAATGGGGGAACTAGCATTAATATCATTTCCTCCCATGCATTCGCTCAAATGTGCATACCTCATAATTACATCCATAAACATCCTGTCATGTTGCGTGCATTCAATGACGCTATCACCTCTACACTAGGCACCGTCATCCTCCACATTCGCATGGGCCCTTGACCTGTTCTAGACTTATTTTACGTCTTGGAGGGGGAATTTCAGTATTACCTATTACTTGGCAGACCCTGGATTCGTGTCATGGGTTGTGTTCCTTCCACTTTGCATCGATGTGTAAAGTTTGAGCATGAAGGACATACCTATATTATTCTAGTTGACCCATCACCTTTCAAAACTTGCAACATGCTTTACCGACCCAATGACGTGCTCATACCCATCAAAGAATCTACCTCCATAACCACTACCACGTCACTTACACCTCCCCTCTTCAGTGGAGTCGCTACCTCAACCGCACATACCTCCTCCATTCCTATTGCTGCCACAACCTCCATAGCCAAACCATCAGCCTCCCAATCTGTTAGCTCCACCTCCGCATTGACCTTTGACACATTGTCTATTCCAGCTACCCACATTCCAACCACCAATCCCTTGGAGGGCATGTTTCAATGCCTCACTTTGGGGGAATATTACCTATATAGTGTCAACACATTCCTTACTCCACAAGAGTATGGAAGTCTCCACCAACACCCTCGCTATGACCACCGCATAGGATAACACCTCCTTTATGGTCCTCCTCACCTTTGTACCAATCTCATCTATGGGGTACTTGATACTACAACTTACACACCTGAACCACCATAACAAACCCACCCATTTTTTGCCAACCTCCAATCACTCACCAATCATCATTTTTCCCACACCTTCTTGCACCAATGTGCATGGAAGGGTTTTGGTTTTGGCTTTTATGAGCAAGGTCACCATACTATTATTCCATGTACTACACGCAAGCATAACGATCGTAGTGGTATCGGATTTGCTAAACCACCTACCAAGAAGGTCTGCGTTGAGCTCATTGAGGACATTAACCCTTCTCCACCTTCTTCACCACCATCACCACCTTCACCAACGAAATTGATGGATCCAGAATCCATTCCTCCTAAATTTTCTTTTCATAAACATCATCTCCTTGGGGCCATTGACTTATCAATGCAAGGGTGAGGCTCCCTCTTCTCTTCCCTTCTTGTAACCTGAAATGGTCGATGATGATACACCTTCGATTAACATAATTCAATGTCAGGATGATGAATCTATACTCGCCTACCTTGGTGCAGAAGACTCCTATATTCATCGGTCGTTACCCTTTGAGACAAAAACCATGTTGAATGAATCGACTATTGAGATCAACATTCATACTTAGGATGACCCACACATCTTAAAGATCAGTCAATCTTTAGATACTATTGAATAGGAAGCCATCACCTCTTTTCTCAAAAACCATAACCATGCTTTCTCTTGGTCTTACATAGACATGCCTGGTATTGACTCCATAATAGTGGTCCACAATATCGTAAGTGTTCCTGATGCCAAGCCTGTTAAATAAAAGCTGAGGAAAATGCACCCTCACACTGCCCTTCTTTTCAAAGAAGAACTTCATCGCCTTCTTTCTATTTCCTTCATATTACCCATTGATTATCCTCGTTGGATTTCTAACATTGTTCTTATCACTAAGGTAACATGGGGACTTTGCATTTGCACAGATTTCCGTGACCTCAATCTAGCTTGCCTAAAAGATGACTTTTCTCTACCTGGTATTGACCAGCTGGTTGACCTTATCGTTGGTCACGAGATGCTATCACTCATGGATGGCTTCTTAGGTTATAACTAAATCTTACTTTCCCTAGAGGATCAACACAAAACTGCATTCATCACCCCTTGGGGGACCTGCTGCTATTGAGTCATGCCTTTTGGCCTTAAAAATGTTGGTGCCACATATCAGCGGGTTATGACTTATATCTTCCATGACATCATGCATCGTATATTGGAAGATTATGTGGACGATCTCCTAGCCAAATCTAAACTCCACTCTGAGCACCTCACCATCCTAAAAACCATCTTTGACCTCCTCATTAAATATTACGTTTTCCTTCAACCCAAGAAGTGTGTCTTTGCGGTCCTCTCAGGAAAAATCTTGGGATTTTTCATTTCCATACGTTGTATATAAGTTGACCCTGCTAAAGTCAAGGCCATTCTCGAAATGCCTCTACCCATTAACCTTAGGAAACTCTATAGCCTGCAAGGTAAGTTACAGTCTATTCATTATTTCATTTCACAATTGTTTGATCATTGTCAACCATTCCATCATCTGCTTAGGAAGGATGTATCTTTTAAATGGGATGATGTACTCATTCCACCTAAAGACAATACATCTCAGCTACCAATCACTCTTTGGGGGCCATGCTCGCTCATCACAATGAACAACACAGGGAGCATGTGGTTTATTATATAATCCATACTCTTTTGGACTATGAAACTCAATACACCCATCCCAAAAAACTTTGCTTAGCCTTAGTTTTTATTGCCACAAAACTCCGCCATTACCTACTCAACCACAAAACCTATGTTGTGACCAACACCGACCCCTTACACTTCATGTATGCCAAACCTTATCAAAATCAACATTCCACACACTGGCTTATGCTTTTGGCTGACTTCGCCCTTGAATTCATTCATCAAAATTCCATCAAGGGCCAAGATATCACCGAAAAATTTGCCGACGCACCTATTTCCAGGGATCAACCCTCTAATTTTGACTTTCTAGATGAGTCCATTGCTACCCTTTCCTTGGATGAACCTACTTACAAAATGACACTCTTCTTTGATGGTTCCAAGTGGCAGTGTGGGGGTGGGGTTGGTGTTATCCTCATTCTACTTGATGGTGAACCCATGCCTTTATCTTTCAAACTCAATGTTGATTCTACAAATAATATTGCCGAATACAAAGCACTCGTATTAGGTCTCCAAGCCGCCTATGCCCTAGATGTCAAATTAATCAACATATTTGGTGATTCTCAATTGGTCATAAACCAAGTCAATGGTATATACCAATTTCGTAATGAGATACTTCAAAATTATAAATATCATGTAGACATACTTTTGACCACCTTTGACTGTAACGCCCTTCAAAACGTCCCTCATTCAGCCAACAAATTTACAGATACCATGGCCTACTTGGCTTCTCAAATACCCACTTTGCCTGCCAATTCTAAAATATTTGTTACCATACAATGAATCCAATCACCCTCTTATTTACCTTGTGACGTTTACTCCATCGGAACCATCGCTTTGGACCTGAGCGACCTTTGGTATATAAAATACTCCGACTATCTTTCTCTCTCCATCTTATCTCCTTATCTCACCTGTAATGAACAACGCACCTTCCTTAAAAGGTCTCTTGTTACGTCATCATGGGGGGCCTCCTCTATAAGTGTGGCTTTGATGGTATTCTCTTACAATGCCTCACGAGTTCTGAAATTCCTTATACCATTAAGGAAGTTCATGATGGAATATGTGGGGGTCACTTCAGTGGCCTTGCTTTTGCTAAGCGTATTCTTCACCTAGTCTATTACTGGTCAACCCTTAACTATGATTGTTGTGACTATGTAAAACCTTGTGTAAAATGCCAACAACATGCCAATTTTCATCATACACCCAGTCATGCCTTACAAGTCACCTGTGACCTTTGGCCCTTTTTTGAATTGGGTTTGGATCTTGTCGGAGAGATCAATCCCCATTCTTCCCAATGACATCAATGGATCATCACCGCTACTGAATACTACACAAAATGGGTGGAAGCCATACCTCTCATTTCCATGAAAGCTAAGAAAATATGTGAGTTCATCAATCATCACATCATCTGTTGCTTTGGTGTCCCACATCACCTCATCACTGATAATGGCAAACAATTCAAAAATAAGACCTTGCAAAAACTTTTTGATGCCTTCAGCATTTAGCTAAGTTTCTCATCACCTTATTACCCATAGACCAACGGCCAAGCCAAATCCACTAACAAAACCTTGAAAAAAATTCTCATGAAAGTGGTTAACGATACTAGGAAGGACTGGCATATGTACATTCCTTTCGCCCTGTGGGCATACCGCACTAGTATCTGTACTTCCACTATTGCCACACCCTTTTCTCTGGTCTATGGTAAAGAGGTTGTTTTTCCTCTCAAAGTCCAGATTCCAGCACTCTACATTTCTCTCCATGACATGCTCAATGATGACAACTTTCGTCAGGACCATTTAACACAACTTGAGTTATTAGATGAACATCATCTTAACACTCTTGACCACCTTCAAGTTTACCAATAATGTATTAAACGTGCCTATGATAAACGCATCCATGAACGAACCTTCCAAGTTAGTGACCTTGTTCTGAAAGAAAAATAAACATGTAACTAAAGCAGAAAAAAGTAAATGGGGAAAAATTGCTCCTAATTGGCTTGGACCATACATCATGACCCATACTTATAGATCAGGTGCTTATCATTTATCTTCACTCGATGGTAAACCCAAATCTGAGCCCCCTAATGCCATGCATCTTAGACCATTCTACTATTGACTTTTAGTCCTACCTCACTTTTTTCCTCTTTCCATGCTCGTCCCTTGAGTACTATCCACTTCCTAAGCCATCACCAACAATTAAACAAGAATCATGTGCGTACCTGTCACTTGTTATCTTCTCTTGAATATGTGTACCACAGTGTTGCACATAGCATGATTCTCATGGATACTTTTTGTCTACCTTTAGATGAGATCCCATGGTCATTTCACCCTACTTTCTAAACAAGAATCCTATTCTTCACCTTGGTCTTGTCCATGAATTCAAATACCTCACATGGGATCCAACTCCTTGAGTCAAACTTCCAATAAAAATATGAATCCCTAAAAAGGACATCTTCCTCTCTGTAATCACTATTATAAATAGACTACTCCCTCGAAGGAAAGCTCTGTAAAGCTCTTTCAAGAGAGAGAGATAGAGAGAGAGAGAGAGAGAGAGAGAGAGAGAGAGAGAGAGATAGAATTTGAAGCTTCCCTCATTGATCAACTTCATGAAAACCTCAAGCAGTTAATTTCCTCATCCCATATAGACTTCCTGCATCAATCAGTCTATCTCAAATATCATTCAACACAGAAAACCTTTTATTCATGGACATTCCCATTTTGACCTTAGATCTCTTGCCCAAAGAGCATGCTACCTTATACCATATAAAAATTAACCACCTTTCACCCCTCTCACCATTCGCACTCCCATTTCCTACCGCCTCAAAGGACCTCTTGGAAACCATGAAATTTGGTGATCATGTGGCTACTTTTCACCCTTAGAACAATCAATCATGCAATTTCTTTAGGGTCTTACGTTCATCACCTCCTCTAAGGTATGACCTACTTGGTATGATTCTAACCAATTATGTGGCTTTCTTACCCCCTCTTATCTTTTAACCTTCTTTATTATGTATTGATTACCTTATACAGGACTTGGTCCTTGACGCTTACTTTTGGATAATCTTCTTCTTCTACCACAATCAAAATCACCTACAACAATTTTCCCACAAATCACCCACACAAACCCAAATCACGCCTAAAACCTACCAACTCATTCTCATACCTTCTCATATTCTTCCCTAGCTTATGGGAGAACTACATCGGCCTGAGGTCCCTTTTCACCGAGACTATGTAGGCAGCACTCCAAGGGCATGGGGCCCTTGGAGGTTAGCTCGACCACCCTCTACCCTATCCAATTCATCTTTCATTTTACTAAATCACATTCTACCCTACTTCATTTCCTTTTCATATCAAAAATTGAAAATCAAACGAAACAAATGAAAAATTTCTTCACATTTATATCATCATCAAAACATACATTTATTTTGATTACCATTTCTTTACCAACATCATGCAAGTATTATAAAATATCTTTAAAATGACCCATGTCATCATTCATTGAAAATATTAATGAATTACAACCAAAACCTAACTCAATCTATGCCTAAAACTTGACTCCATCCATGCCTAGACCACAACCTAACTCAATCTATGCCTATAACCTAACTCAATCTATGCCTAAAACCTGACTCCATCCATGCCTAGACCATGACCTAACTCAATCCATGCCTATAACCTAGCTCCATCCATGCCTAAAACCTAAATCCATTCATGCCTAGACCATAACCTAACTCCATCCATGCCTATACCCTGACTCGATCCATGCCTAGACCATAACCTAACTCAATCCATGCCTAAAACATGACTCCATCCATGCTTAACACACCTATCACTCACCCATCTATGCATGAACAATCACAGTCTATCAGCATCAAAGCATCATCATCACATCATCAAATCATCAATCTCATCATATAAATTTGGATGTCCTTACAATATACATGAATATCAAATAAAGTGTATCTCTCCAAAACTCTCATATACAGCCTCACCATCTTTGGCACGCAGGCCGGTATATGATAAAAAATATAACAAATCTCGGTACGCAGGCCGGTATATATCAAAAATAAAAACTACATCAAAATTGAGGGCCATATATTAGACATCATCACGGTGGACATCCTCCATATATATCACGCCTATCCCCTCTACCTCCTCGGCCCTGGTCTGACGACCTGCTAACATCTCCCCACCCATCATAGGTGGTGGCTGTGTCCCTATTGATACATCAACTAGAACTGGCCTCTGTGAACTGGTGGCCTCACCCTGACCATGTCTTGGGGCTTGATGGCCCCCTATGCTCTCCACGCTATAGGTGCATGATCTAGTCCTCTCGTTAGAAGCCTGTTGTGCCCTATACTCAGCATATAATAGATAATCTATCCCTGACACCATCAGCTGGTCCTGATAATACCTAGCCTCCTCTCTCACCTCCCGCAACTTGGATATGGGCACTGTCTGTGGTGGCCCCATCAACCTCTAACCCTATACCTGTCCTATGAGACATTGTCCCACCCCTACCTATGAACTGGGACCTTGTCCTAGTAGTTGTGATGGCCTCATTAGGCTCTACTCCTATGCATGTATCTAGGCATGTAGGGCCCCAATCTGTGATCGTGCCATGGTTAACTTACCATGTAACCCCGTCACCTGTGCTTGTAGGGTGGGCACTTGACCATCATCACCCTCTCCATCTCCAACCTTGGCCATCTGCACCTAAAGAATGGCCACCTGTGCATGCAACTCAGCCATCTCTGCCTCTGAACTAGCTAACTACCCCTACACTATCCCGAACTGGGTGATCAACATCGCCACATGCCCCTGTGGGGCATCTCTCTGCACCGTGATAGTGGCTAAATCTGGCTACCCCAGCTTGGATGGTACTGCTCGTAAATGAGCCACCCACCACTGTCTATATCTATTTGTCACTTTGGCATCATTAATCCGCCGGTCTACCACCTACTCCTCCTACCCTGTGGGCACTTTCAACTATGGTAGAGGCAATGGTCTCTCCACGTCATCTCTCCTATACTATGGGAAGGGTGGAGGTATGTCCTATAGCAGTCTAAAATATCATCTAATCTTGTCAACTTGGATCATCTCATGCTCCCTGACATGGCACCTGTCTATCCATCTCTGCGACTGAAGGTCATCTAGCTCATTATGCATCCTCCTATATGAGGGATAAGCCACATATGATCTCCATATGATGTCCACTCCAGAAAATCCCTCCAATAGCCACTTGTAGTATGCTACATCATGTGTAGCCCTATCTCATCGCCGCTCTACAATCATGGGTACCCATCACCTGTACCCCACCCGCACCAATCTCAGTAGAAATACATCTTCTCAGGGCATACCCACTGGGCACACACAAACTATGTGCTGATAGGCCCAATAGTGTAGTAAAAAGGTGCAACATAGGCTAAATCTGTGTAGACGCCCATACGCCCACAGCTCTCTGTATAACTACACCAGAAATGTTGGCACCCAGGGAAACCAAGTATGATCCATCACCATGTCATGTAGTACCCCCATCAACGAGTGGGGGAATCTCCCTCCCTCTACATATGGCAATGCAAAAAAGCACACTACCTCTATCAATAAAACAACTAGCCTTGTCTCCTCTGGGCGGGATAGGTACATCCCCCGTAACTCAAGCTGGCACTATGGAACATCATGTCTACCAGTCCCTCCCCAAAAACTGTCAGCATCAACTCCTCTGAGGCTTTAGAGGAGATCACTTAAACTTACATCCCCAATATCAGTAACTATAGGATCCTAAACACGTCCTCCATGGTGACTGTCATCTCACTCGTCAGTAGGTGGAACGTGTTGGTTGCTGAATCCCATCTATTGATGAGAGTGACCATTAGACTCGGCTGTCAGACTGTATGTCGATACCACTAGACCTCAATCAGGCCCACCTCCTCCACATGCTGCCACTCCTTAACTATCGTCATGCCTCGCACTCTCAAGAGTAGGGGTGGCACGCTGTCTCTCATCTGCATATGGTCTCTCCCATGCATCCAATACAAACATCAAATTAACCAGCCTTCATCATACCCACACTCACCCTTGACACCTCACCTATACCCACTGTCTCATCTCTTTCTTTCTTCCCAACTTACCTTCCTATCACATTTCTATCTCCCCGCCGACCCCCACCCTCACCCACTATCATTTCCCCCTACCCATCTTGCCCCCCGCCTACAGTAGGTTTTTCACCAACACACCCTATTCTACCCTTCCCTATCTCACTCACTTGACCTAGGGCCCTTTCAGCCCCCTTTTCTCTAAAATCTAACCATTTCCAATTATCTCTAACCGACCCCGGTCACCCCTAAACTGGCATCGATCACCTATTTTGTGACCAATACTAGTTTAACCCTACCGACGTCGATTAACCCTGACTGATGCCAGTCACTGTTGCAGTGAAAACCGCGACCCCCAAACCCTCCCCTCTAAAAAAATTCCCTCTCTCGACCCTTCTACCCACTCATTCTCACCTACACTTCCCCTCAACCCCATCCCACCCCCTATTCACCCACTTACCTCTTTCCATGCTCTTATTCTACCCAATTCACCCTCCCATATTTCAAAATTCATTCCCCCCCCCCCAAAACCAAAATTTTCACCACTCAACCTCTCACCTAATCTATCTCACAAAACATAGAAAATGTTTGATGCTTACCTCATCATGCTGTCATTGTCATGGTGGCATGTCTGGCCGCTGCACTGATGGCCCGCCCGATCCCTCTCCGACCTCTGCCATCACCAATCTGTAACCTCACCTCTAACCAATAAAATCCAGCAATTTGATCTCATGGACCCGCCTCTCAAATACCAATCACCCACTGTTTGGCTCGTCAACTTAGCTTTCCGTTCCGTCTAGACACTCTCCAAATTTCCCTCTCTCTCTCTCTCTCATGTTGTTTTCCTCTATTTCACACGGGAGAAATGATTATGAAAAATGTGGAATTTTTATTTTTTATAACATCACCGACTAAACCAACGTCAGTTTTAACTTCACCGACATTGGTCACGTGCCCTACATTACCGTGGTTGGTTACCTTACACCAACATCAGTTACCCTTGACTCGCATCGGTCACCCTCTCTTCCACATTGCCCACATTTTCACCCTATTACCCTGCCCATCACTCTTTTTTTTTCTCACCCAACGCTTACCCTGACCATTCACCTCACCCTCCTAACCTCATCATTTACTACCTGACCTCATCCTCATTTGGGGACTCATTATTTTACCCATACCTTGGTCCTACCCATGTCGTGACCTAGAGTCTTGGACTTGGACCATCGCTAGTGACGTTTGACCCCATGTGTTCACTATAACCTTGTGGCACAGTTACCTATGTTGATTGACCTAATGACCTTACATTGCCTCTTTCCGTGACCGTTTATCCTAACCCAACCCTCGATGTACCGGAACATAACTAAACATTCCTGCACCTAACCTGCATTGTGTTTCCTGACCATATCCTATACCTTGGATACCAAAATCACTTCAACCTTGTTTAGATAAACCTATCGACCTTAGACAATGTAGAGTTTTCCTGCTCTTTAGCCGAGTACCATGCTAAAGTTTATACGTGTGTGTGCGTTTTACTGTTACTACCTTTGACCCTGACCAATTACATAGATTACCCGCGTAGACCTTTTTCCTTTTTTCCACCGTTACCCACCTTCCTCTTCATCACATTCACCTTTTATCAAACCACTCACCGCTTCTGCCTTCTACCTCGTCAGTTCCTAGTTTAAGGGGGATCATCTTCACTAACACATGGGGAAACCAAATCTTATTTTTTTCAATGTCGCTTACCAATACAAGCTGCACGACAAAAATGGGAAAAATGTAGACACTAAAATTAGGTCACACTCCCCTTGGTCCCTCATCAAATAAACACCTTGAAAACATCAACCTAGCCATGGCCCCCTTCACCCCACTATAATATTAATTTAATTAATTTAATTAAATTAACTCATTATCCTCACCATATTTATTATTCAAATATCCTAATTGGGATAATGCCCACATATCCACCTCACCTAGACACCTTATCTAGCCACCTCACCTTAAGACCTAATCTTAGTAAGTTGCCATAACTAACTTAGACCTACCCAAACCCTAAAAATCAATGCCTACATTCCCTCTAACCACATTACAACCCTTTAGAAGGAAGCTTCCATGCTAATCCGCAGGGTAAACGAAACGAGATCCCAAATAAGCAAGGAGATATGCTTAGTTTAGTAAACCTAGGAAATCCCGCCCTAATCGACACTGGTTACCCTTAACCACTGCTGGTTAAGTTGGAACTACCATCGATTACCATTTAATCCCAAAAATAACCTTATTTCAAGGTTGGCACATTTCTGAGAGAGAGACATCTTTTGAGAAAAAGTGATGAAACCAGAGCTACATTCAAGTAGAACCAACGTCTGTGCAAGCATCAGAACAACCATATCTAATACCAAAAGCAATCATATAGCCATCTGCCTTCACAGGAACATTCGGGGAAGCACCAACACTACATCAAGTTCATCCCATTTGATCACCCACTATTACCAACCAGACATCAAGCTCGTATAAACAGTAAGTTTTGTTAACCAGCACTTATCCATTTATCATTTGGTAGATCCTTTTACATATGTTACTAGTTTTTGCTCTCATTTCCATCCCCTCATCATTTACCTCCATGCAAACTTGACCATCTTTTTATCCACACCCTTACATTGCCCATACCTAGACCTAAATCATTCATGTGCATACCTCATATCCATATGGATCTTGTCATTTCCCTTCCATCTTCATCTAACCTCAGATCTATCACCTAGCCAAGTTTTTATTGAGTTTCCTGTACCCCGACCATACCGACGCTGGTTACCCACAACCATCTTCAGTTAGCCTAAACCGATATCAGTCATACCAGACCAATGTCGGCCTCTATGTATTTTACTAGAAACCCATATCAAAGCCTAAAACCTCCACCAAATACCCTAAATTTCCCAGAACCTGACCCTGCCCAATACCAGTATCCTAATAGTGACCTTGACCTTTAGATTTAGTCATAGCTTAGCCTGTTGTGAATGAATTTTCTTATTGTAGACGAATGAGATACCTAAATCATTTTAACTACAGTAGGATTTCCTTTATTTCTCACATTAATTTTTTTTAAACAATGAATTGATAGTCGTCTAGGAAGTATCACACTTTCTGGATCTAGCTCACACTAGGCAGTCCACTACATATATTATTTAACTTTTATTTGGTGGTCTTATGTTCCATTTAAGGTAGTTCCTCCAAGTAAAAATGAAGCTCTCACGATCAGCTGTGGATTCAGAAGTCATACGCGTGTAACAGCCTAAAACCAACATTTCAACAGGTATTCCTCCTAGCCCATTACCCTTATTTGTTTTATCAACATTCGAAGAAATGATCTAGAATCAGGTGAAACACCTATAGTTATTCAGCCAGTGGCGTCATATTTTCCAAAAAACTAGGACATACAGAGATATTTTAACACATGTTTAGGGAAGTAGTTAAAGTTTGGAGGATACAATAGAATTGCTCCCTATACTTTTTTGGCCTATGGCATCAAATTTCCCAAAAAACCTTGGCAATATAGGATATCATTCTACACTCTCTTTCTCGACATGGATCAGGTGCAGATGTTCCATTTACACTTTTTCATTTGTGTATTTCACATTTACATGATTTTACATATATATGAATGTGTCTTTTACGTTGCATTTTTACACATACATACATACATACATATTTGACTACTTGATCGATTTCTCCTTACAGGTCTGGTCGTATGAGAAACAGGGATTCAAATGCGGGCAACAAAAATAGTAATAACAAACATGTTAGTAACAACATTTCATGGCAACACACACCATACTGATCATGCAGGTACATTATACACATCGGTAACTACACACATGATTCCACCCTATGTTCACTCTCATCACTTTATTGCACTTTTACATCTTTAGTTTTCACACTCCATCAAATTTTTTTTCATTCCACATTTTGTCTAGTCCTTCTGATCATTTCTACATCACTCTACATGAATGATCAAGTATGTATCTATGTCTACTTTATGTTACCAAGATTTCTACTCACCAACATAAAGTAGGGGAAAATGTAAACACAAAATCATGCACTTTATGCATTATTTAGTCCTAGTCTCATACTGCTATTTAGAAGGTTTTTGAGTAAAGAAAGTACTTATTAACCCCCATCTTTCACCCATCTTACGTATTTTTCTTTCGTCATTCCTGACCTCTTACACCTAGATACCCAGTCATCTTTTTTCATTTTGCGGTATTTTAGATTTGATTGTGGTGCCCAGGCTAGTACTGGGACACCCATGGGAACCCTGGTCCCATCAAGGGCACCCCAATCATTTTTTAACTTTCCCACCTCTTTTTGGGCACTTTCTAGCCATTTCAGCTTCTTATCTTTTTTATGGTCATCCATTTCGGAGTTAATTATGAAATTAGATCAAGAGAACCCTATAACTATAAATTTATAAGACCATAATGAGGTACTAATAACTAGTCAATACTATCATCCACCTAGGGTTACATTTATCAAATGACATTTGGAGATCACATGCATTCATTTAGCTCTATCACAAGGGGACAAGGCTGGTTAATTTTCCTCATATAAGCTTAGGAGGGGATTATATTCTATTCTATTCCATCCATCATTCTACTACATTTTTTACATCTATTTATTGTTCACTACTTCACAAAGTGTGACTGGCACAAGAGCACCTATGGCACATGATTCACACACACACACACACACACACACACACACACACACACACACACACACACACACACACACACACACACACACACACACACACACACACACACACACTAGAACTACATTTAGGTCTGGAATGTAGTGCAACACTTAGTAAGCTCACTATTGTGGCAGCTGAGTTCATTCTAACATATTCATATGCATTCTTCTTTTTTTAGAGTTGTGATAGTTCTTTTGGTCTTTTATAGGTCTTCTATTAATGTTGGATTATTAGCGACACCTAGCACATTTCAGCGAGCCTAATGTGACAAACAACGAAGGTTTCAAATCACTTACAAGACCTGTGAAACTTAGTTTTAGACCTTTTTCAAAAACCAGGGCACCCATTCTACAAACCAGATCACCCACATGCACCCCAATCCCTCTCCAAGATCTCCAATCAAACTAGATAGCTTGGATCCATCCTTTTAAGGTCCTCTGCACATTCATTCTTACTTGTTGTTTCTTCACTCACTTCTGCAACACTATCATGCAAGTTCATCAAATCAGCTAAGTCACTTCCATACTTCTCTTGCATATTAGGGTTTCTACTTTCATTAGATTAGTTGTTTGGGTCATTTTTCATAGTCATTTACTACATTTATTTATTGTATTTACATGTTGTTCTAGATTAAATTAACTACTATTATTCCACACATTTTAGTTAATCAATTTCCTAGGTCCTAAACACATATTAGCATTCATATGATTCCTAAGTAAAAAAACTAGTGATTGACAATTATCTTATGCCTCTTTTCTTTGCATCTTGTTTTCTATTTGGTCTTATACACCCTACAACCCAATGAATATTTTACATATTTATCTTTTATTTCTCTAGACACCAATGCCAACCCAGGAAAAGAACGCCCAGGCACCCCTACCCCCTCTAGACACCCCTGACCCTTAATTACCTTACTCACTCCTTTTGGGTATATTTTATCTTTTGGGCATCTTTTTCACTTATGGGTCTACCTTTCAATTATCAATTACGAAATTCAAACCAGGGAATCATATATATACATATTTATGTGTTCAAAATCAAGGACCAAGCACCAAACATTACTAGCATCACCTAAGCTTGCATCCAAAAGGTACCTAAAGTGCTTTAAAGTGTCCATCTAGTATCCACTCAAGGGACAAGGGTTGTTGTTTCACCATTTTATTTACGTTATTGAGACAAAATAGATAAGGTTTATGGGCCAAGGAGGAAAACCTGTTAATGTTGGTTCGGTTGATGGTTGTTGCACGTGTTCTGACTTCTCAATCCAATGTTGACTGTGAGAGCTTCCTTTTGGTTAGGAGGAACTACCTGAAATAGAAAACAAGACCACAAAAGAAGAGTTAAATAATGTATGACAGTGGACTGCCTAGCGTGTGCTAGATCCGGGAAGTGTGATACTCCCTAGATGGTTGTCAATCCACTATTTAAAAAAACTCAATGTGAGAAATAAATAAATTCTTGCTGTAGTTGATATGATTTAGGTATTTCATTCAAGCACTATAAGAAAATCTAACATAACAGTGCTAGGCTATAGTCAGATCTGAAGGGTAGGTAGGTGTCAGGGTGTTGGAACTGGTCAGGGTCAGGTTCTGGGTTGTTTGGGTCACTTGGTAGAAGGTAGGTTGGCTCTGTTATTGGCACAGGTGTAAAACATAGAGACCAATGTCAGTCGGGTGTAACCGAAAATGGTTTAGAAGGGACCAATAACGAATGGTCATGGGTAACCGGCATCAGTAGGGTCATGTGAAAGGAGCTCAATGAGATCTGATTATGGTGATTGAACTGAAGCTAAACAGAGATGGAAGGGTGGATAGGGAGGTCTGTAAAGGTATTAGGTATACTCAAAGGTGTACAGTAGGTGAGAATGGGTGATTTGGTGGTGTGGGTAGAGGAATGGCTGAGTCTACAAGTAGGTAGAAGATGGGAAATGAATATGCAAAGTATAAACTGATAACAAAAGTAACAAAGGCTATTATACTGAAATAGACTATGCTAGTAGAAGATACACTTATTGTGATGCAGGTTTGATGGCTGAATGGTGATAGCAGTTGATTAGAAGAATGGTGTTTGGTGCCATGGTAGTGCTTCCTAGAATGCTTACATGAGTGCAATGCTTTTGACTCTATCCTGGTGATGGCTATGGATGTTTGTAGGTGCGAAAAGGCTCTGGTTTTGCTCGCATGTAGTTCTCTTCTCGTCCCCTTGATCTCAAAATGTGCCAACCCAAAAACAAGGTTGCTAAGGTGAATAAATGGTAACCGATGGCAGTTTCAGGTTGACCGGCGTCATTTTAGGGATGAACGGTGTTGGTTAAGGTGGTATTCCCTACTAAAAATGGAAGATCTTGGCAATCTTTTGGATCAGAGTTCTATTCCTTTATATCACAGATCTGAAGTGGACATTACCTTTTATGAGTGGGAATGTGGTTAGAGGGATAATAGGCATTGATTTTTAGGGTTTGACTAAGTCTTAGGTCATTAAGGTAAGTGGGACCAAGTCTTGTTAGTTATGGAATACATGTCTAGGTCTAGGGTGAGGTGGCTAGGTGAGGTGAGAGGTGAGGTGGAAATTCAGCTTAATTAAAATAATTAAGTTAATGAATATTATGAGGATGGGTATTAATTTAATTATAAATAATTAAATTAATATTAATGTGGGGTGGAAGGGTCATGGTTAGGTGAATATGTTTGAGTTTGTTATTCGACGAGGGGACCAAGGGGAGTGTGACCCAATTTTGGTGTCTACATTTTGCCCCTTTTGTTGGGCATCCTGTATTGGTATACAACGTGACAAAAACGAAGGTTGGTTTTGTCCCCATGTGAATTTAGGGTGAGAAGGTGGAATTTGGTGCCCTAGCATAGGGTGAATAGTAACCCCCCCTCAAATCTAGGCATGAGGTGACCGATGAAGAAGCAATAGAGAGTCTAAGGTGGGTGGTTTGAGAAAACAGGGTTAGGTGTGAAGAAGGTGAGGGTCGAGGGTATGAGTGATTGTAAAAGGTAGGGTGGGTGATTAGGTAGAGCATTTAGATGTAACATGCACACATTGTGAAATGCCATGAGATAACAAGGGTTGTCTCAACATAACAAATTGGTACGTTAGCTAGGGTCGTAAAGGTCATCCAAATAAGGGTTGTTGAGGTCTGGTATCCAAGGTAAAGGATATAGTCTGGGAACTCAACGAGGTAAGATGCAGGAACACGTAGGTATGTTCTGGTACATCCAAAAGGTCAAAAGGTCAAGGTTTGGTTTTGGATGGTCAAGGGTCATGGCCATAGGCAAGGTAAGGCTATTAGGCTAAAAAATAGGTACCATCATCGCAAGATGTAACAAGTGAGGACATGGGAATATCCACATAATCAATGGTTAGGTAGGTAGGTGTGGGTAGGGTAGGTGGAGGTAAAAAAACAAGGTAATGGGTAGGTTGTCAATAAAATGTACGCACATAAGTGGAGATCGTCAAATGGTATCAGATTCAAAGATCTTTTAAACTCTACATCATCCAAGGTCAATCAGGTTATCCAAACAAGAGTTGTTGAGGCCCGGTATCCAGGGTAAAGGATACGGTCCAGACACACAACGGGGTAAGATGCAGGAACTTATAGGTGTGGTTCTAATACATCTAAGAGGTCAAAAGGTCAAGTTTGTTTTAGATAAGGGTCATGGCCAAAGGCAAGGTATGGTTGGTAGGCTAACAATGTGGTAACAACATTGCAAGGTAAAGCGAGTGTGCAAGGTTGATGGTCACATCACGGGGGAGGTCAGGTGTGGGTAAAAAGATGAGGTGTGGGCTATAGGTAAGGCCACGAGGGGTCCAGAAATATGCCCCAACTAATGGTGAGGTTGGGTGATAAATGATGAGGTCAGATATGGATGAGGTGGAGGGTCAGGGTCAGCTTCGGGTTAGGTGAAAAAGGTTGCGGGAAAGTAGATAAGGTGCAATGGGTTGCATGGGGTCAACACGGGTAACTGACACAGGTTATGTTAAATCGATGATGGTCTAGGGAAACCGACCATGGTATGCTAGGGCACAGTGACCGATGTCAAGTCTAGGTAAAACTGACATTGGTTAAGTCAGGGAGAGGTGGTAAAAAAGGAAATTTCCACTTTTTGATGCAAAATTATTTTGTAATTTTCAAATAGGAGAAAATGACAGAGGAGAGAGGAAAAGGTGGAAAGATGACCGAGTGAGACGGATAGCTGAGTTGGTGAGCCTCGTAGCAGGGTGATTGAGTACAGGTGATAGGTGGGTCCACGAGATCTGTTTGATCAATTCGGTTGGTTGGAGGTGAGGAGGTCGATTGGTGATGAAAGGTAGGGTTAGAGGGATCGGGGGGAAGGAGAGGGATCGGAGATGGGATGAGGTATGGATTCAATATTCCTTTTTTTATGGGTGATGCCTTGATAGAGGTCGTAGGGACCTATGTTTTGGTGAAGTAGTTTGTTCCATTTTATGAGCTATAGATATACCAGGCCTATGTAGGCCAAAGAGAGTGAGATGGAGTATCTGTAGTTTTGACTCCCTGAGAGGGTTTGGATTTCATATATGGGTGTTATGCAGATGGTGGTAGGACTCATTTTTCATAGGCACCCCGCATTCCTGGTGAGTTGTACAAAGGCTATGTTATGGGTGGCTAGAGGTTCAACTTGTATTGTACTTTACCAGTACACCTAGGTGTATGAGCACATTGTGTGAAGATGGTGAGGCTATATATGAGAGGTTTGTTGAGGGATTATGGAAATGGTTACCTTTTGGAGAGCATCGAGCGGCCAGGGCTCATATTGTATTAGATACACTAGATTTGTATGATGACATGGATGATTTGTTGGTAGATGGCCATGATAGTACATCTGTGTTATGGTATAAGGGGTTTGATTGTTATGTAAATAGATGGATGGACTACCTCATATACCCCCACCCTTGTTAGGATGGATGACATGGAGAAGGCTCAGGTCTACCATAGCCGACATGTCGACAGGGTAGGAGTCAGGTGATGACAGATTTAGAGCATGGTGGAGTCAGGTTTGTATTTTTGATGGTTGGCCTACATCTGAAGAGAGTGGTAGTATACATGTTTTGATTTAGATCCTATAGAATGCTGAATGGAGTCAGGTTATTTTGTATAGGCATGCATGGTGGTGATTATATTTTGAGAGATGTACATTATTTGGTATGGTGTATATTATGGTTATAGGCATGATTGAGTCATGTCATGATGGACATGTGTTGAGTTAGGTTATTATAGGCATGGTTGAGTCAAGTCAGGTCATAGGCATGATGGAGTTAAGTTAATTTAGGCATGATTGAGTCAAGTTGGTTTAGGCGGTGATTGAGTCAGTTGATTTAGGCATGATGGAGTCAGGTTGGTTTAGGCATGATTGAGTCTAGGTTGGTTTAGGCATAGTTGAGTTAGGTTGGTTTAGGCATGATTGAGTCAAGTTGGTTTAGGCATGAGGTAATGTCCAAGTTGTAGGTAACATGGGGGAAAAATGGTGATGTATATACAGGTTATGGTTTTAATTTCCAAATATGTGCTATAGTGGAAATGTGAAAATGATAAATGAATGATTTGATGATGTAATAAAAATGTGTATTAATTGATGCTTATTTAGTTTAGGTTCCATTTATTGATATAAAATGGAAACTAACTAGGGTAGAATGTGAATAGGAAATTGAAATGGGGTTTTGGTTAGGGTAAAGAGTGGCTGAGCTAACCTCCAAGGGCCCCATGCCCTCGAAGTGTTTCCTACATAGTCCCAGTGAAAAGGGACCTCAGGCCAATGTAGTTCTCCCATAAGCTAGGGAAGATTATGATGAAGTAGAGGAATGGGTTGGTAGGTGTTAGGCCTGGTTGAATGTAGGTCATAGGCATGATTGATTTTAGGTTGTAGGCATGGTTGAGTGGTTTTTTTAAATATAGGTGTCAATGATCTGGTCCTGTATAAGATAATCAATAAGTAATGAGGAAGGCAAATGGTAAGAGGTGGTAAAAGAGCCACTTAATTGATAAGAACCCTAATGAGTCTAACTATACCTAATATGGGTCTCATGAACGTAAGACCCTAAAGGCGTTGCATAATGGACCATTCTAAGGGTGAAGAAATTCACATAATCACAAAATGTCGTGGTTGTGGCAAGTCCCTTGAGGAAAGAGGAAATTAGGCTAAAAAGGCAAGGAGGTGAGAATGGGTGGTTTAGCATAACTTAGTGTATGACAACATGTTTTTCCCAGAAAGAAACCCAAGATCAAAAACAGGCAAGTTCATGATGAAAAATTAGTCATTTTATTCAATGTTTTTGTTTTTTAATAGATTGGTCAATGCGGGAAGTCTATGTGGGATGAATAGATTATCTCTTTGACGTTTTCTTGAAGCTGATCGATGTGGGAAGCTTCTAAGATAGTTTTATTATATTTTTGAAATGATTTGATATAGTTGTCCTTCAAGGGAGAAGTCTATTTATAGTAGTGGAATTAGAGTGAAGAGATGTCCCTTTTGAGGGAGTCATCTTTTGCTAGAATTTTGACTCAAGGAGTTGCATCCCTTTTTGTTTTGGACGTTTAAGTCATGGACAAGACTATAGAGGAAGATTAGGTTCTTGTTTAGACATAAAAGACCATAGTACACATAGAGGTTAACTATGAAAGAGGTGGTTTCAAGTGATGAATGACCATGGGATTCCATCCTAGAGGAGACGAAAAAGTATCCATGAGAATCATGCTATGAGTAGAGCCCTAGTACTCATATTAAAGATAAGGCTGGAAGGTGACAGGTAATCACATGATTCTTATTTAGTCATGGATCCTCAAAATGGGTAATATGGAAGGTGGACAACACTCAAGGGACAAGTGATCAACTAACAGAAAGTGGTATAGAACTTGATGTCAACAATAAAATGGTCGAAGATGCAAGGCATTAAGGGGCTCAGGTTTGGGTTTACCTTTGAGTGAAGACAAATGATAAGCACCTGATCCATAGGCATGGGTAATGATATAGGGTCTGAGCCAATTAGGAGAAAATTTTCCCCGTTTACTTTTCTCCTCTTTGGTTACATGTTGATTTTCCTTTAGGACGAGGTCGTTGACTTGAAAGTTTCATTCATGAACATGTATTTCATAGGCATGTTTTATACATTTTTGGTAGATTTGGAGATGGTTAAGAGCATTGAGATGGTGTTCATCTAATAACTCAAGTTACGTCAAACGATCTTGGCAAAATTCATCATCGTTGAGCATGTCTTGTAGTGAGATGCAAAGAGATGGAATCTAGACTTCGAGAGGTAAGACAACCTTGGTACCATAGACTAGAGAAAAGGGTGTGGCAGCAGTCGAAGTGTGAATACTAGTGCAATAAGCCCACAAGGTGAAAGGAATGTGCATATGCCAATCCTTCCCAGTATCATTGACTACCTTCATAAGAATTTTTTTCAAGGTTTTATTGGTCAATTCAGCTTGGCCATTGGTTTGTGGGTAATAAGGTGATGAGAAAATGAGTTGGATGCCAAAAGTGTTGCATAGTTTACATATGGTCTTTGTTTTTGAATTGCTTTCCATTATCAGTGATGAGGTGGTGAGGAACACCAAAGTGACAAATGATGTGATGGTTGATGAATTCACATATTTTCTCTGGCTTTTGTATAAATGAGGGGAATGGCCTCTACCCATTTAGTGTAATATTCAGTAGCGGTTATGATCCATTAGTGGCGTTGTGAAGAATGGGGGTTGATCTCACCGACAAGGTCTAAACCCCATTGAGAGAAAGTCCAAAGGTCTCGTGTGACTTGTAAGGCATGACTAGGTGTGTGATGGAGATTAGCATGTTGCTAGAATTTCACGCAACATTTGACATAATCACAATAGTTGCAGTTTAGGGTTGGCCAATAATAGCCTATGCAAAGAATGTGTTTTGTGACAGCTAAACCACTAAAGTGACCTCCACAAATTCCATCGTGGACTTCCTTAATGGTGTAGGGAATTTCAGAACTTGTAAGGCATCGTAAGAGAATGTTGTCGAAGCCACACTTATAAAGAATACCACCCATGATGACATAATGGGAGACACTTTTAAGAAAGGCATGTTGTCCATTACGAGTGAGATCGGTTGGTAGAATGGAAAGGGAAAGATAGTCTGCATATTTCTTATACCAAAGGTCATGTGGGTCAGGGGCAACGGTTCCGATGGAGTAGACCTCATGAGGTAAATAAGAGGGTGATTTTAGCCTTTATATTGTGACAAATATTTTAGAGTCAATGGGTGAAGCAGGTATCTGAGAAGCCAAGCAGATCATGGTATCCACAAATTTATTGGTAGATCGTGGGGTGGTTTGAAGTGCATAATGGTCAAAGGTGGTCAAAAGTATGTCTACATGATGTTTATAATTTTGAAGTATCTCATTACGACACTGGTATATACCATTGACTTGGTTTATGACCAACTGAGAATCACCAAAGATATTGAATGACTTAACATCTAAGGCATAAGAAGCATAGAGACCCAATATGAGTGCTTCATATTCAGCAATATTGTTTGTACAATCAAAATCAAGTTTGAAAGACAAAGGCATAGGTTCACTATAAAAAAGAATGAGGATAACACTAGCCCCACCCCATTGATGACACTTGGAGCCATCAAAGAAGAGTGTCATTTGGTAAGCAGGTTCATCTAGGGAGAGGGCAGCTATAGACTCGTCTTGGAAATCAAAGTTAGATGGTTGATTCCTAATAATAGGTGCATTGTCTAGTTGGTTAGCGATAGCCTGGCCTTTGATAGACTTTTGATGAATGAATTTCAGGTCGAGGTCAACAAGAAACATAAGCCAATGCGTGGCACATTGATGTTGATAGGGTTTGGCATACATATAGTGTAGTGGATCAGTATTAGTAATGACGAAGGTTTTGTGGTTGAGTAGGTAATGGTGGAGTTTGGTGGTGATGAAAACTAAGGCTAGGTAGAGTTTTTCAGTGTGGTTATATCTAGTTTCGTAGTCCAGAAGGGTATGACTTATGTAATAAACCGCTTGCTCTCGGTGTTGGTCATCACGATGAGCAAGCATGGCACCTAAAGAATGGTCAGTGGTGGAAATATATAGGTAAAAGGGCTGGTCATCCTTAGGAGGAATGAGCACTGGTGGTTGAAGGAGGTATTTTTTTAAGGCTTCAAAGGCTTTATGACATTCATCATCCCATTTGAATGACACATCTTTCTTGAGAAGATGATGGAATGGTTGACAGCGGTCAGAAAGCTGTGAGATAAAATGATGAATAGATTGCAACTTACCTTGTAGGCTTTGAAGTTGATGGAGATTAGTGGGCAGAGGCATTTCTAGAATAGCCTTGACTTTAGCAGGATTCGAACTTCTATGCCATGCATAAAGAAACGATGAAACCCAGGAGTTTTCCAGAAAGTACCGCAAAGACATACTTCTTTGGTTGAAGACATACACAATACTTGATGAGGCGGTCAAAGATGACTTTAAGGACGGGCAGGTGTTTGGTTTGATGTTTGGATTTAGCAAGTAGATCATCTATGTAATCTTCCAATATGCAATGCATGATGTCATGGAAGATGTAAGTCATGGCTCGCTGATATGTAGCACCAGCGTTTTTGAGGCCAAAAGGCATGACTCGATAGTAGAAAGTCCCCCAAGGGGTGATGAAGGCATTCTTGTGTTGATCTTCTAGAGCTAGTAATATTTTATTGTATCCCGAGAAACCATCCATGAGTGATAGCATTTCATGGCTAGTGGTGAGATCAACTAGTTGGTCAATGCCTAGTAGGGGGAAATCATCTTTGGGACAAGCTAGGTTGAGGTCATAGAATTCCATGCAAATACAGAGTCCCCCTATCACCTTTGTGACAGGAATGATGTTAGAAATCCATTGGGGATAGTCAATGGGTAAGATAAAGGAAACTGAGAGAAGGTGTTGAAGCTCTTCTTTGACCAGAAGAGAAATGTGAGGATGCATTTTCTGTAGCTTTTGTTTGATGGGTTTGGCATCAGGGATGGTTTCAATATTGTGGACCATGATTTTTGGGTCAATACCAAGCATATCGGCATAGGACAAGGAAAACGCATTGCTATGGTCCCGAAGGAAAGAGGTGAAGGATTCTTGTTTAGTGGAACATCTAAGGATTGGCTGATCTTTAGAATGTGTGGGTCATCCTAAGTGTTAATGTTGATTTTGATGGTCAATTCATTCAACATGGTTTGCATCTCAGAAGGTAACGGCCAATGAGTATAAGAATCTTCCGCACTAAGGTAAGTGAGGATGGATTCATTATGCTGGCATTGAATGATATTAATAGAAGGTGTATCGTCATCAATCATGTCAGGATATAGGAATGGGAGAGAAGAGGGAGCCTCGACATCATGTTGATAGGTCAGAGTTCCCAGGGAAATTGTGTTTACGAAAAAAAAGTTAGGAGGAATAGATTCAAGATCTATGGACGTCCATAGGTCTAGATGATAATCATGGGTGAATGAGGTGTGTAAGGTTTTTCATCTTGAATGAGGTTGACGTGAGCCTTCTTGGAAGGTGGTGCATTAAAACCAATGCCACTACGGTCATTGTGTTTATGAGAGGTATAGGAAATGATAGTATGGCGGCCCTGTTCATACAATATGAATCCAAATCCTTTCCACGCGCACCAGTGGAGGAAAGTGTTAGTGAAGTGGTGGTTAGAGAGGGAGTGTAGGTCAAATGAAAATGGTTGGGTTTGGGAAGGAGGTCCGAGTTTATAGGTGGAAATATCAAGTCCCCCATATGTTAGATTAGTGCGAAGGTGGGGAGGGCCATAAAGAAAAACCTCACATATGTGGATGTCATAATTGGGGTGTTGACGTAGGTTCTCATACTCTTGCCTCACACTACAATGTTAGTAGAAGATAGAAAAATAAAAAAAAAATGCAAAAGATCACCTAAAGGGTGGTCCCACCAGGTGTGTTAGAAATGTTGGAAATGAAACTTCCTCACCGATCAATGAATGAACTAGTAATAAAAGTAACTAGCAAATAAGAAATGCTTGAGGGTTTATGTTACCTTGGATGTGATATGATGGATGCACATGTGTAAAATGGATAATTCTCGATGTAATTTTACAAACCTACAAAACTAGAATGAATATGGATTAGATAGATTATGCGGGGCATGCCTAATAATGAGGTTCCAAAAAGTGATTAGCTTCCTTTCATAGATGTCAACCCCTGTTTGTTTGGAAAAAGTGAAATAAAGAATGTAATAGAAGATAACATGTAGAAATAGAAGTATTAATGAATTTGAAAAATGAATGGGATTGATTTAAAAATTGACTTCATTGAAATAATTGTAAAATAAAGGTTACCTAATCTAGGTTGACGGTGACCCAAACTATGCACAGGTAGGTCGATGATGACCTGGGAGGGTGGATTTGGATTGGAAGCCGAATATGCAGACCTACAAGAGTCTGAATTCAAAACATGATGCAATCGAGGTTTGTATATCACTTATAGAGGAGAACCAAAGGTATGGAGCTCTAGAAAGTAACAAAAAACAACGTCAAGAGAGGTTGGATTAACAAACTAGGCCTGAGTCGACAACTATCTAACAAGTTTGGCCATGACTGTAGCAGAATTAGATAAGGTCGAGGATGAGTGGATGAGAAAGGTAACCTGCAAGTAAATAGGATAGAAGATAAGGTTATTGGAGAAGTTATGAGTGTTGCTGAATCTGATTTGAACCTGCAAAAGGTTGGACACAAGCAATACAAAGATAATTTGATAAAAATCTCACTAAAACAACACAGAGATACCGATAAGCCTTACAAAAGATGATTATGAGTGATGCAAGCACACTAGAATGATGTTTGGGAGATTTGTGATTATTGGAGGAATGTTCAGATGAGAGAAAAAGTTCACAGGTCGCAAAAGAGTTCAGATGTTTTGCATGCATCTGATGATTTTTGGCAAGAAAATACTAGCTTTATAAGGTCAACGGTGATTGGGTTGGGTCACCGCCGATTACGGGGAAAGTTTCCCTAATGGGACTATATAATTTGATTTTGGCATTTTCAAGAGTTGGCCTAATGCTTTAAATCATGTAGGTGGGATTAGATTGCTTGGGGATAAATTTTAGGTAGTTAGGGCATAAAAATAGATGGGAGAAAATATTAAAAAAGCAAGGGGATGAATTTAGGATAAAAGCATCCTAAATAGAAGGTTGGTTAGGGAAAGATAATGGGTATTAATTTATTAATAGGAATACAGATTAATATGGATGGGATAATTAGGTATATAAGATATTAAATGATTAATTAATTAATTAATTAATGTCACTTAATTAATTAATAAGAATTAGATGGGCATTTAATTAGATAAAGGGGATGAATTAAATAAATATGTGCATGCGGGTGATTAAGAGTATAGATACCAAATTTAGGTGTTTATACCGGCATTATCTGACAACTCCAAATTTTACAGTGCATAGTTATGATGTTCTGCCATTCCTGTTCATCATTTTTCTAGTCCATATCTGTTCTAGGATCACACATAAATCAACTAAGTCCTTTTCTCTCTTTCTTACACTTAGGGTTTCATATTTTAGTAGATTATTGCTTATGTCAAATATACACTTTAGCATTTACTTATCATAAGTGAATATGTACTTGGAGTTTAGCATAAAATTCTATTTTTGTTAAATCATTTGGTGAACTCATATTCGAACATTCTTTGATTCTCATTTTGCCTCTTTTATCCAATCTTCTTTAATGACTCCTCAAGTTTCCTTGCATCAGTTTACTCAAATGCACCCACCTTGTAAAGATGTTCTCCAAAAATCCTTAGAGAATATGTATATCCCTCACAATATGCCACTCACTCAAGTAAGTTTCATTTTTTATCATTTATCTAATGATTCTATTGCTCCCAATCTTCCATCCAATCAACCCATCTTAAATTCCATTCAATATTTACACTTTTTGTTTCATGATAAAATTTAGGCTATGAAATCCACAATGACATCTCTTAAAGCTGAAATCCAAGGTCTCAAGGATGTTTCTCAAGCCCATGTTTGTTATTATTCTACATCTAATCCTCACTCTATGTCTTCTACATGTGCTTATATAAGTGAACCCTAAGTCTTACCGCTCCCTGTACCTCTCAAGTTTGATTCAAATGTTGAGAAATATGAAATTCTTCCTCAAATACTCAATCATCAATTGATCAAATTTTCATCTACTCATTACTATCCTCCTTATCAACTTTCACAATATCAAGGTAATCCATATTACAATTATCATCAAACTAATAGAAATAATGACAATGATTGCTATGCTCTAAAATGAAAAAATGACCACCTTAAGCATTATGGTGTCATTTTATTTGCTACAAAAAATGCTACATATTCATATCCAGTTGTTACATCCCATTAGGTTCCTAAATATGATTCATTTATGTCTAATGAGCATCATTCCATCACTTCTAATGTTCCTTCTTCAGTCACTCAAATGTCACCTATACAACCCACTCCAACTAAGTAATCATCTCTTAAGGTCAATCCTCCACCACCTCCTCCTATTTAGTCTTCTACAACGTCACCAAATCCTAAGAAAACTCCTCTAAAAATCAGTCCAACACCTCCTCTAAAGTCATCTACCACATTATCAACTCTAATTAAGCACACTCCTCTAAAAATTGGTCCATCACCTCCTCCTCTGAAGTCTTCTATAACATTATCAACCCCACATAAGCTACTACCAATCCATTTTGTTAAACAAACTATACCTTATATTGATGGCCAAGTCACATTTTAAGCTCCACCACCATGACATGTTCCTTCTCTAAATAAAACACTTGGGGGCATCATGCTCACTTTATCCCTCCTAGCAACATCAATTGTCTACCATTTCTACTCTTACGCTCAATGCTTTATACTCCCTATTTCTAGGTGATCTTACATAACTTGATACACTTTATATCGTCACTATCCTATGACACACTCTTATGCTAAGGTTCACACTTGAGTGTTGAGGGAATACTACATTTATGAACCTCACCTCTTATACACTCTATGCTCTTCGATTCATGATATATCTTTCTAGATCCTCTTTCAAACCATTTCCCAATGACACACTCTTGTTCTGTGGTTCATTCTTGATTGTTAAGGGGTATTTTATTGTGAGCATAATAAACTTGCAAAGCTAATTGAAATAGACTAACACCTAGTAGTCTAAAAGCTAAGATAAATCTAATATAGAAAAATTACGATAAGAGCTTAAGGGAAACAATTTATTTAATGCATAATAATGATAAAACCATTAAATGCTAAGCCATTCCTACTCTTTGTGATTGCTACCTAAAGAATGAACCTAATTATATAACCTAACAATAAAATTAGTGTTGTTTACCTCAAGAATTGAGGATGAGATCTCACCAAGAAAGGGCTACAAGGACATATTTGGATCTTCCCATGCTCCTAAATTCAAGAGAATGGATGCAAGACAAAGAAGCTATTTCAAATAATGGAGAATGACTCAAGATCAAAGTGCCTATAGTTTTCACTAGTGAAAATGAGGTATAAGAAGAAAGGGAAGGAAGAGGGTTATTTATGTAGATTTCCTGTTTGAGTAAGGGTAGCGATTTGGTAGATGTGGGATAAAACCCAACTAAGAAATGTAAAAGGATATACATGTTTAATAAAGGATGTGCACTTTATGGGAGTTGAGAGGGGTTTAATTAATCAAATGTGATTAATTAATAAGTAGGGATAAGCTTGTAGAAGCTATTTAGAAGGGATTTTGAGGGAAATTGACATGATTTGAGGGATGTAAGAGGGGAATTTAACCAATAAAAGAGGTTTTATTGATTAAAATAGAAGGCTTAATTAACTAATAATGTTTAATTAATTACTTAGAAGTGGATTATAACTAATGAAAGGTCATTAATTGGCATCCAAAATGGGGGAAGGGTTAATTAATTAACAAAATGTAATTAATTAACCAAAATGAAGGGAAATGTTATCTAAGTAGTGAGAAAGTGCTAATTATTACGGAAATGATGAGAAAGAGGATAATCAATGTAATTTTAGTATTAAAACTGCGTAAGAAGATTTTAGGTGTCTATATTTGCCCCTCTTTGAGGTAGCATAAGTGACTCCACTTCAAAGATAGTAGAAATTTAAAGAAAAGTAAAATTTAATTAAGGATGTGCACTTTATGGGAGTTGAGAGGGGTTTAATTAATCAAACATGATTAATTAATAGGTAGGGATATACTTGTAGAAGCTAGTTAGAGGGGATTATTATGGAAAAATCATAGCACCCCTGATTGCTCACAAGCGAATAGTTAAGAAAGTCAGTGTGATTTTTCAAACATGGAGTTATCCCAAAGTGTGGGGCTTTAAAATTGGGATAACCCTCTGAAGAAGGTCGGCTTCCTATCCTATCCTAGTGTCAACTAATCCAAAGTGAAGAGAGATGCAGATACTAACCCTTCTCTAATATTTTCCAATGGAAGACAAAGATAGAGATAACATGCATAAAAATTAAAACCTACTATAAGGGAAAGTGATGAACCAAGATGGAATGTTGAACAGTCCTACACAATGAAACACAACACTAGTAGAACCTTGTAATGAAAACAATAACAACACATTATAACATTGTATGATAATGAAAGATTAGAAAGTTGTAATAGAACATAGAAGATAGTATGTAACATCCATAGATACAATTTGATTTCTCTCATAGTTGATACAATACATCACATTTAGGGACAAAGGAACATATATTTTGTATTATAATGTTCAATAGGGAGCTTTGGAAGCTTCACAAATATCTTGTAGACAAGAAAGAAGAGAGGGGCATATACAAGGTGTCCAACCTTTTGAAAATGAGTCCCTTTTTACATTATATAAGAAGAATGAGAATATGGGAGAGAGCAAGGAAGATTAAAATCTGGGTTTTGAGGGGCCTAAAATGGATTAGCCAAATCACCTACAATAATGTATAGGTCTCCTTGTGCTTCCCATGCCTCAGTGGTACTTGGCCTCCATGCTTGAAAGTTGAGTGTTCATGTGTTGATAAGGAACTTCCATACCTACAACCCATAGTTCATTGTTGAGAATTTTCGAAACACTTGTAAAAAATGGTCAAACGTATTTCCTCATTTTGGGTGAATTCACACTATATATTTCTTACTTCTCTTTCCATAGACTAGTATGTTGTGTCCAAAAATGGTGATGTACAGAGCTTTTTAGATAGTCAACATTTTGTGTACATCTAAGCACTTAGTCAAAAGTTCATGGCCATCTAAAGATTCAGGGTCCCACCTAGTTACAATAAACTGCGAGTGATTCATCTACCTTGCATTCATAGCTTTGACCCTACATCGCATCTTCTGACAAGTTGATAATTTAATAGGACTTTGGATGATAAATTACCCAAGATATGGAGGTTTGATAGTTTGGAGGTCACTGATCAATAGTTCACTTTCTTGAGCTCCATCGAAACCTTAGAAATGCTACACCACCCATCGAAGTCTCAAATCTGAACTTCATGTTACAGTACCACTCAACTACATGTGAACTGCGATCTCCAAGGAATCCACATACCCCTTACATGTCACTTGGCTCAAACTAAAAATTCCAAAATTTCAACTTTGGGTTTAGCAGCCTTTTGAATGCATTCGGGGGTTCAGGTTTTAGGATTTTGGGGTTCCATATTTTGGCCCTTTGGGTCTTCTGGGATGTTGGGGGTTCATCGTGCTGGTCAAGCTTCAGCATGTAAAAAAAGCCTAAAAAGATCCTTTGAAATGCAGAAACTCCCAAAACTTGAAGATTCCAACTCTTCCCAACTTTCCATATCGGCTTTGTGTCTTCAGAGCTTCGGGGCACTGTTCACATACTTGGATTCTCTGAAACTATCCCACTTCAGTCTTCTCGCTATCCTCGAACTCCAAAAATAACTCATCGAAACCACCTAAATTAGAAAATCATAGACGTTTTTCACACTTCTTTCTGCCGAGTCCCTGAATTTGACCTAGACGTTGCTTCCCAACGATGCCAAGTCACCTCTGAAGTCTAAATTTTTTACATTAGAGCTCCTTCATTCCCTAAACTCCTCTGCAATGTGCTTGTCCTGATTCAACTCACACAAAATGAATTAAAAATGTAAGATCCCATGGCTACATTCAACCGTCCACACCGATGTCAACCTTTCCGTTAGGTCTTGTCTTGACCACATTTGGACTCTAAGGGGACCACATCATCTGAGCAATTTGATGAGCTCGTGGGGTCGAACTACCTGTCAGGTGAAAGATCTTTTGATCCTTATATTATCCATCAGAGCATGCTTGAGCTATAAATGATAGCTTGGTCACTAATCTAGAGACCCTATGGGTTTTTTTACCTGAGTTTTTATAGAACTTCTGACCTTAGGGATTTGCACCATTTTTTAGACTGTTAATTTTCACATGGGAAGCCCATAAAAGACCCTTAAAGTGATTTTGTGAGAGCGGATTTTTGTCTTGACCTAGAATTTTCACTTGATTTTTGTCACAAAAGTGGGGCCAACCCGACCCCTTTTCACCCTGTTTAAGTCCGCATGTATTTTATTTTTCCTGAATGACATTAGGAACTATGTCCTATAAGTGTTCCCTAGACCATGAATTTCCTGTGACAACTCATCAGTTTCATGTGTGGAGGCACACTACCAGTGTACAATGATACAACTTAGGTGCTCTAAAACTATTTTCCAATTTAGGCACTTGAGGGGTAAAATTGGATAACCTAGCTGCTTTAACAAGACCATAGCCCCTGTATTTGCACTTAGAGAGATGTAGATCCTAATTTAAAAAGTACAGGGGTGAAGAACCCCCCTTTTAGCAGCAATGTTGAAGGTAGATCCTTGTTGATAGGAACCATAAGTTCTAGATAAACTCCATCCAATGTAGATGGTTGGAAGGTTGAAATGTTGCTTTTGACATCCCATGTCCATGAAGGGGCCTAATTCTCCCAATGTACATAAGACTTGGATGATGCCTTCGACAAACACTACGTGTTGTCCAAGTTTTAAATAAACCTTCTTGGAGTTAACTAAGTCCCCTTCCTAGAAGGTTCTTTCCTTGGCCTTCTTGTCAAATGTCCTCTTGATCATATCCTGATCCTTTTCCATGGTTTGCATAACATGTATTTTTATTTCTTCCAATTCCATCAATTCCACATAACTAACTTCCATAGGTTCAAAATCAGACAACTCCAACTGTTTCATGAGTTCTAATGCTGACAACTCAAGTGATATAGGCAACACTGCCTCTTTCTTATAGACTAGCTTGTAAGAGGAATTGCCTGTCGAGACCTTTGGTGTGATCTTGTCAGCCCACAAGCCCAAATTTAGGTTTGTATGCCACATCCTTTGGTTTTCATCTAGAGTCCTTCTAATGATTCTTATCAAATTCTTATTTTTGGACTTTGCATGTCCGTTACTCTTTGGGTAATAGTTTGAAGAGGTACTAAGATATATCCATAATGTAGCCAAATTATGAACAAACTTGATATACTACAAATAATATGAACTCCAAAAGAAAATAGATATCATTATTTTTTCCTGAATAATGAATTATAATGTTTCATAATTAGGAAAACAACTCCCAACTCGAGTTGTCAAGAAAACTCTAACTTGACTAAATCTACTCTGGGTGGCAGAAATTACTATTTTTAACTGTTCACTAGAACCTGCTATTCTTAGTAAGTTTACATGCTTATTAGTACAAGAACAAAAATTTCCATACATCTTCTACATTCCTAAATTAGAGGAGCTTTCAACTTTCTAACTCATAATGTAACTAATAGACTAAAATTAACTAATGCCCAAAAATAGGAAAAAACCAAACTACAACTTAAATCCCAATTTTCAGCCTCAAGATGGTGGATTTAGGGCCCAAAAATGTGCCAAAAATTTCCCCAATTGGTAGGGAGATTTTCTTCTGCATTTGTCTCATCAGAACATGTGGTTTAAAAAAAAAAGGACTCAAACGGAAACCCAGAGCTCAAGTTATGACCTTGTCAAGTTCCTACTAATTTTGGCGTATCAATCCGATTCCTAACAACCCACTATGTGATCTTGGAACCTAGAAATGCCAATGCATTGTCTAATATGATAGTGGCTGGTACATAAAACCTAATCACTATCCCTTCATAGAAGTCTAATATGCTAGACTCATTTGCTTCCTTGAGAGCCCTTGCCTCGGCCCACTTTGTGAAATAGTTTGTTGCTGTCAGAATCCACTTATGACCTTGGCTCAAATTTAGATTGATGACCTCGATGAAGTAAAATCCCCATTGCATGAATGAATAGTCAACTAAAATTGGGTGCAATGGAAGTGTTGTTAGCCTTTCCTTTCTTGTGAAGAACATACATTTTTTACACTTTTTGATCCAGGTGTTTCCTTTCTTGTGAAGAACATACATTTTTTACACTTTTTGATCCAGGTGTAGCAGTCACTGACCACTATGGACCAATATTACCCTACCTTCATTATTTTGAGAGTTGTTACTCATGGGGAAAAATGTCGTCTGATCTCTCCACCATGAAACTCCTATAACACCTTGTCAATTTGACATGTTCCAATGCACCTCAATAGAATTCCATTGAAATCCTTCTTGAACAAGACACCATCAACAAGAACATATAGGATGGATTGTAATTTGAACTATCATCTCTTTGATTTGCTCATTTATGGAAGGCATAGTCCTGTTTATAGAAATTGTATCATGTATTGAGTCTAATAAGGAGTGGGCAGATTATCATTTGTTTTCTCCTGACTATCCTATAGCACCAAAACAACTTCCCTTCCATTACTTATTTTAACATGTTGGCTTGATGCTAACTGTTCACATAATCCATTTCCATGGACCAAATTAGTGACCTTGATCTCAATGTAATATTCCATAACACAAGTGATCCACCCTGGCCATTTCTCATTCAAATCCATGTTCAATAGGAATTCCTTAAATCCCACACGGGATACTAGCAGTTGGATAATGTTGTTTGAGACTAGGTGCTTGAATTTATTTAGGCTCCTGATTACTATGAGAATATGTTTCTCAATGAAGGAATATCTGACTTCATAGTCATCCAAACCTTGACTGAAGAAGGAAATTGGTTGTTTGGATCCCACTTTATTTTGTTGTACCAAGATTGCGGAGATTTTGTCCGAACCATCGAAGGCATAGAGCATGTAATCCTTGGAGAATTCTGGATTGATGAGAGTTGGAGCTTGAGATATAGCTTCCTTGATAGTTTTGAAACTTGCTTTGGCTTCTGTAGTCCAATTAAATGCCACACTCTTCTTCAACATCAATGTTATTGGCTTTACAAGAGTGGAAAAATTTGGTACAAAACTAAGAATGAAGTTGATCCTTTCTATGAAGCATTGAAGAGCTTTCTTATGGCGTGGAAAGGGAAATGCTTGAATTGCTTCAACTCTTTCTAGGTGAATTGTTAATCCCTCATTTGACACAATATGGCCTAAGAGATTTCATTCGTAAGCTAGGAATATGTATTTTTTAGGATTCAATGATACCCCAAATCTCCTCCACCTTTGAAAGACCTATCTTAGATGGAAGAGGTGACTATCTGCATTTTTTGAAAATACTATGATGTTGTCAAGATAGAAAAGCACTATTTTTTTTTATCAACCTGTTAAAATTCCATATCCATTACCATTTGGAAAGTGTCTCGTGCATTTGACAATCCAAATGGCATTTTCCTATAAGCATAGGTGCCCACTTAGTGGTGAAATCCATTTTGAACTGATCATCTTATTTCACCATTATTTGATTATACCCCGAGTAGCCATCCAGGAGATAAAATATTTATGAACCAGCTACCACTTGTAATATTTTCTCTATTGAAGGCAGCGGGTAGTGGTATTTGAGAGATGCCCTATTCAGATCTCAAAAGTATATGCACAATTTGATTTCTCCATTCTTCTTTCTGACCAACACCTAGTTTGTAACCCAACTAGAGTGCTTGATTGGAAATATAATACTCATCTTTATCAACTTGTTTATCTTTTTTTTCATTAGAGGTTCAATGTGTGGGTTGACTGGTCTTTTCTTTTTCCTGATGGGCTTAACATCCAGATCCAGTTCTATTGTATGTTGTGCCAACTTCAGATTGAAACCTCGCAAGTCTTCATAGCTCCACACGAAGACATCCAAAAATTCTTGAAAAAGTTATATGAAATCATATCTTTCCTGCTTAGTAGCTACTTTTCCAATTTGGAGTGTTTTGTCTTCCCCTACTGAAATCAGTTCTAAATCCTCTCCTTTGACCTGTATGTTGGATTTATCATAACTAAATTGGTCATTAGGATTGAATATTGAATTTAATGTTACTAAAACCCTTTGGAATCTTATTTTTCCATAGCTATACTACTTGATCCCTATACTTCTGCTCCAATCTCTCCTAGTTCCTAGCTGAAAATTCAGCTTCCTTTTGCAATAAATTAATGATCTGTTGATCATTTTAAAACAATTTCCATCTTATGTTGTTATTTAGAACTGATGGCCTTACAATCACATGGATATGGGGTAGTGTTTTATCCATTTTGATACTGTCCACCACATCAAATGTTGATCCAATCGCTGCAAACCTATCCATAACTTCATTCTTCTTCCTAGGTATGGACTCAATATTGAATGCCTCAAATTCATCTATAAGATCCCATACCTTGTTTTTGTAAATATTGAATAGGCCATTCTTTACAGCATGTTGTCCTCTAACCTAGTTCACAATTAGTTTTCTATCCTCGAACACCTACAAGTTTTTAATACCTCTTTTTCTGGCCCAGTGAAGTCCATGAATCAAATCCTCATATTCAGTTGTGTTGTTTGAACATGCAAAATGGAAATGAAAAGTTGAATAATACTTGATGTTCTATGGTGAAACCAACATTGCACCCCCTCCAGCACCGTTTCTGCTCCACGAACCATTGAAAAACAATTGCCAAACTTTGTTGTCATCCTTATTTGCTAGCTTGGTGATGTTGGGAATGGGTTAATTTTCTTCATGTACACAATATACACCCAATTCTTCTTCTTCCATTTCCTTGTATGAATCAAACACATGCCTTTCTATTTCCCATTCATCCAGAGTCAAATCAGGAATACCCTCAGCCTTAGTACTTGTTTCTAGATCATTTAAACATTCTTCGTGATCAAATACTGAGCAATTTTCATTAATTGGGCTTGTTACATGAGGCTCAATAAGGAAATTGGTAATTGGTTCTGACTTGATTATAACCTTAGCTCTATATCTTGTTCTGAATAGCATGTGTGACTAGTCTACTGATAGATATCCTCCAATTTTTGCAATGAAGTCTCTTGATAAACTTAGTGTAAAGAGTGGTGGCAAGTCAACTATTGACACATTTTGCAGAACTGTGACATTTGGGAAAGAATGTAGTGTAAGACTTAACCCTTTGATGATCCTAACCATTCCTCCTAATTTTCCATCGAGTTACACAACTCGTCTTAGCACTAGATCATACTTTAGACCCAATTGGTCTACTATTTTCTTTGGCATCACTGAGCTACTTTCCCCTGAATCGATCATTTAGTTGTGTACCAAGTGGTTCCCAAAAATCAAAGATATATAGAATGGCGGAGGCTTCAAATTATTTCTTGGTTGACCCCCATTTTGTTGCACTACATTAATGAGAACTTTCTCCTATCTTTGGTTTGATCCATTCGAGGCAGGCTAATTGGCCATTATAGCTTGCAAAAAATCTCATTATCCTAGGATTGCTAGTGACTCCCACATGGAAATCCACACGTGCATTTTTTTCATCTGTTCGATGATGTTGACAAGGGATGGATTATCATTTTTTCCCCCTTACTTATCACAACCTTTTCTGGAACCTGAATAGACACATGTGTTGTTGCAATGGGTGCCTTAGGTTGATTTGATAGATTTAGAGCTGCATTTGGTCTACTAACTCCTTATCATGTAAGGGTGTCCTGAGAAACAACAAGGTTAGATGGTTCCCACTCCTCTATGTTCCTCTTCTTTGACTATGTATATTAGAAACCACACACTAGAAAGGAGATTGATTAACTTTGTAGAATTCTTCTATTTTCCAATTGACCAATGTGGTTTCCATTGGAGGTGCCTCTTGTTAGGTTTCTCATTGCTGATTTCCCTCCTCACTTGGTTCTTGGGACACACCAATGGTCTGCACCATTAGAGCCTAATTCAGTGCACCATTGAAACAAGTTGATTAATTGTGAGGTAGATTGTAGGGGTAACAACACTTGTACTTCTGTGCCATGTTGTTTTGAGTTAGAACCAAGGATCTTGATGTTGAAAGTGCATTTGGATCATATGGTTGGAATGGTCTGATAGTTTGAGGTTGTATTTAGTTTGGGTTTTGATTTACATTTTGAGTTTGTGGTCTATTTTGTTGATATGGGGGTCTGGATTGATATTGAGTTTGAGGTTGATATGATCTAGAAATATGAGCTTGATGTCTTTTGGTAGTCACTAGCTCATTTCCTAGGTTTTGGAGTTTCTTCATAACCTCTTGTAGTTATTTATAAGTTCTTGGAGAATTTGATGCCTCACTATTGTTTTGATTCTTAGGAGCTTGTATAGGGGCCATTTTGGGTGTTTGACTAGTAGTAGGATTACTTATTTTTGGATAGAGAAGCATAAGTGGCCTATGTGCAAGCTTTCTAGCTTGAATCAAATAGTTTTCCACCCTAATAGCTATGTCATAGGCCCCTTAGTGTTTTTTCTCCCATTGATTGAATCATCATAGCAATGTCAGAATTATGGGCCTTTAAGACATAGAGGAATGCTCCTTCCACAGCTAGCCTGATGACTATTGGAATCTTGTCCCATGTCCGTTGAAAAGGGAAATTAAAGTCTATAATTTGTTTATTAGGAACCCTTTTAATTGTTGTCAATTATTCGAATAAAGACATGTTTTCTTCCCTCTCTCCAAACTAGTTGCAAAGAGATGAACACAATTGATTCCGTTTCTGAATAGATATTGTTGTCAAGCTCCTGAATAATTGTAAGGCCTTACCCTTGAAAGATGAAGCTAAGAACTTGATTGCAACATCCATTTCATTAATTTCATGAATTGCACAAACATTGGCAATGTATTAGATGTGGTTAATAGGTGTTGTGTGATTTTCCCTTGTGAAATAGGCAATATTCTTTAATGCCACAACTGGAATTAGATTTTGAGAATTTAGGGCAAATGGACTACTGCCCGTGAAATTCACAAAGGGATTTGGTGGCCCTTGTGGTTGTTGCTGATGTGCCATTATGATTGGACTTATAACCCTATTTTATTAGAGAAAAGGTCTACCAAGTGGAGGTGTAGACAAAGTCCTATTAGGTGGAGATGATGAACTTTGTGTTCTTCTTCCTCTCCTTCCTCTTCTTGGTGATAATTGTAGGTAGAAAAATAGTCCCTCTTCTCTAGTATCAGACCTAGTATGAACTCTTCTCATGTACTTGGGAAACCTACCCTGCCACACCATTAAATTTTATCCCTTTGGAGTTTCTAGATGTGTTGGGAAATGAGCCTCTAAAGGATATATTTTTCCAAGTCACACACCAAACTTGAAAAAATTAGAATAATTTTTTGAAGGAATTGTATGTTTGATCTTCTGGAGTTTGACATTTGTTTTCAAATGATAGTCCTAAAAAACTTAAAAATGCAAGACTTACGAATGTCTAAAACCTTGAAATCCAAAGTTTAGAGAACCCCAAAATCTTGAAAACCGAAATTCTGAAATCTTGAGATGTCTGAAATCCCAAAATTTAAAAAACTTTGAAATTTTGAAAATAAAAATTTGAAAAAACTAAAAATACCTTTTTGAAGATTATCCACTGATCTATCTACTAGTGAAATTTGGATTTGTTTCAACTAAGAGAAACCCTTGAAAAATTGATTTTGGAACTCTACCTGTGAGGTGAAAGGTCCAAAATTTTAAATTTGTAGTTTTCTAACTCTGAATTTCTTTAAAATTCCTTCAAATCTCATGGAAAGACTTCTTTCTCCCACCAGTCATGCCAAAATTGTTAGTTTACTCACACAATGGCTTACAATTTGTTGTTTGATAATGAGACGCCTCTGAAAGATGATACAAATATAACTCATGTGATGTCCCACCGTGCGTGCCAAAACTGTTATGGAAAAATCGCAACACCCTTGATTTCTTGCAATTGAATGGTTAAGATAGTAAGTGTGATTTGTCAAACATGGAATTATCCTAAAGTGTAGGAATTTGAAATCAGGATAAACCTCTGAAGAAGGCTGACTTCTTATCCTATCCTAGTGCTAAATACTCCAAAGTGAAGAGAGTTACAGATATAACCCTAATCTACTATTTTTAAGGAAGATAGAGATAAAGATAATATATGAAAATAAAACCTACTATAAGGGAAGGTGATACACTAAGAAGGAGTGTTAAACAACCTGCACAATGAATACATCACTACCAGAACCTTGCAATGAAAACATCAACAATACATAATAAGCTTGTATGCAATAAAAGATTAGAAAGTTGGAATAGAACAAAAAAGAGGGTTTGAAACATCCACATATATGATTTTATTGCTCTCAAAGTTGATACAATACATCACATTTAGGGCCAAAGGCATAAATTTTGCATTATAATGTCCAGTAGGGAGGTTTGGAATCTCCACAAATCTCTTACAGAGAAGAAAGAAGGGAGGGGCATATACAAGGTGTCAATTTTTAAAAAATGAGCCCCTCCTTACAATATATAGGAAGAATGAGAAAAAGTGAGAGAGAAGGAATTTGAAATCTTTCTTCAACCACGCTAAAATGTATTAAAATCACCTATAACAATGATGGGTGCCACTGTAAAACCCATACCTCCATGGTACCTTGCCTTGTTGGGAAAGAAATAAAGCCCATAGCTTCATCATTTTGGTAGGTGAGACATTTGGACACATTCCTCTAAAATGGCAGACTGTATTTCCTCATTTTGGAATACTTAATCTTACTAAAATTAAGAAAACCATTTCTTGTGTAGAGGACACTAAGAACTTTCAAAAAAGTCATATTTTGTGCAAATCCAAGCTCCCAGTCAAAAGTTATGGCCATATGAAGATGAGAGTGCCAAACTACAATAAATGGGAGTGGTTAATCTACCTTTTCAGAGCTTCGAACCTATATCACATCCTCTGAAATATAAAATTTCAGACTTTAGGGATTCAAAACTTTGAGTTTTTATACTTTAGAGGTCGTTGTCACTGTTCACCTTACTGAGCCTATGAAACCTCTGAAATTTCAAAACCTAGAAGTTTGAAATTCAGACTTCAATTTGTGATTTACGTACCTTGGGATTACAACGTTCCAAAATTCCAAAACCCTAAATTACAAAATTTAGACTTCAGGTTTTATATCTTTGTGTTTTCAGAGATTCAGGTTTTGGGATTTCAGGGGTTCAGGTTTCAGAATTTTGGGGATTCGAGTTTCAGGATTTTTCATCTGACTAAGAGCCAAAATGTTCTAAAATGTTGAAACCCTGAAGTCTAAAATTCAAACTTTGGGTTTTGGACCTTTGTGTCTTCAGGCTCATGGCACTATCCACCATCATGGGTTCATGAAATATCTGAATCTCCAAAATCCCGAACTTTGAAATTCAGAGTTTGGGTTTAGAAATATCTTCTCCCTTTTTTATGTTTCTTTCCACTGAGTCCCCTAATTTCACCTAGGCCTACCTTCAAACGAAATCATCTCCAAAGTCTGAATTTCATACTTTAGAGCTCCTTCATTTCCTAAAATCCTTTGAAATGTGCTTGGTTTGCTTCAAATCACTCGAATCAAATTCAAAATGTAAGCTCCCATGACTGAATTGATCCCTCCATTTTATTTCTGTGAGGTCATGTTTGTCCAATTTTCCTTGAGGGTAAAAATAAGATAATAGGGATTTAGAGGAGAATTAATATGATTCGAGGGATGTAAGAGGGGAATTTACCCAATAAAAGGGGTTTTATTGATTAAAATATAAGGCGTAATTAAGTAATAATGTTTAATTAATCACTTAGAAGTGGATTATAACTAATGAAACGTCGTTAATTGGCATCCATAATGGGGGAAGGGTGAATTAATTAATGAAATGTCATTAATTAACCAAAATGAGGGGAAATGTTAGCTAATTAGTGGGAAAGTGCCCATTATTATGGAATTGATGGGAAAGAGGATAATCGGTGCAATTTTAGTATTAAAATTACATAAGCAAATTTTAGGTGTCTACATTTTCCCCTCTTTGGGGTGGTATAAGCGTTCAAAGATAATAAATAGTTACAGATAAGTAAATATTTTTGAAGGGATAGAAGAAAATTTAGTAGAATGAATGATACCTCCTCGAGTGTCAATAGGGTGATGGAAGAGGTTAATCAACGATTGAAAAAGAGGAAGGAAACAAATATAAGAAATGAAGGGGGAGGGGGGATAAAAGGTGATCCTTATTGCCCCAGTTATATTGAAGAAAAGGTGTGATAGAAGACAATGAGAATGAAGTAAAATGAAGATGAAGAGAAAGGAAATATTGCATCCAGTTGATGTAAAAACAACCTTTTTTCATCATTTTGCTTAATGATCTACATCATTGGACATACCAAAATGTAACAGACATACCACATTGCTTGATGAGAAAGTAAACAAGAAGACACACAACTAAACAAGTACTGACAAATATGCTAAAAAAAAAATGTTCAAGACATTTGTACTAATGTTTTTGTTATCTAGTTTTAGATTCCACCTTTTCGAGTTACATGAAAAGGGTTAAAAATGACACCCCAAACAACAATATATTGCAAGGTGAATAAACAGAGGACATGGAAGTCCTATGAAAAAGTAGACATGCCCTATGAAATAGTACCATGAAACTCATTTGTGCAAGGAAGTACAAACATAATAGGTGAATTAAATTTTATTAATGGAGATAGGCCAAAACGACCCTCACGTCACACGCAAGAATATGCAAGAATTGAAGAGAGATGTTTTCTAGGATGATATTTGATGTTTGAGGACATTGTGTTCAAAAAATTCAATTGAGTAAATGTTGTGTTTACTATTTTTTTGATTTTTTATAATATATAAATTTTTACCAATTTTTAGGATTTTTGAGTTTTTACTAATTTTTAGGATTTTTGAATTTTTACCAGTGTTTTGGGTTTTTTGAATAACCAATTTTTTTAGTTTTTGTGATTTTTGGAAGAAAATTAGTTAGAAGAATGAAAATATATGTGGTTATTTCCAAAAATTGATGGGAAGAAAAAATATGCTCCAGATAGTAGAAAGGGTCACAGAGAAGCAAAACCATGCCCTAACGTAGCAAAAACGAGAAAAAATGCTTATTTAATAAAAATAATCATCGTGGTGAGTGCTGGAAGAAGATAGAAGAATCAAGACTATCCCATAGTGCTCTGGGGGTGAGAGACATGATGAAATAGGTCAAAATGACTATAAATAGCTGGGTGGGAGGGTAAAAATCCATCGTGATGAGTTATCGTTACCCTACCCTTATTGAGTTTTGAGTGGATTTCACTCTGATTTGAGAGAGAAATGGAGCAAGTTCAGGACTGCAAGCACTGTGCAAACATAGTTTGAGACTACATGAGGTTTCCCAGGGATGGTCTGCAAGTATGCAAAATAATGTTTTTGAGTTTTGAGTGCACTTTTTAGTTTTTAGGGTAAAAATAATTGGCACGATGACACTAGCATGACCCCTGAGGCTCACAAGTGTGAAGGGGGTGCACTAGTGTAAAACTATGCGTGCAAATGTTAAACTAAAAATGAGGGTTAATAGGGGTATGTTAATGTTAAAACATGAACACTAGTGTCAAACTGAGGGCGTTAGTGATAAGGAGTGCTAATGCTAAAATGGGTGCATTAGTGATGAAAGGAAAGTGCTAGCGTAGATGGTCAGCTTTGGATAACTTTAGAAGAATTTAGGATCATTTTAGAAGTTCTTAGTGATGAGTAGAGGAAATTAGATGATGTTTATAAGAATAAATGATGTTAATGAAGTGTGACACATGATTTTTGTAGATTAAATTATCCATATTGGAGACACATGAGTGACACAAGCAATTTTGAGCCTATGAGGATAATTTTACACATTTCGAGTGTATCTACTTGGAGATTACACTAGATGTCATAGGTTTGTCGTATATGGCTCATATACCACAGATTACATTTAGGCTCCCAACAGGTGAGATAAGCATCACCTTGGAGGACGTATGACACATACTTAGAGTTCCCATTTAGGTAGATTGGTGATGTACGATGGTGATCACACCTGTCTTTTGCAATGTATTGGGGAGATGTTTAGTTTACCTGACATACCTTGTCAGGGCATTGTAGTTGACCTGTACTGATGTTTCACAGATTTCCAGTTCTCATGGATACCAGTATATTTGATGGCTCTTATCAAAGGCATTTTACTACTTGACAAGACTGGCATACGCTTTCCATTGGGTCTGACCGGGGTGTTACATGGTCTCATGAGTGGAGAGGTCTATTGCTGGGGCTAGTGCTTATTAGCCCATTTATACTCAGACCTTCATTTGATAGTTTATCTCCTTCTAAAGACCTTGGGTCCAACTAATTTGTACAAATATGGGCATGGGACCACATCACGATAGGACACCCACTAGGAGTGATGTAAGTTAAGGATCCTAATGAACCATATTTTATGGGTTGGGCACTAGTTGGTGATGACATTTACTCACATATTTGAGACACAACACACTATCAGTGGGTGTTTGATGATCTACAACTTCACATGGCTACATGACACCCTTATAGATTATATCAATGGTCACATGATGCCATAGAGTTGAGTACTACAGAGGTTGATCATTTCATTATTGGCAATATGAGTCATATCATGGAGTGATATCGAGTTGATAGAGTACAAATATATCTAGGCCACATCCAGGTGATTTTTTGAGACAAGATGTGGTAGGGACGCAGGGCTTGAGAGAATTTTGATATTGGCACACAGATAAGATAGTGGCGAGCCTATGGAAGCTTCAGAAAGGATGATCCATAGCCTTGGGTTGCATATCCATAGGGTGTAGATCTTGGGACTACCCCAGACTATGTATCATGGTATGCTATAGTGTTACCACAATGACTTACCATACCATAGGACATGATAGATATAGGGGTTGCTATTACAACACATGTTGGGCCCATAAAATATTGGCTAAGTACAAGAAGGCGCATGGGTGCACAAGGCCTATTTGAAGAAGGGTGCACAAGGAGAAAGCATGCAGGACAGGGTTTTAGGAGGGTTTTAGTAGAACCAGTGGTGTGCGCAAGGCAGAGAAAAGATCATGGGACATAGCCATATTTGGCATATGAGGTAGAATACAAGGAAATCATGACCCAAAAGAGAATGTGGAGTGGATAAGGTTCCATCCTTGCAACTTGGTGCCCATGGAAGGAATATACCTTGCGATAAAAGATTCTAAAAAGTCATCATGGAAAAGGATGGAGAGCTGACAAATAAGGAAGCATGCTCCCATGGAGAACCACTTGGACACTTGGCACTTGATCTACACCTTTAGAAAGGTATGGTGGTGCTTGCTAAGGCTATAAATATAAACACTTAACAGAGAAAAATATATAGAAGGAGAAAGAGGTGAAGCCATGCAGGATTACTATGAGAGCTCCATAGGTTGGGTTTAGAGGATTTGTAGGATTATGTTGTACTAAGGGGATGGGTTTGAACATTTTTCTTTATACTATAAAGGACTTAAGTCTAGTTTTGATGCATGACATTGGTCTACATTATCATATGGATATGTGATTTCTTGAGCTACTGTAATGTGGTTATCAACATGCTTAATATGAATATATGTGTGGTTCCATTTCTACTTACACATGTATGGATCAATTATATATATATATATATATATATATATATATATATATTTCATATGAATGGGTGTAAACCCTTGTGCATTTCTTTTCTATTATGATTCAGATCTATGTTTGATAAAGCTTTTCTTATATGAATGAACACATTGGTATAGAATCTGTTCTGAGCTCTAAGATGAATGTATAGTTCCTTTCTAATTTGTTCATTTAAGTTTCTATCGTAAATAATGCACTCTCACATAAATCACATAAAGGAGGGACTTGGTGCCCGCACATGCCTTGGGTGAGTGCCTAATTCCCATTGGGTGATAGGCCAGAGTACATGGGATTTTCTTGTTCTTTGAGAAGGGAATAAAAATGACTACATCTTGGTTCGGTTGTCGGGACCTCTTTTCAAAGTTATTATGAGAAATAACATACGTTTTTGTCTTTGTGATGTGTAATGATAGATTGCACCTAACTTTAGAAAGTGTTGAAACATGGTTCAAGAGCATAGAGGACGAGTTTTCTCAAAGATTTAGTACTGGACCTGATTTCAGTATGCGTGGATGGGTAGAAGAGAACCTATATAATCAGCTATATGAGACATTATTTTTCTCCTTCCCAGTAGAGCTATGCAAAAGGATCTCAGTATACACATCCAGATCAATCTAATTCTGTATATCACATGTGTGGACCCAAGATGACTATCAAAGGCTGCATGATGGAGATATGATGTGGACACATGCTATTTATCACTAGTGGAAGAGGGTGCTGACTAGTTATACTTTGGAATATGCCATTTCAATGTATTCTTTCCTGGAGATCGCTGAGTTTGAGTTTCTGAGGGAGCCTAGAGGATCATTTTTTCATGATATTCCTCTGGCTGTGAATATCTTGGTCATTACTTTGAGTTTAGAAGCATTCCCCATGGCTATATAAGCTCTCCGAGTGCTAGGAGAGGAAGATAGGGTGGAGGAAGATGACATATGTTGTGGTTAAAAAGGAAAGGGAGGAGAGGTGACTCAAGGATAATGAAGCTCATGAAAGGGAGATGACTATACAATGCAAGGTAGAAAGTGTGATGGATCTATGGAGGCAAATGTTATGGGAGGGTGTTGAATTTCATGTGGAGAACATATAGCCTGAGTAGTCTGTGTTACCCCATCCTGGAAAGAATGTAAGAGAATCCCTTCAACTTCTGATGAGAGTTTTTCACTTGGAGAAAGAAGAGCCATTGGCACATCTGAACCCACCTGGAGACCAATCCCTGGCATTTGGTTTTCTAGATCAAGGGAAGAGTATTGTTAACCTAGTTTGTATCGGTGGAAGTAACCATCGGTGCCCAGGAGATATAATTTTTCATTTGGGACTTATATGGCTGTACATACCATTCTAGTGTTTGGAGGAATTTTTTGGGAAAAGTGTTAATAAATAAGCCTTTGGTATCACATCTGGGAGTGGTGCGGGGTATACTATTGGTAGTGGGACATTATCACAAACCATCGATGTGTAGTTCAATGGGATGTTGGGAACCCTTGGCGTGACCACTTCAGGACCCTGGTGGATCTAGTGGATCTGGTGTGTTAGGAGGAATATGACCTTGTGGATCTGGTGGATCTAGGAGGAATCAAGAGGAACATGACCTGATGGGACCCAGTGGATCTAGTGGAGGGAACAACAGAGGAAACACCGGAGGAAACCAAGGCTCTGGATCAGGAGGACAAGGACCCCAACCACCCCCAAGTGTTTTTTGAGATGTCTTTGCACTTACCAAACTATAGGGGTATTGAAGATGTTACAGAGCATGTGCACAAGTATGAGTTACTATGGCACATGAAAGGGATCACTAGCATGGAGTGGAAGGAAGCTAATTTGTTTGTAACTACATTGCAAGGGCATGCACGCATAGCTGGTATAGGAAGTATGAACCCCATAAAAGGTGGTAGACTATACAGTGTTGAAAAATTCTTTCCTCAGAGAGTTCCATATTCCAGAGTTTGAGCAGAAGAGCATCAACACTTTGAAGGAGATCCAACTAGGTAATGGTAGAGAGTGTGCGGGAGTATGATGCATGGTTTTAAAATCTCCTGTCCAAACTGTCATATGACATCCACCCCTCACAACATGCTCAATGTTGGAGGGTTGATCACTCCATTTAGGTGGGCATTATCACATAAAACGTTCACTGACCCACGTGAGGTTTTAGAGGCTGCCTTATGCGTTGAAGTATGTTAGGGAGTGTGGATACTGGTGTTAGTCTATTTTTTAAGGCCCAAATTTCTGTAATGGCCAAATAATTGGAGAAGCTATCTGTAAACTCAATAAATGAGGTTCATAGTGGGATTTGGTGTATAGAATGTGAAGTGGAGGGACATGTAAAGGATAGTTTCCCTTGGAATTCGGTGTGTGCTATGGTAGTAGACTATGAGATCTGCCATGGGGATCATGATGCAAGTAGATGCCCTCTACTCCAACGCATAATCCCCAAGAATGTTTCTTGCTACTTGCAAGATATGCACCTCTACAACCCATGACACCGAGGATTGTAGACTGATTGATCAGATCCATGATGCTATTGATCTAGGGGTGTGCCAAACTAGCCTTGCTGGCAGTTCTAAGGATGATGACCGACGTTATGAAGGGCATGCAGATGGAGGGGCACGTGGAAGAGGTTTTTGCAGAGGATTTCATGGTCATGGTAACCGCAGTGGAGGGAGAAGTGAGTTCCTGTGAGGAACATGTTATAATTGTGGATCTACATAGCATTATAAATGTGAGTGTCCTGATCTATTACAATGCTCATGGTGTGGAAAGAAGCATAAATACAAAGAGTGGAAGAAATCTATGAGCATATGAACCAGTGAGCACCAAAAAGATAAGGGCATTGCTACGGTGAGTCAAAAATGCTGATTCACAATAGATGCCAAGAGTGGCGCATGAGTTAGAACTAGAACCTGTATTGGTGACAACGCGAGAAGAGGCCACATGTGTCAGGGAGAGGCCAAGGCCAAAGACACTAGTTTCTAGAGAGGAGGTACTACATGGAAAGTACCCAGACCTTGACCATCAGAAAAAGTATACCAGGAGACTATGGACGTGATTCAAAGTTTACAAGGGGAGATACAATGTCTTAAGAATAAATCAAGGCAGGTGGGGGCAGCGGAAGGATAATGAGGTTCCAAGGAGTGAACTGGATGAGGTCAAAGAAGTATGTAAAATGTTGAGGAAAGAGAATATTATTCCCTTACTGGGAGATGGTTGAGGGAGAAGGTACCACACACCGGAGTGGAGTGCGAGAGATAGGTTTTACATGTCAACCTTTCTCCACATAACCTTGAATATGACAAGGAGATTACTCTGAATGCGGTTGTTGATGGATGGATTCTGAGAAATATCCTCATCGACATGGGAGTAGAGGTGAATGTTCTTACCTTAGATGCCTGGCATCAGATGGGAAGGCCCATGTTGCAGCCATCTTCAAATGTGCTGTATATAGCGAAAAAGACTAAAGCAATGCCCATTGGAGTCCTAAAGGATGCAATTATCACCATTCAAGGGGCCAAGTTCACTAGAGACTTCTAAGTCTTGGTGCTCGCCAAGGTAAAAAATTTCCAGTGTTTCTTGGGTGCCCATGGTGTTACAAGAATAATGTTGACATAAGGTTTAACAAAGGATATATCAGTTTCAAAAATAATGAAGAATGGGTGGTCATCCCTTTGACAGATGGGAAGTTAACACCCTACACAGAGCCATTGGGAGAATAATTCCTTGATAGAATCTATGTGTGCTCCATCAAATATCCTAAGGTAATTCACCCTATGGAGGGATTCATCTAATTTGAAGACGCTCAGTCCGTTAGTGATACCACTAGAGTGGCGTGTGATAATTGGGTGCATGGGGCCTATGAGTTAATTGGGTGAACAATTAAAAGAACCTGTAACAAGTGTGATAAAGGTGCTCTCAGTCAAGTGCCTAGGAGGAAAGAAGTTTCCTAGCTACTCGGGGGGAGCATTCCCTGAGATTTTCTTGCAAGAAATGGAAGCTCAGTGGAGAAATGAGGATGAAAGAAGAGGAATTCTCAACTATAACCTACTCAAGATTGCAACACGTTAGTGGGCTACACATCGAGAGAATCTCTTAGAGTGGCACGAGGTAAGAATCATGCTCTCTGTAAGGTTTTCAAGGAGCAATGTGCCCACAACTATACAAGACTACCATGGAAAAGAAACCACTTCCTTTCATATCCAAGCATGCGAGGAAGCCTGGATGGTAAGTGTGGAAGCATTACCACCTTCATTGTGGGTACACAAGTTGTACTCCACCTTGCAAGGTTATGTAAGCGTGCATGGTACGTTCATTCAGAGATGAGTCATCAAACATAGGTAATTGGAAAGAGTTGGTGGCTGACCTCATTTAAGCATTCAAGTATAGAAGCACCAAACCATCCTTGGATAAGGCGTTGTAAATAATCAAATGCCTTACAGTGTGATATAGTGCCATGGCTGAGGATAGGATGCTGGAATTACTAGAAAAACCTTATGTGGAGATGCGCCTCAATTAGGAAGAATCAGAGGAAGTACATTTTGAGCACGCATGTATGGAAAAAGAAAAAGGAAAATTGGTCTATGTCATAGATGGGGAAGAGATGGAGACATTGGATGTTGATCATTCAGAGGGTACGCGCGAGGTCATAGACAAGTGCTGATGAGCAAGCACACGCCTACCATGAGCCTTTGAAGACAAAGAAGGTTAACATTGGGACAAAGGACGAACCTAAGGAGGCTATCATCGGTGACTATTGGTCAGAAAAGAAAGTTTCAAATATCATTGATCTATTGTGCGAGTTCCAATATTTGTTCCCTTGCAGGTACCATGAACTCAAAGGACTCCACCATTCCTTGGGAGAAATGAAGATCAAGTTGAAAGAAGGTGTGCACACCTGATTCAGAAGAGACCTTATCAGATGAATCCAAATTTGAGCGTATGGGTTAAGGAAGAGATAGAAAAAATGATAGCGTCAGGTATCATTGAGGTGATTGAAGAGTCAGAATGGATAAGCCCAATGGTCATCAACATCAAGAAGGATAGGAGGATCAGGATCTATGTTGACTACAGGGACCTAAATGTAGTATGTGTCATTGATCCCTTCCCTACCTTGTTTACTGAAGAAATCTTAGAGGGAGTGGCCGGGCGTGAAGCCTACTCCTTCATGGATGGGTTCTTAGGGTACCACGAGGTACATATTGCAAAGGAAGACCAGAGAAAGACAACTTTTTCCACTGAATGGGGAATTTTTTCCTACATGGTCATGCCTTTTGGATTGAAGAATGCACCTGTTGTGTTCTCGCGCATTGTAGTGCAAGCCTTCCAGGACTTCATCCATAAATTTCTTCAAGTCTATTTGGATGATTGGACTATGTATGGTCTCGTCAAGGACCATTGTGATAACTTGAGACTAATGTTTAAAAGGTGTCGACAGTTGAGGATATCCCTCAACATCAAGAAGTGTGTCTTTTCTACCCCATTTGGAACCTTATTAGGGCATATCATATGCAAAGAAGGCTTACTAATAGATCCTACTAAAGTTGTAGTCATTTTGGGTTTGGGGGAGCCTACTAGCCAAAGTGTCCATGCACAGATTCCTTGGACACATGAGATATTACAGGAAGTTCATTAAAGGGTATGCCAAGATTGTCACGCCCTTAGAAGAATTATTGAAATACAAAAGTGCCTTTCATTGGAGAGAGGCACAATATAAGGCATTTGACACTTTAAAGGAAAGGCTCGTAATGATGCCCATATTACATTTTCCTTGTTGGATAAGCCTTTCCATGTGCATGTGTATGCCCCAGGATCAGTAATGGGGGCAGCTAACACAACCTGATGAAGGAATTTTTGATCATCCTTTGAGCTTTGACAAGTAGGAAATTGACACCAATAAAGAATAATTACACAACTACTGAGCACGAAGCATTGTCAATGATCTACACATTGCATAAGTTTAGGAATTATCTGCTGGAAACACCCATTCATATTCTACATAGACCACATGAAATTAAAGTACTTAGTCAACAAACTTGTTCTACAAGGGCATATATGTCGTTGGGTCCTTTTATTTCAGGAATTTGAATTTACAGTGGTGGTGAAGCCAGGAAAGAATAATTTAGGGCCTAACCACTTGTCAAGGATTGATTTAGGAGAGGACGTATAAATAATTTAGGATACCATGCCAGACACACAACTATTTAGATTACGACATGCGTACCCTCAAACTGGGAAGATATATCAGTGTTATTAAAAATAGGTGTGGCACCCAAAGGATGAAGGTATGGAGAGGAAAAAAGTTAGGCATACACATCACACCTTACATGATTATTAGCAGAGATCTATACAAATTAGGTCATGATGAGGTTCTGCGTCGATGCGTTCTAGAACATGAGTACATAACAATTATGGAAGAAGCACATGGTGGGATTACATGAAGACACTAAGTAGGAAATGAAACCACACGGAAGATTCTATTCGTAGGGCTTTGGTGGGAAACCATTTACCAAGATTGCATTGAGTTTTTCAAGGCTTGTGACCATTTCCAGCACCTTGGCACACCTGGAAAGGGGGATGAAATGCCCCTACGACCAATAGCTAGCATGGAACCATTTGCGAAATGGGATATCGACTTTATAGGACCAATCTCACTAGCTCCGTGCAAAGGACTGGTTCACGGTATATCATCGCTTGCACTGATTATTTGACATGATGGGAAAAGGATTCCACCGTGGTGACAGATGCTAGATTCTTATGAGAAAATTTAATCAACATATATGGTTTCCCTTTAAGTTTAACAAGTAATAGGAGTACACACTTCCTCAATGAAACAATCAGGATCCTGTTGGTAGAATTTATGGTGGCCCATCATAAGACTACCCCATATCACCCTTAAGAAAATGGGACTACTGAAGGCATTTAACAATATACTAAGTCATACATTAACTAAGATCTGTGATGATGGAAGATAAGATTGGGATGATAAGGTATCAACCATTCTATGGGAATACAAGAAAACCTACAAAAGGTTGAATAAGGCCACACTGTTTCAATTGGTGTTTAGCGTATAGAGACTTTTTTACCAGTTAAATTCTTGTTACCTTCACTACGTATAGTGCGCATAGGATTTTTAGCCTGATGAGAAAGCATGCTAGAAGAAAGAATTGATAAATTGATGCAGTTGGACGAAATACGATCACTTGTCTAGGTGGAGACAAAAGACATAAAAAGCAAGACGAAAATCATGGCATGATTGTCATATCAAGAACAAGAAGTCTTGAAGTTGGGTAGTTAGTGTTGTTGTATGATTCCAAGTATCCGTGCCATCCTGGGATGTTGAAATTCCATTGGTTGGGACCTTACCTCATATCGTACATTCTTTATTCAAGTGCTTGTCAATTACAAGTGCTAGATGGGACAAGATTACCAGGCCACTTCAATGGGAGTAGGATGAAGCCCTACTATAAATAAGTCTTCTTGGTGTTTCTAAATAAGGTCGTGTTGCCAGTTAGTTTAGGTTTCCTTTTATGTAATTTCCTTTTCTGTCTTTCCCTTTCTCATCATTTGTTCTATTGTTTGTTTTTTACCTTGGGAACTGGTAACCACATTACGTTTTGAAGTTTGTGTATGTGTAGAGGACTACGCATCTATTTTATTTTGGGGTGGAGTGATGTGAAGTATGGGCATGTAATATAACTATTCATTGGTAGTAGAAGTTGCGGTGAATGGCCTAGTTAAAGGACTAAAGGCGTGTAAGATTAATAGGTGCATAGAGAAGAGATGGATGTAAATGGTTGGTGTTAATAAAGCCTTTAAGAAATCATGTACAAAAAACGGAAGAGCGTAGGAACAACATGAGGTAGGCGAGGGGAAAAATAGGGAAAGGATGGAAGAAGTTACTTCGGCACTATGAACGCGTGCATCAGAGGCTTCAGTCGAGTTGGATTTTTGTATGCTAGAAGGTTGTAAAGATGGTTTACGTGCAAGATGTGGTGCATGGGAAAAGGTGCTTAAGATTGACTTAGTGGAAAAATATGCATTTAAGGTCAAAGTATGGTGGTAGGTAAGAGAGCATTTAATGTTGGGAAAAGAGAAAAACTATAAATAAAAGGTCAAGCACTTCATTATTTGCATTGCAATTATGAAGGGAAGAAAGCTCTCGCGAACTAGGGCATCCAAAGCAAGATATTTGCATCGAAGGAAACATATTAGAGATCTAAAGTGCATAGCTAGGGTAAATTAGTAACCCAGTAGGAAAGGAGTACATAGGCGTGGAGAAGTTAAGTAAGCAAGCGTCGTCTTGTGGAAGGGTTTTTCCAGTTAGGGTTTGGCAACTAGGGCACAAAATTAGAAGGATTTTTCCATGAAGATCGAGCTTGGGGCTAGATAGAGTTGTAAATTAGAGCAAGAGGGAGAAGTTCTAAGTATTAAAACCAGTTAGAAAAATAGCACCAAGAAAACAAACTATCTCACCAAATAAGTAAAAACAAAAGGGAAAGGGAAAACAAATAATAGCTGTCGAGAGCACAAATGAATAATGGTATGCAAAGATGCAGTACCTAGATGGGGTGTTGTTGGGAAAAGAATGAGAATCAAACCTAAGGAAGATGACTGTGTGTGACTATAATCACCACACTAGTACAATAGAAAAATAAATGGCTTTGGAGTTGGTTTGCCCAACTAATAAGAGAACGACAGAAGGCATGCCCATTTACGATGACAAGGTAAAGGTTAAATTAGAGAAGGCATGGTTGTTGTAACTTTATGAACTGCCATACTTTGGAAAACCTAAGCACCTCTACCAATGGCCAATGGTGTATGTTCACAAAGAAAACTTTTATTTCGCGGGGCATAAGATACACATAACTCCCTAGCTAATTTCCAAGTCCACAGGCCTTATCTGTAAAGGGGATAGCATTGATGATGACCTAAGCAATAAGGAGGCCATCAAGGAAATAGTTTCTACATATGACTATAAGAAAGGATCATGTTACTTTGACATCATAGAGATACTAGACCCCATGATGAGGATGCACACGTGCTTGGTAACCAAGATCAATGACCAAGAGAGATGGACTCAAGTGAACAAGGCATGGTTGAGCATGTGTTGGAAAATATTATAGGGGACCATCTACAACTTGTCTGCTTTCATCACAGATGAAATCATCAACAACACACAAGAAGGAGATAAGATAATATTTGTTAATGTCCTCACAATTGTCTTCTCATAAATTGGAGTTCCCAATGGGCTGGAAAGGCTTGTTTGGGAGTACCCAGAAGAGGATCCCTCGCCCGCGAAGTGGTTCATAAAATATAATTCTGAGACGATGAAAGCCACTCACAAGGTGTGTTTAGAGAAATGGTACAAGAACATGAGGGACACGTTTAGGGTGGAATGGAGGATTCCAGAGTAGTTATCCATGCTCCTGAAAGGAGAGGTAAAATTTTTCATATATCAACACTTCTACATTGGAAAATTTAGGTTGATAGATGAAAACATGGGCCCCTGGTGCAAGATTTCCTTCTCCTTCACTGTGTAATATTTCCAAGCAGGGGTGAACAAGTTTAAAGAGGTTAATAGACTAAGGTTCGACCTTAGTGAAGTAGATCAAAACCACAGAGAACTACGCAAGAAGTTGGTTTACCCCAAGAAGCACGTATATGTGGAGATATATGTCTCCCACGAGATATAGATGATGAAACTAGTGACTTTTCCAATCATTGGAAGGGCTGCAGTAAGGATATGCCTTCATATCAGGCCCAAATTTGAAAAGGGCACATAATTTAAAAATGATGTATCCATCCCTAAGGACCCCACAGGTAGAAATAATCCCGTGCCAAAGAAGATGGAAAGAGAAGAGGTGCAGAAAGCACCAATTGTTCAGGATACACAAGTGGTAAGAGTGTCGGGGAAAAGTGCTAAGCCCAGTACTTACATGTAGAGAAATAAGTCCCTGATGAAAGTAAAGACTCTAGAGGAAGAATTTCCAGAGCACGAAGAACCCTTCACCCAGGAGAATTCACCAAAGGAGGAGGAGAAGGAAGCAAAATCTCCTGTCAGGAAGAAGCCGAAGGTGATAGGATAAAATGATTCGGAGGACATAGAGAGCTTGGAGGCCTATAGATGTGAGAGAGACAATGATGATGAAGATGAACCAGGAGGTGAGGACCATCCCATCTATGAGGTTCATGACTTGGAGGAGGAAGGAGAGGAAGAAGAAAATGAATACATCTTTGCCAGGAGGAAGAATGAAAAGGAAGAATAATATACTCATGAAAGGGGGGTAAGTGAGGAAGTCACAAAAGAAAAAGGACCCCAAGCCTCACTAAGGAAAAGATAAACAAGTCCACAGAGAAGGAAGTAGCCAAGATCATTAAAGACCTAGTAGATCAAGAGATGGAGCACATTGTGGACCTAGTGATGAAGGAAGCATAAGAGAAAAGCATAGAAAAGGAATATGGTAGCATGGGAGGGGATCCCAGTTTGGCTGTGACATTTCCTAAGGCTGTGCACATAGGAATAAAGAGCATAGAGAAATCACAAGTTTAGAGGATGGGCTATATTGATGACCCAAACAAGGTGTTGCACACACGCTTTCAAAGAAACATACCAATGAAACAAATCTTGGCTATGGCATCATTCGAAGAGGAAGGTGCATACCCGCGACAAGGAAAATGCTTTCTTGGGAATTTGAGTCCCACATCGATGAACCATAATTCGAAGTGAGCCAAGGGGAAATAATGAAGGTACCAAAGTCAAAAGGTGACAACCCCTTGGTAAATGCTCAGTGGCTATCAAATGAACAAATCTGCAACACGCTGAATAAAGTTTCAGTGGAAATAGAGGACAAAATATTTGGGAGGAATAGAAGAGTGAAGTTTCTAGAGGTAGAGCTAGAGAAGAAGGAAGAGGAGCATGATAAAATAGCTAAGGAGATAAAACAAGAGGAACTAGTCAGTGCTCAGCTAAGGTGTGAATTAAAAGAAGAGAAGGAAAGGGTGCATGAGGTCTACAAGAAAGCAAGGATGATCACAAATTCCATTTTCTTGAAGCATCCAAGATCTAACACCACCTGTGCAGAAGTATGGATCCTCCCTAGAATGTTTAGAAGACTTAACCCACATCCTCACAATGGAAAGATGACCACTGGAATTGGATTTTACAGAGGAGGCATCGGCACACAAAGACAAGGAGGACAAGATAAAGGTTATGGAAATTGTGGCCTAGTACAAGAAAGTCCTCATGGATGTGAAAGATATCACCCAAGTCGCTAAGGCTGCTTATGACAACTGCGATGATAGAGATAGAGTGGCAATCATTTTGGTCGCCACCCATGAAGCAAAGCTCAAGGAGTTCTAGGATAAAAATAAGGGGAATATAATAGAACGTGACAAAATTCTAGCCGAGGTTGAGAAGAAATTAGAGGCTATTAATACCTTGCAGGGCTCAATTAAGAACCAGTTGAAGGATTTGTATCCCCAAATAACTCATAGGATGGACACACTTGAGGATTTGAGAAAATAGTTGGAGGGGATCATTGAAACAATGAATACCCAAGGAGAAGGGCTAAGCTTTGAAAAGGTGAGCGCCCTAGTTGGTTACCTTTGTCAATAGGCACAGAGAAAAGTTGATACCTGGAATAAGTTAGAGGTAAACTTAATGAAATACTTCCATATCCTCTTGTAGAAATAATCATAGTTCCCCATTCTTTCATTCTTCCCTAAAATTATTTATTCCTTTATTCTTTCTCCAAACTATTCAAGAATGATCATTCTTTATTCTTTGAGAAAATGTTCCCGTGGATGGAGAACGAGCATAGTGTGGGGTGATGCTGGGCCCCTAAAATATTGGCTAAGTACAAGAAGGTGTGTGGGCATGCAAGGCCTATTTGAAGAAGGGCGTGCAAGGAGAAAGCTCACAGGATATGGTTCTAGGATGGTTTATTAGAACAAGTGGTGTGCATGTAAGGTAGAAAAAATGTTTTGGGAATTAGCCAAATTTGGCGTATTAGAAAGAACATGAGAACAGAATGACCCGACTGCACATGCGGAGTGGATAAGGTGCCAACCTAGCAGCTTGGTGCCCATGGAAGGAATATACCTTGAGATGGAAGATTTTAGAAGGCCATCATTACAAAGAGTGGAGAGCTTGAGCCCGAAGAAGCATTCTCCCAGGGAAGGCCACCTTGGACACTTGGCAATGGATCTGCAACTCCCACAAAGGCTTGAAGATGATGAGAAAGGCTATAAATAGTGCACATGATAGAGAAAGAGATATATAAGGAGAAAGAGGAGAAGCCATGCAAGAATACTGCGAGAGCTCCATAGGTTGGGTTTAGAGGATCTGTAGGAGTATTTTGTACTAAGGGATGGGTTTGAACATTTTTCTTTGTACTATGAAGGGCCCAAGTCCAGTTCAGATGCATGACATTGGTCTGCATCACCATATGAATCTATGGTAATGCAGACCAATGTAATGCATTAGAGCTTGTCTTGGGCCCTTCATAGTACAAAGATATATGTTTAAAACCATCCCCTTAGTACAACATACTCCTATAAATCCTCTAAACCCAACCTATGGAGCTCTCATAGTATTCTTGCATGGCTTCACCTCTTTCTCCTCTTATATCTTTTTCTCTGTTAGGTGCTTGTATTTATAGCCTTTCTCATCATTTTCAAGCCTTTGCGGGAGTTACAGATCCATTGCCAAGTGTCCAAGGTGGCCTTCCATGGGAGAATTCTTCTTCAGGCTTGAGCTCTCCACTCTTTGCAATGATGGCCTTCTAGAATCTTCCATCGCAAGGTATATTCCTTCCATGGGTAGCAAGCTACCAGGATGGCACCTTATCCACTCTACATGCACAGTCAGGTCACGCTTTTCTTGTGTTATTTCTGATACGCCAAATATGGCTAAGTCCCAAAAACTTTTCTCTACCTTACGCACGTGCCACTTGTTCTGCTAAACCCTCCTATATTCCTATCATACGTGCTTTCTCCTTACATACCCTTCTTCAAATAGGCCTTGCGCGCCCACACGACTTCTTGTACTTAGCCAATATTTTAGGGGCCCAACATCACCCCACACTACGCCTATTCTCCATCCACGGGAAAATTTTATCAAATAATAAAGAATGACCATTCTTGAATAGTTTGGAGAAAGAATAAATGAATGAATAATTTTGGGGAAGAATGAAAGAATGGGGAACTATGATTATTTCTACAAGAGGAGAGGGAATTATTTCATTAAGTCACCCTCTAACTTATTCGAGGTATCGACATCACTCTGTTCCTATTGTAAAGGTCACCAACTAGGGTACTGACCTCTTCAAAGGTTAGCCCTTCTCCTTGGGTATTCATTATTTCCATGATCCCCTCCAAATTTTTTCCCAAATCCTCGAGCACATCCATCCTATGAGTGATCTAGGGATACAACTCCTTCAGCCAGTTCTGAATTAAGCCCCACAAGGTGTCAATAACATCTGATTTATTCTCAACCTTGGCTAGAATTTTGTCACGTTCCACTCTATTCCTCTTGTTTTTCTTCTAGAACTCCTTGAGCTCCGCTTCATGGGTGGTGACCAGAATACTTGCCACTCTATCTCTATCAGTGTAGTTGTCATAAGTGGCCTCAATGACTTGGGTGGTGGCTTTCACATCTATGAGGAATTTATTGTACTGGGCCACAATTGCCAAAAATTTCATCTTGTCCTCCTTTTCTTTGCGCACTGGTGCCTCCTTTGCAGACTCCAAGACCAGCGGTCATATTTCCATTGTAAGGATGTGGGTCAAGTCTTCTAAACATTCCAGGGTGGATCCATACTTCTACTCAGGTGGTGTTAGATCTAGATGCTTTAAGAAAATGACATATGTGATCATCTTTCCTTTCTTGTAGACCTCACTCACCCGTGCCTTCTCTTCTTTTAATTCATGCCTTAGCTGAGCGCTGACTAGTTTTTCATGTTTTAAGTCCTTAGTTATTTACTCAATATCATTTTCCTTCTTCTCCAACTCTGCCTCTATAAAATTCACTTTTTCATTCCTCTTGAAGAGTTTGGCCTCTACTTCCACTAAAAATTTATTCAGCGCATTGCAGATTTGTTCGTCTGATAGTCGCTGAGTGTTTACCTAGGGGTTGTTACCTTTTGACTATGGTACCTTCATTATTTCCCCTTGGATCACTTCGACTTCTGGTTTGTCGATGTGGGACTCAAATTCCCAAGAAAGAATTTTCCTTGTCTGAGGGTATGCACCTTCCTCATCAAATGATGCCATAGCTAAGAGTTGCTTTATTGGTATGGTGTTTTGAAAGTGCACATGCAACACCTTGTTTGGATCATCAATATAGCCCATATTCTAAACTTTTGATGCCTCTGTGCTTTTTCTCCCTATGCACACAACCTTAGGAAATATCCTAGCCAAACTGGGATCCCCTCCCATGCTGCCATATTCCTTTTCTACGCTTCCATCCTCTGCTTCCTTGATCACTAGGTCCGCATTGAGTTCCATCTCTTGCTCTACTAGGTCTTCAATGATCTTTGCTACTTCCTTCTCCATGGCCTCATCTATCTGTTCCTTAGTGAGGCTTGGGGTCCTTTGTTATTTTGTGACTTCCTCACTTACCCCCTTGTCATGAGTATCTTCTTCTTCCTTTTCATTCTCCCTAATGGAAAAGATGTATTCATTTTATTCTTCCTCTCCTTCCTCCTCCGAGTCATGAACCTCATTTTCTATTTCCTCTCCTTCATCATCATCATCTCTCTCACCTCTATAGGCCTCCAAGCTCTCTGTGTCCTCCGAGTCATTTTCTTCTGTCATATTCTTCTTCTTCATTGAAGGAGATTCTACTTCCTTCTCCTCCTCCTCTGGTGACCTCTCTTAGGTGATGAGTTCCTTGTGCTCTGACACTTCTTCCTCTAGAGTCTTTGCTTTCATCGGGGACTTATTTATTCATGTATACGTACTAGGATTAGTGCTTGTCTCCGATGCGCTTATGTTTTTTATAGCCTAGAAAATTGGTCCTTTCTACACCTCTTCCCTTTCCCTCTTCTTTAGTGTGGGCTTCTTTCTACCTATGGGGTCCTTAGGGATGGATACATCATTTTCCAAGTACGCACCCTTCTCAAATTTTTCCTTGATATGAAGGTATATCCTTGCTACATCCCTTCCAATGATTGGAAAAGTCACTTGTTTCATCATTTGTATCTCGTGGGAGACATATCTCTCCATGTATGCGTGCTTCTTGGGGTAAACTAACTTACTGCACAACTCTCTATGGTCTTGGTCTACTTCACTAAGGTCGAACCTTAGTCTCTTTGCCTCTTTAAACTGGTTTAACCTTGCTTGGAAATATTACATGGTTACGTGGTGAAGGAGAAGGGAAGCTTGCAGCATGGGCCCATGTTTTCATTTGTCAACCTAAATCCTCCAATTCAGAAGTGTTGATATACGAAGAATTCTGGCTCTCCTTTCACGAGTGTGGGTAACTACTCTGGAATCCTCCATTCTACCCCAAACGTGTCCCTCATGCACTTGTACCATTTCTCTAAATGTACCTTGTGAGTGGCTGTCATTATTTCACAAGTATATTTTGTGAACCTCTTCATGGGTGAGGGATCCTCTTCTGGGTGCTCCCAAACAAACCTTTCCGTCCCATTGGGCACTCCAATTTCTAAGAAGACAATTGTGAGGAGGACATTACCAAATAGTATCTTCTCACCTTCTTGTGTGTTGTTGATGATTTCATCTGCGATGAAAGTGGACAAGTTGTAGATGGTCTCCTCAGATATTTTCTGTCACACATTCAGTCATGCCTTGTTCATTTGAGTCCATCTCTCTTGGTCATTGAGCTTGGTTACCAAGCGCGCCACCATCCTCATTAAAGTGTCTAGGATCTCAGCAATGTCAAAGTATCATGATCCTTTCTTATAGTAATATGAAACAAAATTTTCCTTGATGGCCTCCTTGTCACTTAGGTCATCAATAATGCTATCCCCTTTGTAAATAAGGCATGTGAAATTGGAAATTAACTAAGGAGTTATGCTCATCTTGCGCCCCATGAAATAAAATTGGTCTTTGTGAATGCGCACCATTATCCATTGGTAGAGGCACTCAGGTTTTCCAAAGTATGGTAGTTCATAAAGTTGCAATAACCCTTCCTTCTCCAATTTAATGTTTACTTCATTGTTGTAAATGGGCATGCCTTCTGGCATTCTCTTGTTGGTTGGGTGAACCAAATCCAAAGCCATTTATTTTTATGTTGTGCTGGCATGGTGATTATAGTCACACACAATCATCTTCCTTAGGTGTGATTTACATTCTTTTCCCAGCAAAACTCCGTATGGGTACATTCATTTCTACGTACCATTCTTCATTTGTGCTCTCGACAACTATTGTTTGTTTTCCCTTGCCCTTTTATTTTTGCTTCTTTGGTGAGATGGTTAGTTTTCTGGGTGCCATCTTTCTGACTAGTTTTAGTACTTATAACTTCTCCCTCTCACTTTTCTTTACCCCTCTATCCAACCCCAAGCTCGATCTTCATGAAAAAATCCTTCTAACTTTGTGCCCTAGAAATCAAAAAGTAACTGGAAAAACCCTTCCACAAGAGGACGCTTGCTTACTTAACTTATCCACACCCGTGTACTCCTTTCCTACTGGTTTGTGAATTTACCCTAGCTATGCACTTCAGATCTCCCAAATGTTTCCTTCATCACGATGATCTTACTTTGGATGCCCTATTTTGAGAGAGCTTACTTCCCTTCATAATCGCATTGCAAATAATGAAGTGCTCGACCTTTTATTTATAGTTTTTCCCTTTTCCCAGTATTAAATGCTCTCTCACCTACCACCATACTTCTTCCTTAAATGCAACTTTTTCTACTAAGCTGGTCTTAAGTGCCTCTTCCCATGTGCCACATCTTATGCAAAAACCATTTTACAACCTTTTGGTGCACAAAAATTAACCCTGACTGAATCCTCTTACACATGCGTTCATTCCCTATTTTTTCCCTCACCTACCTCATGTTGTTCTTGCGCTCTTCCTTTTTCATGTACATGGTTTCTTGAAGGCTTTATTGACATCAACCACTCATGTCCATCTCTTCTCTACATGACTTTAGTCATTTAACCGGGCCATTCACAACTTCTACTGCCAACACACACTTACATTATAGGCCCATACTTCTCATCACTCCACCTCACACTAAAACAGATGTGTGGTCCTCTGTGCATGTACAACCTTCAAACGACAAGAAAGGGAAACACAGAAAAGGAAATTGCATAAAGGGAAACCTAAATTAATTGGCAACATGACCTTATTTAAAAACACCAAGAAGACTTATTTATAGTAGGGCTTCAGCCTACTCCCATTGAATTGACCTGGTAATCTTGTCCCATCCAGTGCTTTTAACTAGAAAGTGCCTGAATCGAGAATGCACGATATGAGGTAAGGTCCCAACCAATGGAATTTAAACTTCTCAGGATAACACAAATACTTGGAATCATACAATAATAGAAACTACCCAACTTCAAACTTCTTGTTCTTGATATGATGATTATGCCATGCTTTTTATCTTTCTTTTTATATCTTTTGACTCCACCTAGCAAGTGATCTCCATTCATCCAATTGCATCAATTTATCAATTATTTCTTCCAGCGTTTGCTTATTAGCTAAACATCCTGTGCGCACTATACGGAGCGATGGTAACATGAATTCCACCGGTAAAATAGCCTTTGCACTGAACACCAATTGAAATGGTGTGGCCTTGTTCAACATTTTATAGGTTCTCATGTATGCCCATAGAATGTTTAATACCTTATCATCCCAATCCTGTCTTCTGACGTCACAGATATTTGTTAACCAATGACTTAGTATTTTGTTAAATGCCTCAACAGTCCCATTTTCTTGAGTGTGATATGGGGTAGTATTATGATGGGCCACCATAAATTTTTCCAACATGATCCTTACTATTTCATTGAGGAAATGTGTACCCCTATCACTTGTTAAACTTAAAGGGCAACCATATCTACTGATTATATTTTCCCAAAAGAATCTAGCAGCTTTCACCGTAGTCCAATCCTTTGTAGGTGTTGCCTCTGTTTACCATGTCAAATAATTAGTGCAAGTGATGATATACCGTGAACCAGTCGTTCACGCCACTGGCAAGATTGGTCCTACAAAGTCGATAGCCCATTTCTCAAATGGTTGTGAGCTGGCTATTGGTCATAAAGGAATTTCATCCCTCTTTCTAGGTTTACCAAGGCACTGAAAATGGTCACAGGTCTTGCAAAACTCAATAAAATCTTGGTAAATGGATTCCCACCAAAGCCCTATAAGCAGAATCTTTTGCGTGGTTGCATTTCCCACATAGTGTCCTCCTGCAATCCCACCATGTGCTTCTTCCATAATTGTAATGCACTCATGTTCTAGCATGCATTAGTGTAGAACCTCATCACGACCTAATTTTTATAGATCTCTACTAATCAACATGTAAGGCATGATGCATATGGCCAATTGTTTCCTCTCCACAGCCTTCATCCTTTCAAGCACCACACCTATTTTTAAGAACAATGCGATATCTTCCAAATTTGAGGGCGTGCACCATAATCTAAATAGTTGCGCGTATGACATGGTTTCCTCAATACTTTACACATCCTCTCCTAAATTAATCCTAGCTTCACCACCACTGTAAATTCAAATTCCTAAAATAGAAGGACCCAACAGCATATGTGCCCTTCCAGAACATGTTTGTTGACTAAGTACATTAATGCCATGTGGTCTATGTAGAATATGAAGGGTGTTGCTAGTAGATCCTCCCTGAACTTATGCTGCATGTAGATCATTGAAAATGCTTTGCGCTCAGTAGTTGTGTAATTTTGCTCTACTGGTGTCAATTTCTTACTGGAAAAGCTCAAGGGATGATTGAAAATTCCTTCACCAGGTTGTGCTAGTACTACCCCCATTGCTGTCCCTGAGGCATCCACATACACACGGAAAGGTTTATCCCATGAAGGAAAATGTAATATGGGCATTGTTACAAGCCTTTCCTTTAAAGTGTCAAATGAATTTTGTTGTGCCTCTCCCCAATGAAAGGCACTTTTATGTTTTAACTATTCTTCTAAGGGCATGATGATCTTGGCATACCCTTTAATGAATTTCCTATAATATCCTGTGTTTCCAAGGAATCTGCACATGACGATTTGGCAAGTAGGATCCCCCAAACCCACAATGACTGTAACTTTGGTGGGATCTACTAGTAAGCCTTCTTTGCATATTATATGCCCTAATAAAGTTCCAAATGGGGTAGTAAAGACACACTTCTTAATGTTGAGGGATATCCTCAACTTTCGACACCTTTTAAACATTAGTCTCAAGTTATCACAATGGTACTTGACGAGACCATACATAGTCCAATCATCCAAATAGACCTGAAGAAATTTATGGATGAATTCTTGGAAGGCTTGCACTACAATGCATGAGAACACAATAGGCACATTCTTCAATCCAAAAGGCATGACCGTATATGCAAAACTTCCACATTCAGTGACAAGAGCTATCTTTCTCTAGTCTTCCTTTGCAATCCATACCTAGTGGTACCCTGAGATCCCATCCGTGAAGGAGTATGCTTCACACCCGGCCACTCCCTCTAAGATGTTTTTAGTAAACACGGTAGGGAAGGGATCAATGACACATACTACATTCAGGTCCTTGTAGTCAACACAGATTCTGATCCTCCCATCCTTCTTGATGTTGATGACCATTGGGCTTATCTATTCTGACTCTTCAACTGCCTCGATGATACTTGACGCTATCTTTTTTTCTATCTCTTCCTTAACCCGTACGTGCAAATTTGGATTCATCTGATGAGGTCTCTTCCAAATCAGGTGCACACCTTCTTTCAACTTGATATTCATTTGTCCTAAGGAATGGTGGATGCCTTTGAGTTCATGGTACCCAAGAGGGAACAAATATTGGAACTCATGCAACATATCAATGATCTTCAAAACTTAATTTTCCAACCAATAGTCACTGATTATAGCCTCCTTAGGTTTGGCCTCTGTCCCAATGTTAACATTCTCTGTCTTCAAAGGCTCATGGTAGGCACGTGATTGCTCATCAGTGCTATAAATGACCTCATGCGTATCCTCTGAATGATCAAAATCCAACGTCTCCATCTCTTCCTCATCTATGACATAGACTAATTTTTGTTTTTATTTTTCCATACATGCACACTCAAAATGTACTTCCTTTGATTCTTTCTCATTGAGGCGCATATCCACATAAGGTTTTTCTAGTAATTCCAGTAGCTTATCCTCAGGCATGGCATTATCTCCCACTGTAAGGTGATTAATTATTTCCAACACCTTATCCACTAATGGTCTGGTGCTTCTATACTCAAATAATTAAATGAGGTCAGCCACTAACTCTTGCTAATTACCTGTTTGACGATGCATCTCCGAATGAATGTAACAGGTGCATACATAGCCTTACAAGGTGGAGTACAACTTATGTACTCATAACAAAGGTGGTAACCTTCTGTGCTTCCCATCTAGGCTTCCTCACATGCTTGGATATGAAACAAAGTGGTTTCTTTCCCATGGTAGTCTTGTATAGCTGTGGGTTTGTTACTCATTGAAAACCTTACATAGAGCATGATTCTTACCTCGCACCACTCCAGGAGGTTCTCCCAATGTGTATCCCACCAACGTGCTACTTTCCTGAGTAGGTTATAGATGAGCATTCCTCTTCTTTCATCCTCATTTATCCATCAAGTTCCCATTTCCTGCAGGAAAATTTCAAGGAATGCTCTCCCCGAGTAGCTAGGCAACTTCTTTCCTCCTAGGAACTTGACTGAGTGCACCTTTGTCACCCTTATTACTGGTTTTTTTAATTGTCACCTAATTAACTCATAGGTCCCGTGTGCCAAATTGTCACACACCATGCTAGCGGTATCACTTATAGACTAAGCGTCTTTGAATTGGATGACCCCCTTCGTGGGGTGAATTACCTCATGATCTCTAATGGAGCACACACTTCCCATCTGTTAAAGGGATGACCACCCATTCTTCCTTACTTTCAAAAATGATATATCCTTTGTTAAACCTTATGTAAACATTATTCTTGTAACACCATGGGCGCCCAAACAATGCTGGAAATTTGTCTGCCTCTATGAGCGCCAAGACTTCGAAGTATCTAGTGAACTTGGTCCCTTGAATTGTGATAACTACATCCTTTAGGACTCCAATGGGCATTGCTTTAGTTTTGTGTTCCATATACAACACATTTGAAGATGGATGAAATGTGGGCCTTCCCATCTGATGGCAGGTATCTAAGGTAAGAAAATTCACCTCTGCTCATGTTTCAATGAGGATATTACTCAGAAGCCATCCATCAACAACTACATTCAGAGTAATCTCCTTATCATATTCAAGGCTGTGTGGAGAAAGTTTTGCATGAAAAACCTATCTCTCACACTCCACTCCAGCGTCTGGTACCTTCTCCCTCATCCATCCTCCCAGCAAGGGAATAATATTCTCTTGCCTCAACACTTTACATAATTCTTTGACCTCATCCAGGTCACTCCTTAGAACCTCATTATCCTTCCGCTACCCCATGTGAGAGGTTGATCATTTCATTATCATAAACATGAGTCATATCATGGAGTGATATCGAGTTCATAGAGTACAAAGATAACCAGCCCACATCGAGGTGATTCCTGGAGACAAGATATGGTAGGGACGTAGGGCTTGAAAGACTTTTGATATTGGCCCACAGATAAGACAGTGGTGAGCTGATGGAAGCTTTAGAAAGGATGCTCCATAGGCTTGGGTTAAATTTCCATATGGTGTAGATCCTGGGGCTACCCCAGACTATGTATCATGGTATGCTATAGTGTTACCATGACGACTTACCATACCATAGGTTGCAATAGATGCAGGGGTTGGTGCAATGACACATGGATTATAGGGCAGGGATCTCAAAGATAGGGCCAAATGAGGATAACATGAGGCCTAGGCATATCCATAGGTAGAGGGCTAGGGTGCATTAGTTTCATAGATACAGGTGCCACAATAGGGTTTCCCACAGGTATAGGTACCATTATAGGTTTTACACAATAGCCTGTATAGCCACAACCACAACCATAACCGTAGCCATAGATACATATTGCAGTGGTACAACAAGTTATTTAGTAGATGGTCTTATAGTCCCCAGAATCTCCTCCTATTGATGGATGGGGTTCCCCACCGTACATTTTGGCAGGTGAAGGATGGGGAAAACCACTTTAGTCACCTAAAATATCACCCCAGAGAGCTCCAAAGATACCAGTTCCTAGGTTTAGTGTTGTTGTAGGAGCAGGTGCGCCATCCTTGGCCCCATTACAGATATAGAGGGCCTAGGAGGTATTACAATGTATTCCTTACGTAGATAGTTAGAACATGTTGTTGTTGCAATTGCAAATCAGGTTTCTAAGTTGATTCAAGAGCATCCAGTGTGATTGCACAACATGGAAACCTCTCTCCAAGTGTGGGACTTGTGAAAATGAGAGAGGAATCTCCAGATTAGAGGCTGGTTCCTCAAAATCCTCTGATTTATATCTATATTTTGCATAACTACAGAGGTTCTAATCCTAATTCTACCCTAGATTGCAAGGAGATAGGGATACAAATGCAAAAATGAAACTAAACTAAAGATGGTGATGCACCAAAAGGAGTGGTGAAACATTTCTTGCCATATAAATAGACACAAATTCATGAAATGTAACAAGGGAAAACATACACAAGCTGATAGATGTAATTAGAGGTCTTGAAATGAAGTAAAACAATACAAACAGAGGACTGAAAGCATTCACAGAGTTTGCACTGTCAATTTCATGAAAAAATCTCTTGCATTCCACCATCAAAGAGGTATAAACCTGTTACAAACTGTGAAAAAGGTTTGATTCTTACAACTATCACTTGCTGGAGGTGAAAGAAGAAGTTTTCAATGCCAAAAAGTGTTCAACCCTCAAGAAATGAGCCAAATATGGCTTTTACAATACATGGGTCGAGCCCAGGAGAGAGAAAACATAAAAAACATGGGAGCCCATTCCTTATTGATGGAAAATGCATTAAAACAGCATGAAGGACCTTACAAACCCATACCCTGTCATTTTTGACCATGCTGGAGAAGAATGCGACCCATTTTGTATTAAATTTGGTTGTTGAAATGTCATTTCTATCCATCGCCGCGTACCAGAAGTGTTTTTTGATTTTATCCCTCCAAAATGAATCAAAATTCAAAATTGACCATGAAATATTTTAGAGAATTTTACTAGCTTTCCATTGATATAAAGAACGTGAAAATCCGAGCTCTGGATCAAAAGTTATGGCGATTTGAAGTTTTAGGGAAAAAATAGGCCAAAATCGGATCGCTTTGATATTTTTGACTTGGACACGTGGCGAGTTCTGATTGGCTGCGGACCTTGCAAGGGAAAATTTCCCACAAAAACTTTGCCGAGCCATAACATGAAAAATACGTGGAGTTAGGAGGAAATATTTACCTTTCTAGAAAGCTGAGAAAGAGCTCTATCCAATGGTGTCATTTCCAGAAGGTTTTGAGTGCCTAAAAAGTAAAAATTTATGACTGAGGCACAATAGAAGGAAAGAATGAAAGGGAGTCAGCCACAAAATGAGCAGGGGGCACATTTGGATAACACATGCCATATCAGAGAGAGATCAGGCTAGTGCTACGCGAGATCGAATCACGGGGGAGAGAGAATAGTTGGCTACCGAGAAGATGCAGTTGTAGGCTAAGGTGTTGAGTTTGAGAGAAGAGTGTGATGCACTCCAGTAGGTAGGGGATGCAACAGGGGTCCAATACTTACCTTTTGATCTTGCAACAACCACAAGTGAGGCTATATACTATGGGGCACTATATCATGGGGCCATACCAGAGGGGTAGAGGGCTATGCCCTTCATCCATATGACATGTAGTCATTCTAGATCTAGGTCACAGAGGCCCTATAGATTTTCTAGGTCTATTCAGATGCCATCACCAAGGTTAGGGACTGCTACACAATAGATGCTGCCACCAAGTGCTAGGATAGGCATTCTTGTTGTAGGTGAGAGTCATGGTTGAATTTCTTTATTATGATGATGTATTTACATATGTGCTTATTTTTTATGTATGCCTCGAGATGAAGGGACAATTTTGAGATGGATCTTATGTACTTTTTTTTATAATGCCTCGATATGAAGGCACATTTTTGATCCATGCCCATGATGGCATACTTTGTATCTGATGATTATGTACTTAGAAACATTATATATGGACATTGATATATTTGACAAACACATGATGGAATTTATTATGATTGTATCACATGTTTTTGATTTATGAGATATCATTTGAAGATATAAAATTGTATTTGATGAGATACTTTGATTAGTCTATGTTTTACTTTTTGATAGGTGATCCCTATTGCCCCATTGATGATATGGTAGGATGATAGTAGCTTAGCATACATGTTGGATGTTTATTTTCATGATGATGTAGCTTAGCAGTTATTGATGATATTTGATAAATGTGATGATATAGATGATGATGTGATAACAAATAATGAATTAACAAACAATTAAAAGAAAAATTTAACAAAACTAACATATACACATGCATTAAACAACAAGACAACCCAACTATGTGCAAATATAAACAAGCATGCAAAACATATTCAATATAAACAAACAAGAATAAATATAATAAAAGAAATGATAGAACAATCTAAAAATTATGTTAAACAACACGCTATATAGGATGTACAAGCAAGAAAACAAAACAAGAAACAAACAAACAAGTAAGAAAGGCACTACTATGTTTTTGTGGGATAGTTTCAAGACATTTTACGTTGTTTTGGGAGTTTTGTGAGACCATGTTTTACTGTTTTTGAGTTTTCTACGAAACGGTTTTCCAAATGTTTTGGTATTTTCTAAACATATTTAAATGTTTTTTTGAATTTTCTTAAAATATTTTAATGTTTTTGGAATTTTTTGAAAAGTTTTCCAAAGCTATGTACATGAAATCATAGAAATGTGTATACCCCCAACATTAGATGGGAATGTACAAGGGAAAATACCATGTGTATGTGCATGAAAGCGAAGATACCCCCAATGTAAAAAGGAAAAATATTTACATATACATAAGAGGAGGATCAACTAGATCAAGGCTACGAAGGGTAGGCTCAAAATAATCTCAGACACAGGTGAAAACTAGCTCTGGATAAAGCAAATGTACCCCCCATATGTGATATTCTTATGGACAACAAATCCTCCTAAGTGTTATGAATTAGAGAACAAATATGTGGAAACAATTCCTCAAACCACAACAGTAGAAAACTATATAGTAGAATTATACTTGCAGAAATATAACAACATAAATAAATATTACACAAAAGAAGACAAGACAAGATTTAATGTGGTTCACCCAATGTGGGATACATCCACCAAGAACTTGTTAAGATTTGATTATCAACAAGAGTAAAATAAATCTCATAGTCTTCTCTCAGTTATGAACTCACAACATAATTCCAAAGATGCTAAACTACATCTAAACCACAATTGGCACCCAATTGCTTAACCTTGATCAATCTTGATCACCTCTTGATCATTAAGACTCAAGACCTCTTGAACACTCAAGATATATTCAAGATACCCTAACACCTCTATTTATAGGATTAAAATCCTTGTAAGAAGTCCTAAATTCAACCCTAGAAGTTTGAAAGTCGCGACCTTTCAACTTCCCATGGCTGAAAAAATAGTCACGGTGTTAACAACCAATTAACAACATATTAACAAAAATGGCACAATGATGACACAATGATGTCATAGAAGATGACTGTAAAATGATCCTGAAGTCTCCAAACTTAACTGTTCGAGCTCTAATACTTCAACACTGATTCAAGAAGACCAAAAATAGGCTCCACACCCCAATAATATCCCACTTGGAGACTGTTTCAACTGAGCAAAGTTCTTAACCCTTCATTATCAACCATGAAGGCCAATCAAAGTTGAACACAACTTCAACTTCTCCCTTGTGACCGCCTTGGTCATCATATCCGTAGGATTCTGATTGGTATGAATATTTTCCAACTTCAACTTATCTTCTTCCAAAGCTGCCCCGATGAAATGATATCTCAGCTAAATGTGTTTCGTCCTAGAGTGGAAAGCGGAGTTCTTCACAAAATGAATAACACTCTGACTATCAGTGTAGTATCCCAGCTTCCTACTTATGACCCAACTCATCAAACATCTGTTGTAGCCAAATCATCTCCTTGCTTGCCTCTGTGGCAACAACATACTCAGCATCTGTGGTTGACAAAGCCACAACCTTTTCTAACCGTGAAATCCAACTCACCGCTATATCACCAACCATAAATACATACCCTTTCATGCTTCTCCTGCTGTCCAAATCTCCTACCATGTCCGAATCTACATAGCCATGTAATGTAGTGTTCGATCCATTGAAACACAATGCTACTCCCATGGTCCCTCTCAAATACCAAAGGATCCACTTTACCGCCTACCAGTGCTCTCTACTTGGATCACTTATAAACCTACTCACTACTCCCACTGCATGGAAAATGTTAGGCCTAATGCATACCATGGCATACATCAAGCTACCAACTGCTGATGAGTACGGTACCCTGGACATTTGGATTCTATCCTCCTTAGTCTTAGGACTCTGCTCCTTTGATAATTTAAAGTGACTTGTCAAATGAGTACCAACCGGTTTAACATCCTACATACTAAACCTTTCCAAGACCTTCTTTATGTACTCTTCTTGAGATAATACCAACTTCCTCTCCTTCTTGTTTTGATTTATTCTCATACCAAAGATTTTTTTTTCTGCCCCCAAATCCTTCATAGCAAAGGAATCACCTAGTTGTTTCTTGAGTACCTTTATTTCTTGCATGTTCTTCCTTGCAACAATCATATCATCTACATACAGGCACAAAATAATATTACCATCAAGAAAATTCTTGATGTACATGTAATGGTCTGAGTGACACCTGGAGTAACCCTGCTCCTGTATAAAACTATCAAACTTCATGTACCACTACCGTGGAGCTTGTTTCAGGCCATACAAGCTCTTCTTCAATTTGCACACTAACCTCTCCTTCCATTTGAACTCATAACCCTATGGCTGCTGCATGTACAATTCCTCCTCCAACTCACCATGAAGGAAAGCAGTCTTCACATCCAACTGTTCTAAGTGTAGGTCTTCTACTACAACTAAACCAAGAATAGTCCTAATAGAAGTCATTTTAACAACCAGAGAAAAAATTTCATCAAAGTCTATACCTTTCTTCTATTCAAATCCTTTGACCACCAACCAGGCCTTCTATCGTTTCCTGCCTCCATCATCCTCTTTGATTCTATACACCCATTTGTTCTATAATGATCTCTTGCCCTCGGATATCTCCACTAGATCCCAAGTCTAGCTTTCCATAAGAGATCTATGCTCTTCATCCATGGCATGCTCCCACTTCTTCTTGGCATCCACCTGCACTGCTTCCTCAAAGCACTCTGGCTCTCCACTATCAGTGAGTAATAAATAATCCAAAGATGGAGTAAATCATTCAGGTTCCTTTCTTACCCTAGAAGACCTTCTCACCTCAGGAGTTTGGGGTTCTTGATGAGTAGGTACTTGAACTGGCTGTGCCAGAACGTGTTGTACTTGAACCGGACCCTTGGACACCTTGCTGTCTATAATGTCCTCTAACACTGTGTATTATTTCTTGATTCATCTTTTTGTTCCTATAATTGTTCTTTATACATGATTTTTTCATTAAAGACAATATCTCTAGACCAAAATATTTTCTTGTCTTTAAGACTCCAAACATGGAAACCAAAATCATCTTCACCATATCCAACAAAGGTGCATTTATCAGACTTAGCCTCTAACTTGGTCATATCATCTTTATCAATGTGAACAAATACTCACATCCAAATACTCTAAGAAATGAGTAATTAATTTTCTTACCAGACCAAGCCTCCTCAGGTATACCTCCATCCAAAGCCATAGAGGTTCCTCTGTTAATCAGATAAATAACTGTGATTACCACTTCTACCCAAAACATGAGTGGCAGCCCCACATGTAACCTCATGCACCTAGCACACTCCATGAGTGTCCTGTTCATTCTCTCTGACACTCCATTTTCCTGTGGAGTATTTGGAACTGTTATTTTCCTACGGATCCCATTTACCAAATTATAATCAAGAAACTCATTGCTGCAATATTCCCCTCCATTATTCAAATTGAGATGGAGTAAATCATTTAGGTTCCCTTCTTACCCTAGATGACCTTCTCACCTAAGGAGTTTGGGGTTCCTGATGAGTAGGTACTTGAACTGGCTATGCCAGAACGTGTTGTACTTGAACCGGACCCTTGGACACCTTGCTGTCTATAATTTCCTCTAACACTGTGTATTATTTCTTTGATTCCTCTTTTTGTTCCTGTAATTGATCTTTATACATGATTTTTTCATTAAGGACAATATCTCTAGACCAAAATATTTTCTTGTCTTTAAGACTCCAAACATGGAAACCAAAATCATCTTCACCATATCCAACAAAGGTGCATTTCTCAGACTTAGCCTCTAACTTGGTCCTATCATCTTTATCAATGTGAACAAATACTCACATCTAAATACTCTAAGAAATGAGTAATTAATTTTCTTACCAGACCAAGCCTCCTTAGGTATACCTCCATCCAAAGCCATAGAGGGTCCTCTATTAATAAGATAAACAACTATGCTTACCGCTTCTACCCAACACATGAGTGGCAGCCCCACATGTAACTTCATGCACCTAGCACACTCCATGATTGTCCTGTTCATTCTCTCTGACACTCCATTTTCCTATGGAGTATTTGGAACCATTCTTTTCCTACGGATCCCATTTACCAAACAGTAATCAAGAAACTCATTACTACAATATTCCCCTCCATTATCCGACCTGAGAAATTTCAACTTGAGACCTGTTTCAATCTCAACCAAGGCTTTCCATCTTTTAAAAGTTTCAAACACATCAGATTTATTTCTAATGCAATATACCCAAACTTTTCTAGTTGCATCATCAATGAAAGTGATGTAATAACATGAACCACTAATAGAGTTTACTTTAGCTGGCCCCTATACATCTATATGCACTAACTCCAACTTACCCTCCTTCCTGGTAGGTCCAACCTTGAGGAATCTCACCCGCTTCTGTTTCCCATAAACACATTCCTCATAGAAGTCCAAATCTAACTCCTTTAATCTAGGCAACCTATCCTTTATAATCTGCATGCCCTTATGAATCATATGACCGAGTCTTTGGTGCCAAAAAGTTGCATCTCCATATGTAGAAACTAAATTGTAATAATCAACACCACTGGTTAAATACAAAGTACCAATTTTCTTACCTCTTGTAACCACAAGAGCTCCCTTGGTAACCTTCTAAGAATCCACTGTAAAACTAGCCATACAACCATCACTACCCAACTATCGCACTGATATCAATTTCCACCTCAACTTAGGCACATGCCTAACATCCTTAAGTAGCCATGTGTTCCCATTCTACATTTTCACCTGAACATAACCTTTCCTTACTATGTTGCATGGTTCATCATCACCAAGATATACATGTACAAAATCACCTTGAACAAAATCAGTAAAGTAATGTCTATGTGGGGTGGGATGGAAAGAAGCCCCTGAATCTAACACCCAAGATTCAGCAATATTATCTAAAGAAATAATTAAGGCATCTTGATAAACATCACCTACTACCAAATTTACCTCTTTAGTTTCCTCCTTATTCTTCATATCCCAAAGAGCCCAAAAATCTTTCTTAGCATGACCAACCTTCCCACAGTGCTAACATTCTAACTTACTCTTGGACTTTGACCTTCCACGATCATTTGAATTCATGTGGTTACCTTTCCCTTTGTTCTTTTATATCCCTTTTGCTCTCCACTGTCAAAGCGTTTCCAGAAGTAGAAGTATCTCCGATGCTCTTCCTTCACATTTCCTCACTTAAGATCACACCTATTACATCCTCATACTTCAGCTTTGAGTTATTAGAGATTGAATTTCTTACAGCCATAACCAAGCTGTCCCAACTATCTGGTAAGGAGCACAAAATCAACAAAGCCCTGACCTCATCATCAAAGTCAATTTTTACTGAGTTTAACATACAATTGTATTAAATTCATTCAAATGATCAGCAACAGAACCATTCTCAGACATCTTCATATTAAATAAATTTTCCATCAAAAATATTTTATTAGAGGCAGAGGGTTTTTCATATAACTTCCCCAATGCACTCATGAGACCTTCCGTGGTCTTCTCCTGCGATATGTTGAAAGCAACCAAAGATGTAAGGCATAAACGAATTGCCCTAAGCACCTTTTTATCCAGCAAATCCCAATCCTCATTCAACATGGCTGTATGTTTCTTTAATTTTCCATCCAAAGGAGCATGGAGGTCCTTCTAATAAGTAATCCTCCATTTACATCTTCCACAAACCAAAGTTCTACCCATTGAACTTCTCAACCCTCGATTTTCCCTCATCTGCCATAGCTCCCACTCAAGCTAAAATTTCCCTGTGATTTACAACTTTAGCAAAAACCACCAAAGCTCTGATACCAATTGTTAGGAATTAGAGAACAAATATACGGAAACAATTCCTCAAACCATAGCAGTAGAAAACTATATAGCATAATTATACTTGCAGAAATATAACATCATAAATAAATACTACACAAAAGAAGACAAGAAAAGATTTAATGTGGTTCACACAATGTGGGCTATGTCCACCAAGAACTTGCTCAGATTTTATTATCAACAAAAGTAAAACAACTCTCACTGTCTTCTCTCAGTTATGAACTCACAACATAATTCCAAAGATGCTAAACCACATCTAAACCATAATTAAAACCCAATTGCTTAACCTTGATCACTCTTGATCACCTCTTGATCATTAAGACTCAAGACCTCTTGAACACTCAAGATATCCTCAAGATACCCTAACACCTATATTTATAGGATTACAATCCTTTTAAGAAGTCCTAAAGCTAACCCTAGAAGTTTGAAAGTCACGACCTTTCAACTTCCCACGGCTGGAAAAATAGTCACGGTGTTAACAAACAATTAACAACATATTAACAACAATGGCACAACGATGACACAACGACATCACAACAGATGACTATAGAATGCTCCTGAAGTCTCCATACTTAACCATTTGAGATCCAACACTTCAACACTGATTCAAGAAGACCAAAAATAGGCTCCACACCCCAACACCAAGGCGCCGGAAATTGTTTTTCACCAAAGTGCCACAATCGTGTTATTTTCACACTTGGACAAACTGATTTCTCTCTTAATTTTTCTTGATTTTTAATTTTTATATATTTTTTATTTTGGGTATTTCTCCATACCTAAGCATAGAACCACTTAAGATGCGTGGTGTTAATAGGTTCATGCATCTCATCTCTAATAGGATGGGTAAGTTTGTAAGCTCCTGGTCCATATTTTTCTACCACAACATTGGGTCCCAACCAGTTTGGTTCGAACTTACCCTTATTTTCTCTTTCTTTGACAGTATTGAACTAGTTTTATTTAAGGATGAGACCCCCCACCTCAAATTGGTGAGGTATGATACATTTTTTGTAGCCCTGAGACACTCAATTCTGATACAATTTCAAGTGGTTGAGTACACGAAGGCATCTTTCTAGATAATCTCTGAGAGATATTTTTAGGGAAGGAAGCTCAATTTACAACGAGATTATGGCCTTAATGCCAAAGACTATGGAATAGGGCGTAACATTAATAGGGGTGAGAATAGAGTTCCTATAAGCCTAGAGGGTGGGATGGAATTGCAAATGCCAGTTACGACCTGTTTTCCTTACCATTTTATCCATGATGTGAACAAAGGTTTTATTGGAGGCCTCTGCTTGTCCATTACCATGGGGTTAATAAGGAGTAGACCACTTTAGGCATATTTGAAAGTGTTGGCATAATGATTTCATGGTCTTGTTCTTGAAGTACTTACCATTGTTATCTACAAAGGTGGAAGGGATGCCATAATGGTAGATGAGATGATTCATGATGAACTTGGAGATTTAGGCACTGACAACATATGTAAGAGGAACAACCTCTACCCATTTTGTAAAGTACTCAGTGGTAGTAATGATGTGGGTGTGTCCATCTGAGGATGTTAGAGTGAGCTTCCCTATAAGACCTAATCCCCACTTGGATAATGGCCATGGTATTGTGATCAGATGTAAGGATTATGTCGGTGCATGGATGAGATTTCCATATTTATGGCATAATGAACATTTCTTAACATATTTGTAGTAGTCTGACTCCATGGTAGGATAATAGTAACCTACTCTAAACAATTTATTTGGTATCACCATTCTACTAGTATGATATCTGTAGACACCTTCGTGCACCTCTTTGATTACTTGGATGGACTCAGCTGAATTAAGATAACATAACAAGTTCCTATCATAGCCACAATGATAGAGGGTACCTCCAAGAAGGGTGTAATGAGATATTTTTTAGATTAGGTTCCATTTATCAGGATGGAAAATATTAGGGGGGAAGGTACCATCTTGGAGGTAATTGAAAATGGGTTCATACTAGGGGAAAAGGACCAACAACTTCACAAACTAGACATGACTCTGACATGTCATATGAAAGAATCTGTAGATTTTCAACAAAGAATGGCATATCATTGTTCCTTGGTTGAATACAAAGAAAGGATCCTACTATATCCATAGTGTCTGTAGACTGATTTTGTGTTCTTGGGATTTTCTCAAACGTAATGCATACAAAGTATTCTTTGAGAGTTTCCACCATTTTCTTATATAGGATGAGATTTTTATCCTTAACCTTGTATTTTTCATTGACTTGCTTTATGATTAACTGTGAATATCCAATGAATTTGAGTTGTCTAAGATTCCACTTGATAACAAGTTTCATCCTTGCGATGAGTGGCTTATACTCTGCTTTTTTATTTGTACATGGAAAACCAAAACAAAAAGCTTGAGGAATTAAGTCTTCTGAAGGGGTGATGAGAAAAAAAATAGCTCCTAAACCATGAAAGGTGAATGATGTATCAAAATGTACCTTTCAAGTGATGGATTCTTTAATATACATCATGGAAGCATCTGTTAGATCTAAAATCAATGGTTCTGTTCCAGGTAGAGGGGCTTTAGCTAGCTGGTCTGCAAGAACTTGTCCTTTTATTAATTTTTGATAGACATATTCAATATCGAACTCACTTATCAGGATGATCCAATTAGCCATCCTTTTAGTTAGTGTTGGTTTAGAAAAGAGGTACTTCAGTGGGTTAACTTTAGATATAATATTAGTCTTATTATTTAGTAGGTAATGACAAAGCTTTTACAAGGAAAAGAGAAAAACTAGACACAATTTTTTGATATATGGATAATTAAGCTCGTAGGCAATCAAAGTGTGACTAAGATAACAAACCACTTTTTATTTTTGGCTGAGTTCATATTGAGCTACTAGTGCACCAATAACAAATCGAGTGGTTGAGATATACAATAACAAGGGTTTTCCTAGAGTATACGACATAAGGACATGGGGATTAACCAAATATTTATTGAGTAGATTGGAGGCTTACTGGCATTCATGACCCCAATGAAAGTTAACATTTTTTTTAAGAAAATAGGTAAATGGGTGACACTTATCCCCAAGATGGGAAATGAAATGATGAATTATTTGAATTTTTCCCTACAAGATGCCCAACTACTTGAGGTTCTTTTGTGGAGGAATTTTAGTGATAGCTGTAACTTTGGCTGGATAGAATTCAATCCATGTTATTGATATAATGAAACCTGAAAACTTTCCTGAAAGTACACCAAAGACACATATCTTTAGATTTATCCCAACTTTGTAATCTCAGAGGCATTGAAAGATGTGCCATAATATTTTTAGGTGTTCTTCTCTTGTTCTAGACTTTCCTAGAATTTCATCAACAGAGTCCTCCATAATGTCATTCAACATATTGTGGAAGATCACAGTCATATCGCTTTGATAAGTTTCTCCAGTGTTTTTGAGATCGAAGGACATTACTTGATAAAAAAATGTCCCCAAAGGATTTATAAAGGTATACTGTATTGATATTATTATGTAATTTTGAACTGGTTGTAGCCAGAAAATCCATCCATGAGGGATAAAATTTCATATCTTGAAGTCGAATTGACAATCATGTCGATATTAGGAAGAGGAAAATTATCTTTTGGGCACAACTTATTTATGTCTCTAAAATCTATATTATGATACCAATAGGATTTTTTTGCACAGGTACTATGTTGGAAATCCACTTTGAGTAATCAATAGGTTTGATAAAACCTACTACCAACAATTTCTCTAGTTCCTCTTTAACTAGGAAGGTGACATGTGGGTATATCTTTCTAATATTTTGTTTGATGGGATTTGTGTCTGTGTGCACAACAAGGTTTAACATAATGTTCTTTTTTCTAAATTAATATAATTCAAAACAAACATTCCATTGCCAATCCATCTAATAACAGAAAACCATATGCAGTTGTAATGACTCGGTGAAACACTAATCTCTCATTTCATGACTCGGTATTAAATAGATCTCTCATGTTAACTTAAAAATGTGTATACTTAGTTCCTTTACCCTTTTAGGGGTACCCAAGTGTTCTGTCTAAGAATCCTATCTGAATACCTATTACCGATATTCATCTGAAATCCTACATCTTATACTATGTGACACAGGACAACGCAACCAGTAGCTTGCGATAATTTGGCCAAAGTTTTTAAACATGTTTACCATGTTTACATTCCAAGATGACATACTCATCGAAAGGAATATGTCCTTCACCACACTTGCACTATTATCTAGAATGGTCTTTCTTGACTTCTGTCAACCCAATCTGAGTCAAAGTTTCACACTAAACAAGGGAAACTTACATACACTAGTGTGGAAGACTACTCGTGGTGACTAAGGATACATAGACATACTCAATCGACTTATGTCGATTGGGTGTGTCTAGTCACCCTAAGTCAACATGAGTTGACCACAACACTAGCTCATGTTTCTATCTTTGTTTAGGGTGGAACCATGAACCAAACTTCCACTTATGTCAATCAAGTTAATCAAACTAAGTGGGGTGTTGAAGCATAGTTGGATGCATCATAGTATCCTCATAATGACTCATGTCATTATGAAGGTATTGTGCTGTAGTTGCTATGTTATAACATCCAACTGAGTTTTTCTTAACAAGTCTACCATACTTAAAAAAATAAAAGTTTATTAACACAATCAATTATTATCTTATAGTTTTATCGATAATAAATTATTAAGGGTCTATTAAGCACAATTTAACCCAAGAAGGTTACGAGGTGTAATTTACATGAGAGAAGGTATGCAGATAAAATCTGCATTCCTAATCATTCTGAATGCTTATGTTTATCTTAATCTTAACTTTTTATTTCCATATATCAATGTTGAATTCAATGCAGGGAGATCATTATATCTTCTTACAACAGTTTTAGCTTGTAAGAAGCTTATTGAAACTTTTACTTTATACTACATAATACTATAAGTATAAATCTTTTTATTATTCCTTTTAAACATTCATGTTAGAATTATAGAAATCAGTTAAGGAAAACACAAACAATCACCCTCGTGATTTAATCATAAACACCTAGAAAGATATCATATATAGCTCTTCATTTTATTACAAGGAAGATATCTTTTTCCTTATAAGGATCAATTTCCTATTTATGAAAACAAAACACCAATACTTAAACATAATAATGAAGTCATACTCATTTATATGATCTAACCATATTCCCTTTTTATTATTTAAGGATCTACCAAAGAGTATCAACTTATTTGTGCTCTTTTACATGAAATGAAATCAACTATAAGTGTAGATCCTTAATCCTAGAAGCTTATATATATCACATAATCAATTATGTTTCATAATCCCATATTACATAAATATCTATATTGCCCCCTTCATGAATTCTATTACCTAGTAATATTACATAAATTATGTCATGAAGATCTCATAAGTATATCAACAATCAACATTTTTACCAAAGCAAATTCATTTATCAAAAAGAGAGTTCTCCACCTCTCTAAACTTAGGAAGTATTTCAAAGGATTACACAAATGTCATTGCATCAACATAAAACTAGTTTTAATACATCTTATTTTCCCCATAAGAGTACATTTTAAGTAAATGTCTATACATAGACATCATAAAGAAGAGATAATTTCTTTAGCAAAAAAATGTAACATTTTGTAAGTCTTTCTCCTTTCATCTTTTATGAAATCCATCTGCAAAATTGTTAGCATGAGTCAGTTCATATGAACTGAGCATGATAAATGCTATAACGTAAAAAAATTATGATTTTAACTAATTGTTTCAAAAAAGGAACCCTGTTGTTTAATGAAATGGTTCCAACTCAAAAATAAGATTAAGAAAAAATTTCCCAAAAGATTACATAAACAAGAAAGAGAGGAAGAGATCATATAATCTACAAGAAGTAATGTTCAAGTAAGAACTAATTAAATCAACATAATTAATTCTATCTCAAACAAAAATATGAAACTCATTACAATATGCTAGTCATCTAATCAATAATAATCAAGAAAGAGGTAATTCACATTTCTATCTTAATCTTAACTTCTCAATCTAGCTTTCAAATTAAGTTCCACAAACTCAACCTATTTGTTTTTTCAAGAAAAAGTGAATTGATATAATTAAACTACCTTTCATAAATAATTATGTTGTTTTCATATTCAAAATGTTAACAATCTGCATTACTACTATATGACCAAATAAGAAGATAAAACCTGAATATCATTCCATCCAACAACCTTACCCAACTTAGGCTCAGCTCAGTATCTAAGGATTATGTTGATCAAGAACTAGTCCCAACATTACAGGTAAGAAAATTTTAACCAAACAAGAGATTAGGTACAAGACCAACAACAACATAACTCATAGTAAAAGTTCCCTAAAGGAAAACATTCATATCAAGAGTTAAAAACTTAAAAGAATAAGACATAATAACACCATGCAGTCCCTAAACATCTACATGTGCATGTTTATTGTTTCCATAACCTACTGTTAGAGAAATAGCAAATCATTTTCAAACTTTACACAAGGTCCAAGTCTTACCCAAAATACTGAATTCAACTCAAGGAAAGGATCTTGAGAATGAAGGAAACAACAATTTCAGAAACAACACAAGACTCCTAACATTCCCAAAGGAGATTCATACAAAAGATCCATCAAAATCAAGGTCAAGAAAATGCCATGATCAAACACAAAGTTCCAAGATAGTAAGATCTGCAAACAAGAAAAGAATGCCAATCTACACCCACATAATCCAAAGTTCCAAAAACTCAAGAATTGGAACCTACTCAAAGGGAGTATACAGATAAAGAAGAAGGTAGAAATTTTAACCGGTCCACAATCCCATACTAACCAATTATAAGTTATACCAAAACTTATAACAAGCCAAACTAAATGTTACCTCCTTTGCAGGCCAACCCAAAAGGGTTTTTTGTTTGAATATAAATTAATAAACAAAAAGGAGAGATGATACTAGTCTCTGCAACAAAACTATTCCACCCGTGAAGGATTACAACTACCATCAAACAAGGAATGGCTAAGAGAGAAAGTAAGAACAGTCTCCCTCCAACAAAAATGCTCTTCCAGAGCCAAAACAATCTTCTCATTCCCGATAAAGATCAACAAGATCTAGCTTAAAGAAACTAAAATTCCCAGAATGGGTAATCAATAAAATCAACAATGAAAAAAAAACTGAAACTAGAAAATTTCAACTGACATACCTTCCTAGTTTAATTATCAACGAAATTTACTTGCCTCCCAAACAAGGTTTATCAAAAGAGAAAAAGATTCAATACAGTTCCCTTTTCATGGTGAGGATAAAAAATAAACATAACCCAATTAATAACAACTGAATACATAAAGTAATATGAGTACAGTCATAATAAAGTTGGACCAAATAATGTTGGTCTCCAAATGTTATCAACAAGAAAACTGACCAAAACAAAAATAACATAAAATTACCATAACACTGGCGTATAAACCAAATATCCATATCCTAGCGTATAACCCATACAATAACAAGGAGAATAGCTTCAAAAAAAATAGTCAACCATGATATAGAGTCTAACAGTCAAAGATAATGCCAAAATTAGACAAAAATCCTTAAAGTTAATATCCAAATCATTAATAACAAGAGAAACAGTTTAAGCTAAAATCCATAAGATTTCATCAAAAACTTGACAACTATTCAAGCTTACAAGTTACCCAGACAAGGTAAATAATCCATCAAAAATACTAACACATACTTGCATCAATATCCCAAGGAAGTTTAATATAAATTAAAATGACAACACAACTATTTTACCAAGAAAATAAACCCAGAACATACTAATCAATATTTACATAACATCACAATGCAACCATAAGAAACCAAATCGAGAAACGCCTTTTGAAGCAAGAATAAGAAACACAAATACCAAAACCAGAACAATTTCATAAAAGAGAAGAGTTATTTTAATGAAAACACTTAAGTAAAAGTAGAATATTTAATGAGATAGGGCCTATCATGCCTGATAGTGCTCCTGTCTTCTTTTCCTTGTTCCAAATCTTCAGTCAGAACTTCTACAGCAAGATTTCCAGGAAAACTCAAAAACCTAGCCACTGAAAACTTTCCTTATCTTACTCATATATCTTCCTTTCTTATTTTCTGTTACCATCACCACCATGCAAGGTGAAATTTATCATGCACAGATTCAAACTAGAAGTTTGAAAAAGAAGAAAACCACATGCAGAGCTATAAAGCTCCCAAAACCAAATGAAACAATGAAAACTGAAAACCATCTATCCCACCAACTTCTCCTATTTCCCAGGTAGTTTTTGCAATGGTCGAGATCAATAAATGCCAACAGGACTGATAGATTCCTTTCCTTATTTCCCACCTTTTCCAACTCCTTGTTGGCTATAACTAAAGTTTAAAACTCCATGCAATAAAATTTAACAGAGTTGACAACTCAACTTCCACCAAATTTCCATGCATTCACCAAAATTTACGGTAACAGGGTGTTTTAATGCCTCATTCAAATCTCTTAAATACCTTAGGAATTGGTGCCACTGAACACCCCTCCTCATGTCATCCATGCCATCCCCTTTAGGCTAGTCCATGCCCTTAGGTTAGGTTAATAACATTAGCTTAGAAACCAACTTAGGTCCTTAGGTATAGTTTATTAGTTTAGTCTTAAAATATCTTAGTAACATGACTTAGGATTCCCTCCATCCATAATCAGCCGTAATAATAAAATCATCTATTTTAAGCTTAGGATAGGATAACAAACTTAGGAACTTATATTAAATTAGGGCCCCCAAATAATCATCAAAATTACAAATTAAACATTACCATATGAAGAACAAAAAATGATGTTCTTGGATCACTTAAGAAGGACGTGTGTAGAAGAGATCACCTATGATCCCATGGTAGCCTAGGTTTAGAAATTCAACATTATACCCAACTTGGTCAAGATGACCTTGACGTCATAAAATTGAAAGCATGCCTTGGATCACTAAAATTGATCCAAGGTATAGTTATCCTGCATCATAAATCAAATAGCATGAAGCACAAGTTCAAATGCAATATAGGCTATGAACGAGTTTAGGATGAATTAATTTCCCCTATCCACATGCAGTGAACATTCAACATAAAAAAGAATGAAATACTTCATTTTAAATTCAGAATTGACATGGCAGGATTGTATCTATTTTTAGAAGATAAACATATCATCTACAACAAACATGATTGCTTAGTTCACAAGAGTACACCATCTTCAAACAAGAATCACATATCAATGTTTGCAACTTTGAGTACAGAAGTCATCATAGATATCAACCATGTTAGAGGCATTACATACCTCCCCCCTAAAAAGCATCATCATCCCGATGATTAACTTAGTCCATATTCTTAAACAAGAAAAATAATCATAATTATAGTTCTTTTATCCACAAGTTCTCAAACAGAAACCAGATTTGAGGAATTCAAGTTTTCATAATTTATTACAGCATTAAAATAACTATTCTAGCACTAATAAAATATAGTACCTGCCCAAAACTGAAAAAAATTAAAGATAGCTTTAAACAAAGTCTTTAATTGTTTCCAACATCAGAACTAATTCTGTTCAAATAAATGAGGAAAAGTAGTTTTCATGTCCTCAAGGTTTTCCCATGTTGCACTTTCCTCATTAAACTGGTCCCACTGAACCTTGCATTGACTGATTTCACAATTTCACAAGTGCAACTGGTGAGTTTCCAACACTCTTATGGGTTCAACCATGATTATTCCTGGGTCTTAGACCTGCAAGGAATCCCAATTTAACACATGTGATAAATCTGAAACATATTTCTTAAGAAAAGAAATATGGAAAACATCATGCATTCATGATAAAGTGGGAGGTAATGCTAAGCGATAAGCTATAGGGCTAATCACTTCAACAATCTCGAAAGGTCCCACAAAATGAGGTGATAGTTTGGCTGCCTTGCCAAAGGTTATAGAGCTCTTTTTAGGCTTAACACATAAAAATACTTTTTCACCAAGTTCAAATTTCTTATCGATCCTTTTCAGATCTACATAACGTTTTCTACCTATCTGCAACTTCTTTTAATCATTCACGAATCATTTTCTTTTGATGTTCCATTTTAGTAAGAATTTAAGGTCCAATTACTTCTCTATCTTCAATGTTATCCCAACTAACTATAGTTCTACATTTCCTTCCATACAATGCTTCGAAAGGTCCCATTTTTAAAGAGGAATGATATGTATTATTGTAAGAAAATTCAACTAAAGGGAGATATTCTTCCCATTTGTATTGCTGATCCATGCAATACATTCATAGCATATCTTCCAAAACCTGATTTACTCTCTCTATTTGACCATCTATTTTCGGATGGTATGTGGAACTAAAATTCAGTTTTGTTCCTAAGGCTGTATTTAACATTTTCCAAAAATGAGATGTCATTATAGGGTCCCTACCAGATATAATCAATTCAGGTACTCCATGTAACCTTAAAATTTCAAGCACAAATATTTTCGCTAAAACAGGTGAATCATCTTTAAGATTACCAACAATAAAATGTGCTACTTTTGTCAATTTATCAACAACAAATAAAATAACATCATGTTTATTTCTTGACATAGGCAGCCCCTGAACAAAATCCATGCTAATTACTTGCCACTTATATTGCGGTATGTTATGAGGATATAATAAACCAACTGGGTGCATATGCTCAGCCTTAACATGCTGACATTCCAAGCAGTGTGAAACAAAATCAGTTATGTCTTTCTTCATCCCTTTCCAAAAATATTGTTGTTTTACATCAGAAAGCATTTTTGTAATACCAGGATGTCCTGAGTAAGGTGAATTATGAAATTCCATCATTAAATTTTTCCTTAACTCATTTCTCGAAGGTACGTACACCCGCTTTTCATATCTTAGTAATTCCTTCGTTATCAAAGTTAAAACCTTTGTATCTTGTATCATTAGGATCTGCAGCAAGTGATATTTTTACCTGCTGAAAGTATAAATCAGATTCCATGATACTTTTTACCTCATCCTTAAACTGAGTTCTCAAAGTTATAAGTGCAGAAATATGTTTCCTATGACTTAGTGCATCTTCCACTCTGTTTTCTTTTCCTTTAATGTAACTTATGTCAAAATCATATTGTGACAAAAAATCTAACCATCTTCATTGTCTTGCATTCAGATTTGACTGAGTGAAAATATACTTCAGCCCAAGATGATCAGTCTTTAATTCAAAAGGTCTTCCTAAAATATAATGTCTCCATACTTGAAGTGCATGAACTATGGCAACAAGCTCTAGGTCATGGGGAGCATAATTCAACTCATGTAACTTGATTTTTCTTCTCTCATATGCTATAACATGATCATTTTGCAACAGAATACCTCCAAGTCCTTCACCGGAAGCATCTGTAACTACCATAAAGTTTCCATTTGGATCTGGTACAACCAAAATAGGTGCATAAGTTAACTGATCTTTAAGAGTTTTAAATGTTTCTTCACATTTATCACTCCACACAAACTTTTTGTCTTTCTTTTGTAATGAAGTTATCGGGGCAACAAATTTTGAAAAGTCCTTAACAAAATTTCTGTAGTAACCAACAAGCCCCATGAAGCTTTTGACTTCATGTACATTTTTAGGTGCAGGCCATTCAATTATGGCAACAATATTTGATGGATCAACTGTTATTCCATCTTTTCTTATGACATGTCCCAAATAGTGCACTTCTATTTTCATAAAAAGAACATTTGGACAACTTACCATACAATCTTCTCTTTCTTAAGATTTCAAGTACTATTTTCAAATGCTCATGATGCTCATCAATGCTTTTAGAATAGATAAGAATATTGTCCAAGAATACAAGTACAAACTTGTCCAGGTATTCTTGAAAGATATTATTCATTAAATTCATAAAAGTTGTAGGTGCATTTGTCAAACCAAAAGGTAAAACCATGAATTCGTAATGTCCATACCTTGTCCTAAAGGTTGTTTTATGAATATCTTCATCTTTGATTCTTAACTGGTGATACCCAAAATGAAGATCTATCTTAGAATATACTGATGCACCATGCATCTGGTCAAACAAATCATCAATTCTAGGAAGTGGATATCTATTTTTTATTGTTTCTTTGTTTAACATCCTGTAATCAATACAAAGTCTAAGTGTTCCATCTTTCTTTTTCATAAAAATTACCGGTGCTCCCCAAGGTGAGACACTCAGTCTTATCAAACCTTTAGACATTAGCTCTTGTAATTGTGCCTTAAGCTCTACCAATTCAATGGTAGTCATCTGATAATGTGCCTTGGAAATATTCTCAGTTCCTAATTTGATTTCTATTGTGAAGTTAAATTCCTCATTTGGGCGGAAGATCGAGTAGTTCTTCCACAAACACATCGATGAAATATCTTAACATTGATTTTCCAAGAAATCACTATCCTTTTCTGTTGTTTCAGAAATTTTTACTGCATACAGAGTGCAACCTTTATTTTTGGCCTTTTTAAGTTGCATATATGACAATTTTCTAACTGAAATTTCTCATTTTACCCCTTGGATGTCTGTTGTTTTCTGCAGATCATCAAGACAACTAATGTGTTTTTCAAAATAATCAACTTTTGATTTATGATCAGCAAGCCAATTAACACCTATTATGACATCATATGACCCCAAAGGAGCAACATAAAGATCTACTTCAATGGAAAAAATTGGTAATTCTAGGACTACTCCAAAAAGACATTTACTAACAGTATGGACAACATTATTTCCATAATGTACAGTCCAAGATTTTTCCATTATTCCAAATTTTATTTTTAGTTTTATAGCTAATTTACTAGAAATAAAACATTATGTAGCTCTAGTATCAAAAATTATAGTAATAGGCGTACCAAATAATTTACCTAGCACTTCTATGGGTGTAACTTTCTTTTCAACTTGTTTATCAGCTACTGCAACATGTATCTTATGTTGTTGATTATTGCCATCTTTCTTTATAGGGCATTGATTTACATAGTGATCCTTACCACAGTTGAAACAACCCCTGCAGGTCCTCTTTTTGTTTAAAATTTATTTCCAGCCCAGAAATTAAAGTTTTGTCCTCCAAAGGACTTTTGTCCATTATTGTTACTCTTCACAAAGTTGTTTTGAAGGTTTGCAATAGGTTTATTTGCCACTGTTTTCTTATTATTATCAGTTACAAACTTATTTTTGGCTCCAAAATTTTTCCATGCCACCTTTTTTGGTGCAAGTGATGAAGAAGAATTAGGAATTTTCTTATGATTCTCTTCCTTATGGGCAGAAATTACTTTTAATTTATGTTCCTGCTAAATGGATTTTTCTACAAACCCTTCCATAGTGGTTTGGATGTGAACATCTACTTCACCCCTATGATAGGATTCAATCCCATAATAAACTTAAATATCCTAAACTTCTTGTCATTTTGATACTGAGGAATGTACTTAAGAAGTTTAGTAAACCTCTCCCAGTACTCAGTTACAGTTAATTTTCCTTGAATTAAATTATGAAATTCTATCATTTTCTGATCATAATAGAGTTGGGTCAGCCAACGTTACCTAAAGTAGCTCTTAAATTGATCCCAAGTGATGCTTGATTCATCAATGTTCAATTCAACTTTACGACTGTCCCACTAGGAGGATGCCTCATGGGAAAGTTGATAAGCTCCCCATACTACTTTTGTTTCTTTTGAGAAGTTCCTTATTGCAAAGTACTTCTCCATTTCATTGAGCCAATTCTCAGCTCCATCCCCTAGATTAGTGTCATCAAACTTTGGTTGACTTATCCTCTTTATGTCATTAGTAATTTCAACTGCTAATCTTGCCTTTTTATTTTCAGGCGGATTGGGTACATTTGCATTTACATTCACAGCATTATTATTGACATTTGCAACATTGTTATTTGTTGCATTATTATTATCAATGCCCAAATTTCTAGCATTGGCGTTGTCCCCCAGAGGTGGCTAATTGTTATTACCAGCATCATCTTCCTCCTCATTACCCATTACTTGTTGTTCAAGTACAACCAGATGATCTCTTGTGTCCAACAGGGAAACAAGAATCTCGTCAAGTTTTTTTGTGGTAGCTACCTCTCCACCTAGAGGTGGATTATTTGTAGCACCTCCCCTTGTTCTAACCATTTTATGTTAACAAGAAAATTAAATTTTTATCAGATATGGACTCAATAGGTCCAAGAGCTACAACCTTCAGCTCTGATACCAAGATGTAACATCCACTTTTTAAGACTTTAGAAACAAGGATTTTTTTAACATAATGTTCTCTGTTCTAAATTAATATAATTCAGAACACACATTCCATTGCCAATCCATCTCATAACAAAAAACCATATGCAACTGTAATGACTCGGTGAAACACTGATCTCTCATTCCATGACTCGGTATTAAACCAATCTCTCATGTTAACTTAATAATGTGTATACTATGTATACTTGGTTCCTTTACCCTTTTAGGGGTACCCAAGTGTTCTGTCTAAGAAGCCTATCTGAATACCTGTTACTGATATTCATCTGAAATCCTACATCTTAGACTAGGTGACATAGGACAATGTAACCAGCAGCTTGCGATACTTTGGCCAAATTTTTAAAACATGTTTACAATGTTTACATTCTAAGATGGCATACTCATCAAAAGGAATATGTCCTTCACCACACTTGCACTGTTATCTATAATGGACTTTCTTAACTTCTGTCAACCCAATCTGAGTCAAAGTTTCACACTAGACAAGGGGAACAACATGCACTAGTGTGGAAGACTACTCATGGTGACTAAGGATACATAGACATACTCAATCGACTTACGTCGATTGGGTGTAATAGTCACCCTAAGTCAACATGAGTTGACCACAACACTAGCTCATGTTTCTATCTTTGTTTAGGGTGGAACCATGAACCAAACTTCCACTTATGTCAATTGAGTTAATCGAACTAAGTGGGGTGTTGAGGCATAGCATGATGCATCATAGTATCCTCGTAATGACCCATGTCATTATGAAGGTACTATGCTGCAGTTGCTATGTTTCAACATCCAACTGAGTTTCCTCAACTAGACTAACATACTTAAGAATATTAGTTTATTAACCCAATCAATTATTATCTTATAGTTTTATCGATAACAACGCTTTTAAGGGTCTACTAAGCACAATTTAACCCAAGAAGGTTACAAGGTGTATTTTACATGAGAATAAGGTATGTAGCTAAAATATACATTCCTAATCCTTCTGAATTCATGTTTATGTTTATCTTAATCTTAACTATTTATTTCTATATAACAATATGTCTGAATTTGATGTTAAAAAGGTAAGATCATTAAGTCTTCTTATTTCAATTTAAGCTTTGTAATAAGCTTTTTGAAACTTTTACTTTAGACTTCATGATACCCAAAGTCTAAATCTATTTATTATCCTTTATAAACATTCACGTTTCTATTTATAGAATTCAGCTAAGGTAAACACAACCACTCATCCTCGTGATTTAATCATAAACATCTTACAAATATATCACACCCAGATCTTTGTTTGGTTACAAGGAAGATATCTTTTTCTTTTACTATTAAGGGATAATTCCCTAATTATGAAAATGGAACTCATATGCTTCAGCATAACAAATAAATTATACTCATTTATATAATCTAACCATATTCCCTTTTTACTGTTTAAGGATCTACCAAGGATTATCAATTTAGTTGTGATTTTTCACATGAAATAAAATCAACTATAAGTGTATATCCTTAATCCTATAAGCCTTGAATATCAAAGAATCTAATAATTTTGGTAATCCCATATCACACATGTGTCTAAATTACCCCATCAAGACTGATATTTCCTAATATTATTGTAAAAACTTATGTCATGAAGGTCTTATAAGTAAATCAACAATCAACATTTTACGAAAGAAAATCATTTATCAAAAAGAGAGTTCTCCACTCTCTAAACTTAGGAAATATTTATAAGGATTACACAATGTCATTGCATCAATATAAAATTTGTTTTAATACATCTTATTTTCCCAACAAGATTACATTTTAAGTAAATGATGATACATAGACATCATAAAGAAGAGATAATTTATTTAGTAAAATAAATGTAACATTCTGTAAGACTTTCCCCTCTCATATTTTACAAAATCCATCTACAAAATTGTTAGTATAAGCCAGTTCATATGAACTGAGCATGATAAACACTAACGTTAAAACATTATGCTTGTAACTAACTATTTCACAAAAAGAACCTTGTTGTTTAATGAAATGGTTCTAATTCAAAAATAAGATTAACAGAAAGAATTTCCCAAAGGATTACTCTTTTAACTCAACTTGTTTATTTATTCAAGAAGAAGTGAATTGATATAATCAAAATACCTTTTATAAATAATTATGTTGTTTTAATATTCAAAATGTTAACAACCTGTATTACTATTGTATGACCAAACAAGAAGATGCAACCTGAATATAATTCCATTCAATAACCTTACCTAACTCAGGATTAGCTCAGTATCTAAGGATTATGTTGATCAAGAACTAGTCCAAACATTACAGGTGAGAAGATTTTAACCAAATAAGAGATTGGGTACAATTCCAACAACAACATAACTCATAGTAACAGTTCCTTGAAGGACTGCATTCATTCCAGAGTTAGAAACTTAAAGGAACAAAATAACTAACACAATACAAGCTTCTGAAAAAACCACAACTTCATGTTAAATTATTCCATAAGCTTCAAAATGGAGCATACTATTACAAGAAACCTACAAGGTTAAAGGCTTACCTAAAATCTTGAATTCAATTCAAATAAAGGATATTGAGTAAGAAGAGAACAAAATTTTAGAAAACAACACAAGACCCCTAACAGTCCCAAAAGAATAATCATATAATCATGTCAATTTGAATTGAGGCCACAAAAAATTCATAATCAAACACAAGTTTTTGAGGCAGTAAGATCTAGTATCAAAAGGAATTCCAATCTACACTCAAGCAGTCACACGTTTCATAAGTTCTAGTACTGGAACCTACTCGAAGGGAGTTACAGATGATGAAGACTACATTCACAAGAAGAAATCAGAGTTCGACTAGACCACAATCACATACTAACCATTTTTAAGTTATACCAAAACTTAGAAAAAGCCAAGCTAAAATTTACCCCCCCTTTCACAGGCCAACCCAAAATGGTTTTCATTCCAAGCTAACTTAATAAACAAAAAGTAGAGATGATACTAGTCTCTGCAACAAAACTATTCCACCTGTGAAGGGTTATAATTACCATTAAACAAAGAATGACAAAGAGAGAAAGTAAGAACAATGCCCCTCCAATAATAACATTCTTCCAAAGATAAAACAAATTTCACATGCCTGATAAATATCAACAAGATCTATCTTAAAGAAACTACAAAGCCCAGATGGGTAACCAATAAACTCAATAGTGAAAAAGAACTGAAACCAAAAATTTTCAACTGACACACCTTCCTAGTACAACTATCAACAAAAGTTATTTCCTCCCAAATAAGGTTTATCAAAAGAGTAGAATATTCAATAAAATTCCCTTTTCATAGTGAGGATTACAAAATAAACATAACCCCAAACAATAACAACTGAATACCTAATAAATGAATATCAGTATAGTCACAAAAATTCAACCAAATAATGTTGGTCTCTAATGTTATCAACAAGAAAACTGACCAAAACAAAATAACATAAGAATTTTCACCATATCACTAGCGTATATCACATACAATAACAACAGAGAGCTTCATGAACAAAAAATAGTACAACCACGATATGAGTCCCCTGAGTAACCACAAGCGATTCCAGAATCCCAAATAGCCATGAATAAATCATTCCAATAAAGTTAATCTTTAACCATTAATAACAAGGAGAATATTTTAAGCTAATTCCATAATATTTCATCAAAAACATGACAACTATAAAAGCTTACAAGTTACCCAGAAAAGGTAAACAATCTAGCAAGGACACAAACACAAACTTGCATCAATATCCCAGGAAGCTTAGTAATAACAATAAAATGTCAAAACAACTGTTTTGCCAAGAAAGGTAACCTAGAACATATTAATCAACATTTACACAACATCACAATGCAACCATAAGAAACCAAATTGAGAAATGCCTTTTAAAGAAAGAATAAGAAACACAAACACCAAAACTAGAACAATTTCATAAAATAACAAAGTTATTTTAGTGATAACACTTAAGTAAAATCAAAAGATTTAATGAGATAGCGACTATCATGCTTGATAGTGCTATTGTCTTCTTTTCCTCATTCTAAATCTTTAAGAAGAATTTCTACATCAATATTTCCACGAAAATGCAAAAAAACTAGCCAAGGAAACCTTCCTTATCTTCATCATATAACTTCCTTGCTTATTTTCTGTTACCATCACCACCATGCAAGGAAAAATTTATCATGCATAGATTTGAAATAGAAGTTCAAAAATATGAAAACCACATACAAAGCTACAAAGCTCCCAATACCAAATGAAACAATGAAAATAAAAACCATCTATCTTTAGCAAGCCGGGCAAAAGGTTGGATTCTAAACCTAGGTCATTTTGAAGATGATTTGTGATCACCGATTGGAATGCTATCATAGATATCCATGAATTCAACAATTACCTCATCATTTTCAAATAGGTCAATCGGTACCTAATTTTTTTGGTCCCACTCAATAAGAGTGGGATGGACAAGGTTTACTTGGGGAAAAAATGTGACAAGGTAAAGACAACTGTATCAAGGAATATGTTTATAGAGGAAAGATTCTCCTATTGGCTATGACAAAAATATGTGTCTCTATCTAAATTAGAAGAAGTTTCCTCATGCTCAGAAGAGGTAGCATCAATCTTAGGAGTGTGAAATACATAAGGTCTAATATTTCTGCCATATCTTTCCATCTTGTTATATGGGGTTGGAATGGGCTTTCTTATACCCTGTTCATCTCTACCACACCCATATCCTTTGTAGCCTATGAAATATTTTAGAGTCTGGTAGTAGGAAGCCATTGTGTCTTCAGGGATCTAGGTTGTGGCAGAATCCAACATTTTCTCATCTGCTAGGATGCTACCATGAATACATTTCTCAATAGTAAAATTATCCTGGGACCATTTATATTGGTAACTTGGCCTACCATCTGTCCTGGGTGATAGGGAGAGATTATAAACATAAAGGGCCTGCTGAAGGTCATACTCTCCACAACCATTATCAATTACCTTCATCTCCCATGAAGTAAAGGGATAAATGGGCGTGGAAGTGTGTATTCATAGGAACGTATTTTATCTAGATCAACACGAGAAGTGAGAGCTTTAGACTGAAGTGCTACCAAAATATTAGCAGAAGTACATTTGTAGGCTATACGAGAGAAGCTATGTAAGGCTTTACAATGTGAAAATGGTTCCAGGTCTCCTTGAATAGTAATTTTTTTCCCTTCATGTTATAACTTGATACATTGATGGAAGGTTTATGCTATGACCTGCATGACATGAATCCATGGACGGCCAAGGAGCATGTTGTAGGCAATTTCCAAGTCTAGGACATGGAACATGGTATCATGATATGTATGCCCCACTTCCATAGGTAATATTATAGTACCATTTGACTCACATTCTACATTGTTGTAGGATGTGATGGTAATGATAAGAGACTCCGGGTATTCCTCTATGTGTCCCAGTTGCTTAACTAGCTTCAAAGTATAAATATTCAAACCAAACCCTTTATCCACAAGTACCCTTTTTATCTTTTTGTGAGTAAAAAATACCTCAATATATAGGGGTAAGTTATGTGTATGATCATTGTGTGGAACCTCATTTTGGCTAAAATTAAGGTGTTTAATAGGAGAAAGATGTATGACCACCACTTGGAGGTTTCTAAGGATCAATATTTGTTGACACTCCTGACCTGTGAAGTATTTTATAGAGGATGTCTTTATGAACATTTGATATCTTAAGAATATCTAATATCAAAATCTTAGCAGTGGTCTTCTCAATTTGTTCTAGGAGATCATATTGACCATCCTGAGGGTTAGGCATAGGAGGTTCTAGAATTACAAGACGAGTGCATCGTGTTGCCATGGCACAATCTCGGTTCTTGATTTTTATTGTGTTTACATTCTCATTAGAGGAAAGAAAACAACCAATAAGTGAATCAAATGGATTAATGGTTTGTGTCTATACGTAGTTGGTAGTTTTGTAGTTCTTGGAAGATTGACCATGATTTGAATTCTTCTCTCCATGTTTTTCATGTTTAGGGAAAGGTTCTTTATAAAGTCCTAAATTTTGATTAGGTTCTTGGCTAGGTTCAAGTGAGTCAACCTCAATTTTTCCACTGTCAATAAAATCTTGGATAAAGTGTTTCAACATTAGACACTTGTCTATTTTGTGACCTTTGACGCGATGATATTGACAATATTCATGGTCTTTATACCATGATGGTTTAGGTGAATCATTGTCATAGGGTACTATGTTAGGATATTAGACCATGTTCACCACATCCAAATGTTTTAGGATCATAGACAGAGATTCTGTGAGAGGAGTGAACACTCAATGTTTGATTATGGGTTTAATAAATCCTTTATTAAGTTTGAAAGGAAGACCAATTTTAACCACTTGGATACATTTAGAATTAGTTATACCATCTCTTATGACGTTTTTATTTTTATTGAAGAAATTTGGTTTTTCCGTAGGTTTGGATTCATGGTTGTCTTTTGAAAAGGGTTTCAATGTCCCTTTAGCTAACATATTTCGATCAGCCTACCTTTTTCTATGACCTCTTCAAATTTTTTGACACAATGCATTTGTAAATGGAAAACAATGTCTGGATTTAGATTAGGTACAAAAATTCTAACCAATTGTTTCTCTAGAATTGAACAAGGGAATTGACTATCCAAACCTCACCATCATTGTAAAAAACTAACAAAGTTCTCATTTGGTCATTGTTTAGTGCTATACAATTCCAACATGGTAATGCAACTTCCTACATTGAATGAGAAATGGCGTACAAGTCTTTTTGCTAATTCAGGCCATCTAAAGATAAGCCCTTTAGGTATGTGAAGAAACCATTCTAAATCTTTACCCTTATACTACACGGGAATAAACGTATAAGGTAGTTGTCATTATAAGCTACTTCCTAACATGCCATTTAAAAGGATTTGACGTGATCACATGAGTCACCTTTACCTTTATACTTATCAAATTTTAGGAAATCAAATTTTTTAGGGAATGGTGTGCGAAGCATAGCTCTATCAAAGTGGTAAGGACATAGCTCTTCATATTGGTATTTTTTACTATTCCCAACATTGCTTTCCTAAATGCTCATGAATAGAATTTTCATGAATTTTAACTCTTGTGTGAAGAGTTGATCTTTGGTAGGGGAAGCTAGTATGTATACCTGACTATATTTTGATGTTTCACCCTCTTGGTTTTCAGTATGAAGTTTACTATGTTTGACCTTATATTTTTATTGATGTGTTTATTTGTCCATGTACCTATCCACATGGGAAGCCTAGCTAGCTAATTATCGACTAAGGACTTTCAGTTGTTGTTGCATAGTGACTTCATCATTTTGGGGTCCTTCTTAGTTGTCATATGGAAAAGATTGTTATTTTTACTCACGTTCCACCCTAAATTTTCTAGGAATTCTAAGAGGTGGTAATTTATAACCACTCATGTTCTTAAGTAACTTGTTTTCATTGTTTTTGTTTTGGGGACCCAAAGTAGAAGCATGTCCTGGGTTTATAATGCCATCCATATTAATGAGAGGAGGACGTTGTACTTCTTCTTCCTCGTGGATGTTATTGGTAGGTGCAATAAATTCATTTTCTTGTGGCATCTTGGAACCTAATTCTATAACTCATGTGAGTACTCTATCCCTATTAAGGTAAAGGAAATCATCCAAGTGAGTGGGATCAAACTCAAACTCATCTCATGGTGAGTCTAATTCATCACCACTATGATCAACTAGGTCTTCTACTTCTTTTTTTGTGGAGAAAAGGGGTCCTAAATTATGACACATGAAAGGATTAGAACCTAATTTCTTGGATTTCGTTCTTGTGAGAGGGGTCATATTGGGGAGTGTTTACAAAGGTTTTGTCAAAATGTGATCAAGAACACAACAAACCTAGGTAAAATCTATAGCGCGACAAATGTAAAAGGTTGTAAAAGAATGTCCACCAATGGTCAAAGAATAAGGAACTAAAGGATCAAAAAGGATTATCCTAGAAAACTAAGTCTACAAGATAAATGATCACAAGGAACAATCACACAAGTTGTTAAAACACATCCAATCTACAAGAAACTACTCCCTATGTAAAATGTGTCTCAATGGTAGTTTGATGCAAGATGATCAACTAAATGTCAACACTTAATTCAAGTTTAAAATAAACAAGGCGTAAGTATTAACAAGGGGTTGAAGTGACTTCCAATTCAAAGTATACTATAACCAGTCTAGATACAAACAAGGCCTAAATCCCAAAAAGTGGAAGTTACAAATACGAGCAACGCAACAATACCACTTAGATACGTTAATCAAGCTTTACAGGGAAGCAAGATATTAGTATCAAAATAATATTGAGATGATAGAAATAATGTAATAACATGTTTCAATATTAAGATAATGTTTGGAAGGAAAAAAGGTCAAAGTATACCAAGGAGTTATTAAGGTGTGAGGAACATAATGGTAAAATTTAGACACTTAAATAAAGTTTAAGAGAAACAATATGTAAGTATAAAAATTGTATCGAGATGATGCAAGCAATATAACACCTCAAGGGGATATCAATGATGAAGAAATCCTAACTATGCTTGACGTGGGTATCAAGACAAGAATACTCAAGATTTGAGGACGTACCGACACACTTTCAATTCTTACTATCGCAATTACAATAAGGAAGGATGTAAGCGGGTGTAAAAGTGGTGGAAACAATCTTAAGTAACACTTCATATGTATGTTTTCTTTTGTCCCAAAAGGAAAACAAGAAAACAAAGGAGTAGACCAAGTGGTGATGAAAAATACTTGGCGTAACTTCGGTAGAGTTTCACCTTGTCTTAGGACAAGTGAAAAACTAGGACAAAGTAACACTTCACAAATTTTGTGATGAATAACACTAGGCTCAAACTTCAATGGACTCTCCCCTTGTTCGAATAACAAGGTTTTGACTCTGAAATATGTATTTCTTTGTGAGATATCTTCTAAACACATTGGATAAAGGCAAGTTTGGCCCATGTGGTAAATGGTTTCCTAGGATTTTGTCCGCAATACTCACCAATTCTTACCTAAGATAAGTACACACATCTATATTTTCTTCTAGAGAGGTGGAAAATGACCCCACAATCAAATTAATGAATGAAGCCTCAAACAGGTAGCTTAAAGCTCATCTAACAAGGGTTTTTAACTAGTTAAGTAGGTAAGCAGGGTGCTTCCCATTTCATCCACTAGTTCCCTCAAGGTGTGGACTACTTTGGGGTTCTTGGGGTAATCCTCACAATGAGTTTTATGGCTTATGCCAAGATACTTCCCCTAGTTAAAGTGGATGATCCGTAGCTCTTATCCGAACCTGTAAATACAATGTTTTGAATAATGGTGTGTTTTTATCTTTTGTCTTAGTTTGGTTTTGTACACCGTCTGCAACCTATGACAAATTGTATTAGTATTATTTTAGATTCTTTTTTTTTTGACAAGCGAGTATTGGTCCTGCATGTGAAGGTTAATAGTTTTCCATAAGCTCAAAACATCATGAAAGAGGATTAAATGTTATTTTTGATTCTCAAGATTGTCCAAAGATGCAAGAGAAGAGCATACACAACAAGTAACCCAACTATAATGAAAATGGAAAAGATTGTAAATCAAATGACTAGGCAACTTGTTTTAACCAATTGTTGTTCATTCCCTTAACCATGAATTTAATGAAGTGTTTGTAAATTCAAGAAGACTTAGAGTTATTTCTGATTCCCAAGATCACCTAAAAGGTGTGAGGGAAGAGCGTACACAAATCTATCCTAAGATATGAAAACATGACATTCATTAAAAACCATCAAACAAGTTAGCAAAATATGATTCAAAACACCCTACAAAACAAAAGATAACATTAAAAACCTCCAAAATGTTAGAAATATCAAAGAAAAAATCCAATAAACCTTGAAAACAAATCCCAAATTTGAACAAAACACACTAGCATAGGCCTTTCAACAATATCACATCCTGAGAAATAGTAGCACGGCCCTAGTGAAAAAAATACGGCCCAGAACACAGTAACACATGTTTGATACATAACACAAACTGACAACAGACAAAATGACACTAATGGAAGAGTAGATATATGTATACACAACTTGTGATACTAACGCGGCCTTGGAAACAGAACATAGAAGAGCCATAAAAATAGTGTTCCAGTAACACAACGACAGAGAAGCAATAACACGGGGGAAGAGTCACACAGCATGGGGGTGAGACAAGAGAAGAAACTAACAATAAAGAAAACACAAAAGCAATGGCTAGAATGACAAAAGTGTAGACCCTTTCAACAGTAACAATTGGCATATGATAGTAATGTGTGGTAGCCTAACACTAACACATGGGGCACTGGAATGACATCATGAACATGTACTTTAGCCAAGATCAAACTCAAAAAGGTCAAAAATTTTCTCTCTTAACCCAAAATTAGCAACAACCCATCTCCTTTGAACCTACAAAAGAGACTCAACACATGTAAAGTTAACAAAATACATCAAGGAATTCAAGTTATTTAACATGTGTATAATAAAGGTTAGCCAAAATTGGGACAAAACTAACAAATCTTGAGATGAAATGCTTAGGAAAATGGAGTAAGTTCCATCGGGTGTGCCAAATGTGAACATAATAAACTTGCAAAGCTAATTGAAATAGACTAACACCTATGCTAGTCTTCAAAAGCTAAGCTAAATCTACTATAGAACCATCAAGATAAGAGCTTAAGGGAAAATAACTTCTTCAATGCATAATCATGATAAAACCATTAAATGCTAAGTCATTCCTACTGTTTGTGATTTCTACCTAAAGAACGAACCTAATTAGATCACCTATCAATCAAATTGGTGTTGTTTTCCTCAAGCATTGAGGATGAGATCTCACCAAGAAATGGATAGAAGGCCATATTTTTATCGTCCTATGCTCCTTAATTTGAGAGAATGGATGCAAGATGGAGAAGCTATTTCAAACAATGGAGAATTCCTCAAGATCAAAATGCCTATAGTTTTCACTAGTGCAAATGAGGTGTAAGAAGAAAGGGAAGGAGGAGGGATCCTTATATAGCTTTTCCTGTTTGGGCAAGGCTAGAAATTTGTGGATGTGGGACAAATCCCAAAGAGGAAATGCAAAGGATATGCATGTTTAATAAAGGATGTGCACTTTATGGGAGTTGAGAGGGGTTTAATTAATCAAATGTGATTAATTAATAGGTAGGGATAAGTTGTAGAAGCTATTTAGGGGGATTTAGAAGAAAATTAACATGATTCAGGGGATGTACAAGGGAAATTTAATCAATAAAAGGAGTTTTATTGATCAAAATAAAAGGTGTAATTGACTAATAATGTTTAATTAAGCACTTAGAAGTGGATTACAACTAATTAAAGGTTGTTAATTGACATCCAGAATGGGGGAAGGGTTGGATTATGTTAAGAAATGTCGACAAGTAATTAACGAATAAAAAGGGGAATGCTTAACTAATTAGCGGGAAGTGCGCTAAGTATTACGAAAATGACGGGAAAGAGGAAAATTAGTGTAATTTTAGTGCTGTAAAATTGTGTAAGTGGATTTTAGGTGTCTAAAAAATGCTTTTGAACCTCATAACATGACTTATCGATCCCAAAAAGTATTGTGAATGGATACTCATAGGGTGAAATGCCTAGTTTGGTTGTGCACTTTATGGTCCCTTGTTCTACCTTGGCTATCTAATTAATCGCTATGTGCTTAACAACCTTATTTTTGTGGGTCTCGTGCTTGAGATTTGTTTAAGTGTGATCCTCTATTGTCATATTATCCCGGTTCAGGGGATGTACAGAGGGAGAGAGACTATTCAAAACCCTCATTTTTACCCTGATAAAATATAAGGCATAATTAAGAAATACATGTTTTTTTAAAGACCATATATAAAAGGGGATTCCATGCTAGTGACACGAGTAATTAATTGGAATCTAACATGTCCAATGGTTAATTAATTAACCTCAAATTTGTAATTAACGTAATTTAATTTTTTTTTGCATATCATCCTTAAATCAATCTAGTGAAAGTTTTAAAATGAGAATTCATACCAAGATGATTTTTAACCTTAAAGTAATGTTTGACTATTATATATATATGGTTGGGTTATTAAAACAAAAAAAACATATTCACAATAAATTAGATTGAATATTTTTCTTCAAATATCCCTTAAGAGAGAACAATATCTTACACTTTTTATTTATTTTTATTGTATTTCTAATTTCTACTTGTAATGCAATTAACTTTAAATGAATATGAAAGGCTTATGTCAAATTTTTCTAATAATGTGATCTACTCTAAATGAGCATGAAAGACTCGTATCACTAAAAGGTCTTTCAACGGATCTAACATAAAAGAAAAAGTGATAAACATATACAAAAAAAATGAGATTAAAAAATATAGGATAAGAATAAGGGTATAAAATATAATTTTATTTTTATAAGAAGAAGAGTAAAGTTTTATAAAAAGATCAGGTAAAAATTACACGCGCGCACACATCAGGTAAAAGTTACATGTGCGCATGATCCGTAAACTTCTACTTTGGAACTATACGAATCACACAACTATGCTGTTCTACTTTCAACTTTGGAAAATGACATATTTGCTTGAAATTTAGAGCTTTGTGACTGATTATCTAGTGCTATAGAAAGGAAATTGTAGAGAAGGAAATAATTCAAACTTCAACACCAATAATTTTATCCTGGAAACCTCTAATGGAGGAAAACTAGTTGGGAAGGGCAACTGCTCTTTCTTCCCACTTTTATTAGTCTAATATAGAAAATTATAGATTGCAATAAGTATGAAAAGAAGCAACAATGTAAACCTTCTCTCCAATTACTTGCTTGCTCTATTTCTACACCTTGCTCCTACAATTCCATTTCAGCACTGAAGATCTTGCTCACTTTCTCTCATTAAACTCTGCTTCTCAATCTCTCTAGATCTTCGAATTCATATTCTCTTATTCCTTGCATCCATTTATAGGCCTTCACATGTCCTCCCATGCACTGGAGAATGTGAAAGGGCATGGAAGGGAAGAGACACAGTTGGGCGCTTCAAGAACGCATCCACTCACATTCCATTCTTCTTTTCTATTTGAAAGTGTCAAGATCGCCGCCCTGCAGGGCAGGATTGCGGTTCAAAAACCGCCGCTCTGCACAGAGTGGCGGTTCCTTCCAGAACATCTGTTTACCTCATTTTTCTCACTTTTCTTGTTTCTCCTTCTTGGTGTTGATGGAATTGATGAAGTGGTGTGTTTTTCTGGATCCATATGGATCATACCTATGCTACTTAGGACGCTTTTGGTCCCACAAAATCTTAGTGGGGGAGTGGTAGAGGAATCGACTCCCTCTCATGCTCATTTGAGTACCGCTGGGTTTGCCTTGGTGTCTTCTCATGTCCAACCTGCCACCTCTCATGCGTTAGTGGATGCGAGCTCTTACAACTTACTATTGCGTGCATCTGCATGAAGTATGGCCTAAAGGTTTCTTCTCCAACCTGCTCAAGTATGGCGAATGTCCCATACTGTAGTGGTTTGGTCATTTCCTGTCTTTGTCTCTTGAGATGGATTGGCCAAATCCTCTCCAAGTATGCTACTTCCATAGTCACTATTGTTCCTTGTATCTCCTCTTCTTCTTGCTGCCCCACGGTCAGGTCCAGTGAATTTGTAGGTAGATACGGTGACTGTATAGTGGAAGTTTATTTTGCTCCTTGAATGAGCAGTTCCTGTGGTGGCTTCTTCTGCAAAAATTGACAAGTGCTATCCAAATTCTCCATCCTTTGGTCAGAAATATCCGCTCTCACATCCATTTTGTTTTTCTTCCAATGAAAGCAAACAAAACTGATGATTTGCCTGAATAAGTCTTGGTGCTTGGCTGACACTGACCCTAGCTTTCTTTGACTTTCTCTGGCGTGCCCGGATGTTAAAACTAACTCCATCCTTGACCCATCTGAACCGGTTCTCCCTCCTTGTGAACACAACATCCCTGATATACAAGTAAGGACTTCCGAAGACAACGTCAAATGCATCAAGCATAATAATATCAACCTCTAATACATCTATGTATTAGGTATTTATCCCAAACTGAAACTTACACTTCCTTGTAACTTGTATTTCTACACCCTTCTTCACCCATCCCAGTGGGTATGGATGTGGAAGCGCGTAAGTCTCTAGACCAAGCTGTTTTACAACCGCATCAGAAATCAAATTTGACTAAGAACCATAATCTACTAAAGAATTTACCTTAGTCTTCTTAATTTGGATTCTGATTTGAAATAACTTACTCATCTCTTCTGCTTCTACTGCCCCATACATGTTAGTGGCCATGCATCCCAACCTCTCGTCTACATCCGAATCATCCTCAATCTCCACCTCTCTCTCTGTCTTCACAGTGGCCATGGATTTCTTGGAATCCTTGGTTCAGTGCTTTGGGTGCAATTCTGGATGCAACTTCCAACATGTGGCGTCAATATGTCCATTTACATCACAACTCTTACATAAATTCTTAGGATCTTTACAAGTATGCAAAGCAGTATGTTTACCTTTCCATTTACCTCTGCTGCTTGTCTTCCCTTGCTCTTTGTCTTGTTGTTCTGTTGACTGGTCTCCCTTTGGTTCTATTTCTCCTTGCTTCTTCTCGTCATTAATGTAGTATGTTTGTACACAAGCTTCATTGAGATCCTTGGGCTTTGTGGAGATTACCTTCCTCCGACGGTGAGTGTGAAGTCCTCCCAAATACTTGGTTAGAATGTCCTCATCCTCCAAGTCCATATTAAGCAACATGGCTTGTCTCCAAATCTATGTAGTGTAGTCTTGTTGTCCTCTCAAAATTTCCCCCTCTTTTGAGAAGTTCAAAATCAGAACTTTTGAGGTTAATCACCTTTTCTGTTGTTTTGGTAAGGGGAAAATTCAAAAATTTTGAAAGAATCTGTGTTTTTGGGTCATTTTGTGTGATTTATTGGTTTGTTAGAATTTTTTTTCCCAAATATCCCAAGTCCATTCAGACTCCTTGTTCGCCGATTGGCTGCTTTACCCGAAAGATTGTTTTCTTGTAGGCCCATCAGAACTTTTTGTCCCAAATGACCCAAGTCACTCGGGCCCGTTGTTCACCTTTCGCCTGCATTGGCCGCATCGCACACTCCACGTACTCGCATCCCTCGTGTCCCATAAACATTTGTGCATTCTGTCCCCATGTTCCCCGCATCGGCCGAGTCGCTCTTTCATGTCCCGCATGTTCCAAATGAACCAAAGGCCATCCAGGATATTTTTTCCCACTCTTTCTGAATATCTTACTTTTTAAGTTGGTAGATGTGTATTTAATGCACATTTATTACCTTTCTCTCTCTTAAATGGCTATTTAATAAGCTACCCCGCTACGCATTTTTACACACTATATTCTTATCAATTGCTCATACCCAAGCAATTGAAATTTCTGTGCGTATACCCATTCCTCCTATAATTTCATCAAGAGTACAGATTGTGACTTTTTCAGATTGCTATCAACATGAAGATCAAATTCCAAGGTCAGGAGTAAGTTTTACCACTCGAGTCTGCCGTTCCCGATATCGGGGACAGTGAAGTTCATCACCTGGACTTTGGGGATTTTTGGACTAGGATGACAAACTTGAACCCCTCTCCTATGGCACAAATGATTCACAATAGTGGCTTGGCATTCGCCGCCGGATTCCCAATCTCAGTGTAATGTGCAGATATGGTACTCTCCTTTGGTGCTCATTTCAATTCCGACTCGAGTGAACTAACGAATGTGCATGGGGAGGTCATTGCCAAGCTCGATGCTGCCACCATTGGCACTACCCTAAGGATTCCTAAAATGGAAAATTCTATAGTAATCTCTCAGAACTAGGCACAGGCCCTCTTCAACCAGGACAGTGAAAAATACAAGGCAAGGGTGGTGAAGTCTTGGCTTAAAAACCCTAAAAAGGGGGCGTCCTGTCTTCCAAAGCTTTGTTTCATGACGATTTAAATGAGGAACTATCTAATTTTATAATCCTATTAGCTCGGGTCATGGGATTACCCTCTACCAATGAGTTCTATTTCTAGATGTGCCCCCTTATCAACATGGTGTGCGAAGGAACTTAGAATGTCAACTGGGAAAAAATCATTAGCATGAACTTAGTAGAACATCTGTCCAATGTACAAAAAACCAAGAAGTTCTACATGACTTCATATTTGATGTACACCCTAGCAGCATCAAGGTAATGGTTTGTATTCACGTACATTGATGCTCATAAGGGTGACCCTATATATGCCTACTGCCCTCAATTCATTCTGGACACTAGTAATTGCAACTTCAGGAGGGTGAATGATGCTTTCACCATATACATTATAAGGCTTCTGGAGAGTGACACTACAAGGAGGTTCTTGGATGAAGCCATGAGCCTAATAGTGAAGTACAGTACTTACTTCATCTAATTCAAAAAATTCTCCTATATCAGGCTTGCAGGCTATGAGAGCATCCCTCTCAAGCTCCCTATGTTCTGTAATGATAAAATGGCCTTGATTGAGATATGTAGACAATTGGAAAACTTAAATAGAACATGCAGGGATAAGAAAATCACTAGCCTGCACTTCCCTATATCTTTGGGAAACTACACCTGCAAGATGGCTCTAGATGCATAGAACATAGAGACATCCCTGGCCACCATCACTGTCCATTTCTTCAGGCCAAGAACTTGTTTTGACTTGAAGAGATTTATTGAATAGAACCTCAGAATCAATTACCATAATATGGCAGACACAGAAGACTATTGGGCTGATTGTGTTGATGATTTTGAGGCAAGGAGGAGACACTATGGCAAGTTTTCTCTCCAATTGATCCAAGAGCTTAACTTGTACCAATTTCTTGAAGGGCTTCAGGATGATAATTCTGACCTATATTCATATGAATATGAAAACTTGGTCAAACACACTCCCTTAGAGGATTTGGATTGGTTGAAAAAGGAGAAGGATGATCTAGCTGAAATGTTAGCCCTTGTCCTAGTAAGAACCAAAATCTAGTTTGACATGAGAGTTCGTGAGCTTAGAAGGCATTCAGGGTAATCCTCGTCCAAGGATAATTCAACTCCAAGAAAGGAAGCATTGACACCTTGTTTGGAAGCACCTGTACAGACCCCTCCTGCCTCATCAGCTAAAGGTCCTACATCCTCCACTCCTTCCTCATCCACCCAAGTATATCAGAAGAAAATCAAGGAAGTCAAGAAGGATCCTGTTGAAGAAGATCCCATGATGAAGCATTCAGAATTGCCCTCAGGTCTAGAGAACATTATTGTTCTCATTGAAAGCGAAGAGAGTGAAGTTCCAGTCTCCATGAGTGCTCTAGAAGTCCCAATGGATAAAGAGAAAGAAGTACAAAGCACTGAGCTTTCGAGTGCCATTGACTCCTCTGTACCAGAATCCTCTAGTGCCCCACTCATATCTCAACTAGAGGAAACAGTAGTGCACACTTTTAGTGCCATGAGTTACCTTTCTCTCGGCCCTCTTGCCCCACCTTCTTCTTCCTCCACCTCTTTTGTATGGGTACAACCTTTCGTCAATAGTAGGAAGAGAAAGTCTTCCTCCCGAATCTCAGGACCCAATTTTGATGTTGTGGCGGCCTTATTAGGCACTACTCCTCCTACTTCTCCCAAGAAGGCCAAGACCACCTCTAGAATAGTATCTTATGCTCAGGGCCAGTAATTCCTAGAGATAGCCAAGCCCAAAGTAGATAAGCCAAAGCATGATTTGTAAGCATCTGATCTAGAGCTCTTGAGGATTCCCATGGGAGAGTCTAACCCTGAAGGTGAGATTCAAAATCTTCAAGAAACAGTCACTAGGGTCATTGGGAGAGTTGAAAAAGGGCAAAAAACTATAGAGTAGCTAGAAGATCTGGCCCAAGTTCTTGCAGGTTTCATCAAGTCATTGTTGTCCAAGGATAAAGTTTTAGACCCCACCCCATTGACCACTCTTCCACCACCTATAATCCTCAGTCAAGATGAAGTCCAGAGTATCAAAGAAATACACATATATTCCATCTATGGAAGAGCTATGGAGGCCATGGTGGATGATATGCTCATTGCAGGGTTGAATTTCATTAGTGAAGCCTTCAAACTCAATGAGAAGGTGAATAATCTGCAACAAAAACTCTCCTCCACTATTGGAAATATAGATAAAGAGCTCAAACTCTTGAGAAACTGTATAGTAGACCTTCACCTTATGGGGCAAGCTGATGAAAATATTTTAATGGTAAGCAAGGTCTTTGATGATGCAAAAGATAATTATTCAAAATCATGGGTATACAGTGTAGAATGGAAAATTAAGGTGCTGGAGGAGGCTTTGGGAGAATTGAAAAATAGCTAGCAGAAGGGTGAGGCCTTCAAGACTTTGGTGGTATCTGCTTTTAAGGATATCCATTGTCACCTCCAAGATGAGACCTCAGGTGTGCCCTTCTCCTTGTAAGAAATTAAAGCTCAATTCAAAGCTTTTGTTAAAGATAATTTGTTCAGAGAAGATTCCATCACAAAGGAAAAGATGAAAGAAATCTTCTCTCTCCAGTATGCTATTGAAGAAGCAAGCAAGGATTATCATACGCACATCGAATTTGACAAAGAGATGGAGAAATGTCTTAGATTTTGGACTCATTCCACCGCCAACACATCAGTTCCCCATGGCAGAGACATAGTAGAGGCGTTAAAAATATTTAGACAGTGGATCCTCAAATCAGTGGGTCCTCCTCAATCATGAACACTTGTCTTTTCATCATGACTCTTCTCCTTTCTTCCTTTCTTCATCTCAGATTTATTGTAATTAGTTGGGGTATTTCAATTAGCAGCCCTTTAACTAAACATTAATTAAAAGAAGTAGTTACCAAGGGTAACTGATTTGTAAACTATATAATGGCCTCTCTTCACCATTTTGGAGGGGGGAACTTGGCTCATTTTCTGAAAGTGTAAGAAATACTAAAGCAATCAATACAAAGGGATCTTCTTTCTTTGTCCATCTGATTTTTTCATTCCCAAGCTATCCATTGAATATTGTTAGATCATTTGTCTGCATTATGCTAAGAAGATTTGTATTCTTGTAGATGTTATTGATGGAATTGTGTGTCTTTTCAATTTTCATCTTATTAATTCAAGTACAAATGATCTTATTCCAATTCGTTGTATTCTGGCATGCAAAAGGAATTATTTTGTCATCTATAATTTTGGAGAGTTCTTTTCTGCTCATTTCCACGTCTTCATTCCTCTGTACTTTTATGATTGATGATATATTTAGAGAATGCTTTCATGATATCCAAGTTCCATAGTGAAACCATAATCTGTACATGTGTAAATAGGTTTCGTTTCTGAATAAGGGAACGTCTCCCACGAAAGAGGAGGGACTTCTTGTCCCCTTACTGTGGCTCTTCCTGATGTTATTTTTCAACGACCAATAGTTTTTGGCGACTCTACTAGGGAAATATTTTTGCAGTTCCTTAACCATTTATCGATTATTCTTGATCTGGTGACTCCGCCTTTTACTCGAGGGAGAAGGGCCCTTGGTATTAAAGGCTCTCAGTTTCAGCTTTTGGAACAGTAGGGTTTTCCTTTTCCTTCAACAGGAAGAAATAGAAAAGCTCGTTCAAGAAGCACTCATCCTGTCAAAAATAGAACCCCTTTGGGTGGTATTCCTTCAGAGAAACTCAGTCCTAATCTCCAAGCTCTGATTCTTGCTGGTGTTTCAGTTCACCTTGAAGCCATTTTTCCAAGAATGGTGGTACCATTGCCTTGGGTTCATCGTGTTGGGCCTCTAGCCCTTCCTTAGCCTTGGCATGAGTTACCCAGAGGTAACCGGAAGAAATTTCCTAAGTTCAAAGGTGATGGAAAGGTACATCCTGATGAACATATTGCGGCCTTCATAGTTACATGTGGAGTTCTGGGAGTTGAACATGAAAACGTCTCCGTAAGGATTTTTGTTGAGACTTTACAAGATAATGCGGCTGATTGGTTCTATGACCTTCCGGCCGGAGTTATCACTAGCTGGAACATGATGAGAGAAAAATTTTGAGAATCATTTCAAACCAGCAGAAGACGTGCGAGCATTGTTAGCCCAAATTTATCATATAAAGAAAGAATCAAAAGAGCCCATGAGAGAATTTGTGGCTCGATTCAACAAATTGATTAACAAAATTCCACCAGACACTCAGCCTATAGATAAAATTCAAAAATTCTTCTTCCTAAATGCCCAATTGCCCGAAGTTAGTTATACATTGAGAAGAGCTAATCTTGCAATGTTGGCTGAAGATCAAACTCTTGCTTTTAGTGTCGAAGATGATTTAATCATGTCAGGGAAGTTGAGAATAGATCCTTCTAAATCTAGGTCTTTACCTTCCTCCTCTTCCACTCCTGGGCCTAATACTGATCCATCAGTACAAAAAATTGCAAATGATCTCATCGCCATTACGAAACAATTGGCTCAGCACGCCCCCTATGCAGACGTTCCAAGGAGGAATTTTCTAGCCCAGAAATCGTTCTACCTGGTTCTCAAACAAGGCTAGCACTTGAAGGACCTCTTATTAAAGTCCCTATTAATGTAACCTATGAATTTGAAGAGGCGGAGGATGAAGAAGTTAGTGAAGATTGTGAAGAATTTGTGGAAGAGGTTGACGAAGAAACAAAAGAACTTGAGGGATCTCGTGTTAATTTCTTCACTACTGAAGGCATTGATGAAGAAGATGATTATGACAAGGTAGTGGCAGCACATGAATAGTGAATCATACGATGTTATGACTCGAGAGAAGAAAAACAAAAAGGAGAAAGTGATGTAAGCCAACCAAAAGATCCAAGGAACATCCAACGACTATTCCTGTAATTGTAAAAAGAGGATTTCCTATCCCCATTGCGTCCACACGCTGATGTGAAGTCCTATCAATTCTGCTACTAAAGTTACTTCTTTTTCAACTCCTAAGATTGATAAGCCCAGGGTTCCAAGCGAGGATAGCTCGTCCACTTATGGGTCTTTCGATATCATTGATCACGTGAAAAGGACCAAGGTTAAAATCTCAGAGGTTGAGTATTATCAAACCCATCCCAAGGCTTTTGCTAAAATGGTACACTTTTTCAATTCTCATTCCAAAACCACCTCTAAAGGTATTTTACCCATTCCATCTTCTACACCACAACCCAATCTGGTAGCCTCTGTCACCTCACCTAATGACAAGATCAAACCATTCTATGTAACCCTCCTTATAGCTGGCCATAGACTTTAGTAACTGCGTCATAGACTCATGAGCATCAAACAATGTAATGCCTGCTAAAGTAGTCCATGCCTTAGGATTAAATCTCACACGCACTTATGGGTCTTGTTATTCTATGGAGAGTAAGGAAGTGCCCCTAAACGGAAGAATTAAATATGCACAAGTAGCTTTTGCTAATTTTCCTGAGAAGAAAGTTTTGGCTACAATCCTAGTAGCAGACATTCCTCCTTCATATGGGATGCTGCTAAGTAGGAACTTCTATAAGGATGTGGGTGGAGAAATTCAAATGGATTGGTCACATGCCCTCATACCTGTTAATGGGAAAATGAAGAAGTTGCTGCTTGAGATGCAGTCTGAGTATATTGTACAAAAAACAGATGATCCCAAATCACAAATACTTTACGAGGATATGGGGCATGGACAACTATATGATTATGTCTCCAGAAGAAACCCAACTCCCCAAAATATCACCTGAGGATCCTAATGGTGTTTGGATATTAGATTTTGATGGAAGTTGTTGCTCAGCTGGTTCTGGAGTTGGTGTAATATTGGTGTCTCCCAAGGGAAAGGTCTACCCTTTCTCATTCAAGTTACAATTTGAAAATACTAATAATACAACAGAGTATAAATATCTCAATCTTGGGCTTCATGTGGTAAAAGAAAAGGGTGTGAAGAATCTTCTAGCTCGTGGAGATGTGGAGCTGATTGTCAAGCAAGTTAAAAATCTTTTCCAGGTAAAAAGATAGAAGATTGAAACATTATAGGAATCAGGTTTGGGACTCTATTGAATTTATTGATGCCTTCTCCATCGAAGCAGTGCCTAGGGAGGATAACACCAAGGCTGATTCACTAGAAGTCTCAGGATCATTGCTAATACCTCATCCTGAATTTTCTCAAGATAGGTTTACCATCGAGATGATCCATAGGCCTAGTGTACCTGATAATGCAAGTAACTGGCAATTTTTCAATGATGATCATTGTTTGGTTTCTTTCTTAGAACTCGGGGATAAATTTGAACAATTGTACTTTGAAGGAAGTGACAATTTTCCTCATGAAAGTGTGTCCTTCAGACAAAGAAGATGTCAAAGAAGAAGAGACAGATCAAGATGGATGTATCAAACTCAAAGGGAACAAGATTCCAAAGGGACTGGTGAGTTTAGAAGAATTGTTTGACAAACATGACAGGTATGTGAAGTTTAGAGATTCTAATGGATCACAACAATAAGACTGAATATGATAAAAATAATATTGGGAGTTCTATTGACCCTAAACTAGTGAACATTGGAAAATGTTGCACACCAGAAGAAAATAAGAAAGTAATTAATCTTTTAAAGAAGTATAAAGATGTTCTTGCTTATTCCTATGAGGATTTAAAATCTTTTCAGCCAAAGGAGATGCAGCATTTCATCCCTCTCAAACCTGGGATTAAGCATTTCAGACAGAAACATAGGCAATACAATCCAAAGGTAGCTGACACCATCTTTTAGGAAATCCAGAAGTTATTAAAAGCCAAGATCATTTTCCCTATCCACCATTCAACAAGGATTGCCAACATTGTTCCTGTTAGAAAGAAAAATGGTGAGATTCATATCTATGTTGACTTCAGGAATCTGAATCAAGCTTCTTTAAAGGACAACTATCCTTTGCCCATGATGGATTAAGTCTTACAAGTTATAACAGAATCCGAAATGTTGTCCATGCTTGATGGCTTCTCAGGATATAATCAGGTAGAAGTTAATACCGTAGATCAACACAAAATGGCCTTCACTACCCCTTGGGGTACCTTTTCCTATAAAAGGATGCATTTTGGGCTCAATAATGCCGAGTTCTAATTTCCAGAGAGCTATGGACTTGGCCTTTGGAAGTTTGAAAGGAAAGTGTATTGTCGTATACCTTGATGACTTGACTGTATTTTCCTAAATAAGGGCAGATCATTTTCAGCATCTATAAAGAGTTCTTTTGAAATGTAGAAAACGTGGGGTCTCTTTAAATCCTAAGAAATCTATATTTTGTGTCACAGAGGGAAAATTGTAAGGGCGTGTTGTCTCTAAATACGGTATAAAAATTGATCCTGAGTGATTTCAGGCTATTTAGCAGATTCCCCTTCCAACCAACAAGAAGGGAGTGCATTCTTTCTTTGGTAAGATTAACTTTCTGAGAAGATTCATCCCTGATTTAACAGAGCTAACCTTGAATATCTTCTAAATGATGAAGGGAAAATAGATACGTTTGGCTGGTCTCCTGAAGGTAAAAGAGCCTTTGAAGGTATTAAAAAGGCTATTGCTAGAACTCTCTGTCTTAACATATCCATATTTCAGCAAAGAATTTATTATCTATTGTTATGCCACAAATAACACCCTGGCTGCTGTTTTGACTCAAGAATATTCTAATGATCATGAAACTCCCAATTTCATTTATGAGCTACATTATAAAAAATCATGAGTTAAAATACACCATAATGGAGAAACATGCTTTCATAGTGGTTAAAGTTGTCAAGCAGTTTCGTTTTTACATTCTTAACTCTCACTCCACAGTATTTGTATCAGATACAACCATCAAGTCCATTCTCACACAACATGAGTTTGGATCCAAGAGAGGGAACTGGGTGGCCAAGGTCTAAGAATATGACATTGACATCAGACCAACCAAGCTCATTCGTGGAAAAGGCCTGTGTGAACTCATCACTGAGGGAGCTAGACATGAGTTACTAGAGGATAAAGTTGATCTTCCTACCGTTCTATTTCTTGGCTCAATTGATGAATGGTATGCCGATATCGCACACTTTCTCACATATGGAAAATGTCCCTCTCATTTGACTACCAAAGAGAGGAGAGATATTAAGCTAAGATCATCCCAATAAGTGTTGTGGGATAATTCCTTGTTTAAGCGCGGGTTGGATGGAAGGTTTCTAAAAAGTGTGGATAAGGAACAACAGAGGAATCTACTTTCAGATTTTCATAACCAAACATGTGGAGGGCACTACTCATCAACTATCACTGCTCATCAGATTCTCCGTGTAGGATATTACTGGCCTACCTTGTTCAGAGATGCATCAAGGTGGATTGATAAATGTGAAGCTTGTCAGATCTTCGTGGGTAGTCCCAAATTGGCCTGTTTGCCCCTTAAACCAGTTGTGATCGAGAGAGCCTTTTCAAAAATGGGATTTAGATTTCATTACAACACTTAAGCCCTCTTCTATTGCTGGTCACACCCACGTATTAACTACCACAGATTATTTTACTAAGTGGGTAGAAGCCATTCCAGTAAAGAGTACTACTTCAGAAGTAGTATGCAGTTTTATCAAAGAGAACATCTTGGTGAGGTTTGGTGTGCCAAACAAGATAGTGATAGATAATGCTTCAAATTTTTCTTCAATTGAGATGATGGATTTTTGTTATGGTTATGGCATCTCCCTGGTTCACTCCTTGGATTATTATCCTCAGGGTAAGGGACAAGAAGAATCAACAAACAAAAATCTGGTGGCTATTATAAGGAAATTAGTTAATGAATCTCAGAGGAACTGGCACAAGACACTCTATGATGCTCTTTGGGTAGATAGGGTCACACCTAAAAGATCCATTGGGATGTCACATTTTCAGGTAGTATATGGAGTAGAAGCTCAATTGCCCATAACAGTGGAACTACTAGCCTTGCATTTAATGAAGGCCATTGAAGACAACAATTTTAATGATTCTTTGGATAAAAGGATCATGTACCTTCACCAATTGAACAAGGACATGTTGAAGGTCGTTGATAGAATATCTGCTCACGAACAAAAAGTAAAGGCCTTGTTTGATAAAAAATCCAGATCCAGGGATTTCAATGTTGGAGACATTGTTTTGCTGTGGGATAAAAGGAATGAACCTCGTGGTAGCCATGGCAAGTTTGATTCTATTTGGCTCAGATCTTTCATAGATCAGGCACTTTGTTGGTGAGAATTCTTTTTACCTTGATTATATGGATGGTTCTTCCCTCCCACTTCCTTATAGTGGGCAGTACATGAAATTGTTTAAGTCTTAGGTGATAAGGAAGTCCTTTATATATTCTGTATAACGCATGTGCGTGTGTTTTCCCCTCTTTTTTTTGTTGTTTTTGTTCGTTTTGTGTGTTGTCTTCTATGTTGGTTTGCTTTTAACTCCGTGGCCTAATGGATGAGACACTGATCTGGTTTCCCTAGATTTTCTAAGAGTTCTTTCCTTGTCTCATTTCTTTAGACTTTAGCCAAGTCATCCCCAAAAGGAGCCAAGTGTTGTCCTCTATAAATTTCCCCACTCTTTTGAGAAGTTAAAAATCAGAAATTTTGAGGTTAATCACCTTTTCTGTTGTTTTGGTAAGAGGAAAAGTCAAAAATTTGGAAAGAATATGTGTTTTTGGGTCATTTTGTGTGATTTAAGGGTCTGTCAGACATTTTTGTCCCAAATGTCCCAAGTTCATTCGGGCTCCCTGTTCGCCAATCAGCCGCTTTACCTGAAAGTTTTTCTTCATTGCGGGCCCGTCAGAAATTTTTGTTCCAAATGTCCCAAGTCACTTAGGCTCATGCTGTTCACCTTTCACCCGCATCGGCTGCATCATACAGTTCACGTACTCGCATCCCTCATGTCCCATAAACATTTGTGCATTTTTTCCCTGCATTCCCCACATCTGCTGAGTTGCTCTTTCGTGTCCCGCATGTTCCAAATGAACCAAAGGCCATCCGAGCTATTTTTTCCTGCTCTTTCTGAATATCTTAATTTTTAAGTTGGTAGATGTGTATTGAATGCACATTTATTACCTTTCTCTCTCTTAAACGAATATTTAATAAGCTTACCCCGCTACGCATTTTTGCACATTGCTTTCTTATCAATTTCTCATGCCCTCGCAATTGAAATTTTTGTGCGCATACCCATTCACCCTTGCAGATTTCATAAAGAGTACAGATTGTGACTTTTTCAGATTGCTATCAACATGAAGTTCAAATTCCAAGGTCAGGAGAAAGTTTCACTGCTCGAGTTTGTCCATTCCTGATATCGGGGACAGTGAAGTTCATCACCTGGACTATGGGGATTTATAGACTAGGATGATAGACTCGAACCCCTCTCCTATGGCACAAATGATTCACGATAGTGGCTTGGAATTCGCCACCAGTTTCCCAATCTCAATGCAATGTGAAGATACGGTACTCGCCTACGGTGCTCATTTCTATCCCGACTCGAGTGAACTAACGAATGTGCATGGGGAGCTCATTGCCAAGCTCAACGCTGCCGCCATTGGCACTACCCTAAGGATTCCTGAAATGAAAAATTCTATAGTAATCTCTTAGAACTAGGCATAGGCCCTCTTCAACCAGGATAGTGAAAAATACAAGGCAAGGGTGGTGAAGTCTTGGCTTAAAAACCCTAAAAAGGGGGCGTCCCATCTGTCCAAAGCTTTGTTTCATGCCGATTTCAATGAGGAATTGTCTGATTTTATAATCCTATTAGCTTGGGTCATGGGCTTACCCTCTACCAATGAGTTCCATTTCTAGATGTGTCCCCTTATCAACATGGTGTGTGAAGGAACTCAGAATATCAATTGGGCAAAAATCATCAGCATGAACTTAGTAGAATAGCTGTCCAATGTATAACAAACCAAGAAGTTCTACATGACTTCATATTTGATGTACACCCTAGCAGTATCAAGGCAATGGTTTGGATTCACATACATTGATGCTCATAAGGGTGACCCTATATATGCTTACTGCCCTCAATTCATTCTGGACACTAGTAATTGTAACTTCAGGAGGGTGAATGATGCTTTCACCATATACATTATAAGGCTTCTGGAGAGTGACACTACAAGGAGGTTCTCAGATGAAGCCATGAGCGTAATAGCGAAGTACAGTACTTCATCTAATTCAAAAAAATTCTCCTATATCAGGCTTGCAGGCTATGAGAGCACCCCTCTCAAGCTCCCTATGTTCTGTAATGATAAAATGGCCTTGATCGAGATATGCAGACAATTGGATAACTTACACAGAACATGCAGGGATAAGAAAATCACTGGCCTACACTTCCCTATATCTTTGGGAAACTACACCTGTAAGACGGCTCTAGATGCATAGAACATAGAGAGAGCCCTGGCCCCCATCACTGTCCATTTCTTCAGGCCAAGAACTTGTTTTGACTTGAAGAGATTTATTGAACAGAACCTCAGAATCAATTACCATCATATGGCAGACACAGAGGACTATTGGGCTGACTGTGCTGATGATTTTGAGGCAAGGAGGAGACATTATGGTGGGTTTTCTCTCCAACTGATCCAAGAGCTTAACTTTTACCAAGTTCCCGAAGGGCTTCAGGATGATAATTTTGACCTATATTCATATGAATATGAAAAACTGGTCAAACACACTCCCTTAGAGGATTTGGATTGGTTCAAAAAGGAGAAGGATGATCTAGCTAAAATCTTAGCCCCTATCCTAGTAAAAACCAAAATCTGGTTTGACAGGAGAGTTTGTGAGCTTAGAAGACATTCAGGGTAATCCTCCTCCAAGGATACTTCAAATCCAAGAAAGGAAGCATTGACACCTAGTTCGGAAGCACTTGTACAGACCCCTCCTGCCTCATCAACTAAAGGTCCTACATCCTCCACTCCTTCCTCATCCACCCAAGTATATTAGAAGAAAATCAAGGAAGTCAAGAAGGAGCCTGTTGAAGAAGATCCCATGATGAAGTATTCGGAACTGCTCTAAGGTCCAGAGAACATTATTGTTCTCAGTGAAAGTGAAGAGAGTGAAGTGCCAGTCTCCATGAGTGCTCCAGAAGTCCCAATGGATAAAGAGAAAGAAGTACAAAGCACTAAGCTTCTAAGCGCCATTGAATCCTCTGTACCAGAAGCTCGAGCGCCCCACTCATATCTCAACTAGAGGAAACTTTAGTGCACAATTTGAGTGCCATGAGTTCCCTTTCTCTCGGCCCTCTTGCCCCACCTTCTTCTTCCTCCTCCTCTTTTGCATGGGTAGTGTTGTTGCAAATCAACAGCACCCCCTGGATGTTGATCAGATTTCTAGTTTGATCATACTAGCATCCAGTGTGATTGCACAACATTGAATCCTTTTCCCAAGTGTGGGACTTGCAAAATGAGAAAGGAATCTCCAGTTTAGAGGCTGGTTCCTCAGTTCCTCTAGTCAGATTTATCACTTACAAGTTGTAGAGGTCTATATTCCTAACCCTACCATAAATTCCAAAGGAGACAGAGATATAGAATGCAAAAAAGCTAAAAATAATGCTAATAGGTGATGCACTAAAGGAGTGGTGAGCATTTTTTACTTTTGCAGATTGACACAGTTTATAAAAATGCAACAAAGAACCTCATGCACAAACTGATAATTGTAATGAAGGATCGTAAATTAACCAAAAAACACAGGCAGAGGATGAAAACTAATCATAGAGGCTGTATTATTATTTTAATCATCAAAATCACTTGCATTACAACACCTGAAAGGAAAAATAAAGCTTCATATCTCATAGAAAAGGTCTGATATTCCACAAAAATCACTTCCAAGGTGACAAAGGGGACCTACAATACACAAAAAAATGTTCAACACTTTGAAAATGAGCCAAATCTAGCTTTTACAGTGCAAGGGATGAGCCCAGGAGAGAGAAACGCGGGAAAACGTGGGATAGGGATTCAACCATTGACCAAAATGCATTCAAAACAGCATGGGAATCCTTATAGACCCATTCCCTTGACATTTTAAACCATGTTGGGAGAGAATGCAAGCCATTCTTCATTAAAAACGGTGGTTGAAACGTCATTTCTGTCTCATCACCACATGCCAGAGACATTTTTTGAATTTTCTCTCTCCAAACTCCATCAAAATGTAAAAATTGACCCCTGAAATCTTGTAGATAATTTCACCATATTTCTATTGATATAAAGAACATGAAAAAATGAGCTCTGGATCGAAAGATATGGCCACTTGAAGTTTTAGGGAAAAACAGGGCCAAATTAGGTTGGCGGGCAAAAATTTGAATTTTTGCACCTTTTTCGTCATTTGGAAAATTTTCCAAAATTTCCCTGCACTCCGCCACTCTAGGTGCCATATGGTGGTATCTCATTGGCCGCGGGCCTTTCAAGGGAAATTTTTTCTAAAAAAACTCCGCCGAGCCATAACTTCAAAAATACATGGAGTTAGGAGGAAAACTTTACCTTTCTGGAAAGCTGAGAAAGAGCTCTATCCAATGGTGTCATTTCCAGAAGGTTTTGAGTGCCTAAAAAGCAAAATATTATGATCTGAGGCACAAGAGAAGGAAATAATGAAAGGGAGTTAGCCACAAAAAATGAGCAGGGGGCACATTTTGGATAACAATTTTGGTGACTCGGAGGGGTCATCTGCCTGCTGGATGAAGTTACCAGTTGCCTGAAGCAATCCATTGGGTATGGAATAATTGAATTCTCTGTTTGATACCCCAACTGACTAGAACACTGTAAGGAGGAAGATGGAATATCACCTAATGGAGCAAGGCCTGCAAACACATCTCCAGGAACAGCAAGCTTGTGCCAAAGCACTTAGGGAAAGAAAAAATAATCTACATCAAAACAATGTGCACAAGCACTTGGAGGAATGAAAAACCTAAAATAATATGTATAGGGTGAAGCATTTCCTTCAGTAGAAATGATTCAGATGGATCCCATTGACTAGAATCTGTAGTTCTTTGCCATCCAATGAAGACAATTGGAAGGCATTGTTTTCCTTACACTTTGTGACCATATATGGGCCACTCCAAATGACATCAAATTTTGAATGCCTTCCCAGTTTTTCTCTGTTTGCATCCCATTTTAACACTAGATCTCCAACTTGAAAGGATCTATTCTTGGCCTTTCTATCAAAGGTCTTCTTTATCAAAGCCTGATCCTTCTCCATTGCTTGAGGATGCCTGATTCCTGATTTCTTGGAGCTCCATCAATTCTACATATCTAACTTCCATGGGCTCAAAATCCAACAACTCCAATTGTTTCATGAGTTCCAATGTTGGCAACTCAAGTGATATGGGAAAAATTGCCTCTCTCCCATAAACAAGCCTGAATGTAGAGTTACCTGTAGATATTTTAGGAGTTATCCTATCAGCCCATAAAGCTGATTTCAATTTAGTATGCCAAGACCTCTAATTTTCATTAAGAGTCCTCTTAATGATCCTCAATAAGTTCTTGTTTGTAGATTCAACCTAGCCATTACCTTGGGGGTAATAGTTTGATGAAGTACTTAGGTAGATCCCATTCTTGACAACCCATTCAGTCACCTTGGATCTAATGAATTCCAATGCATTATGTGATATTATTGTAGCTGGTATGCCAAATCTGGTTGCTATTCCCTCATAGAAGTCTAGGATGCTAGATTCATTTGCTTCCTTGAGTGCTACTGCTTCAGTCCATTTGGTGAAGTAATCTGTGGCTGTTAAAATCCACTTATGCCCTTGGCTCGAATTGGGATTAGTGACTCCAAAAAAGTGTAAGCCCCATTGTAGGAATGGCTGGTCAACTGAAATTAGATGTAATGGGAGGGCAGCTAGCCTCTCTTTACCTGTGAAAAATGCACAATTCTTGCACCTCTTGATCCATGCATAACAATCATTGAAAATCTTGGGCCAATAATAACCAGTCCTCATGATCTTTAGAGCTGTCACTCTTGGTGCAAAATGACCACCAGCTGGTCCACCATGGAACTCTTCTAGCACCTTATGAATCTGATTTGTACCAATGCATCTCAGCAGTACTCCATTAACATCTCTTTTGAATAAAACACCATCAACAAGGGCATATGGGACACCTTGCAACCTGAAGTGTCTTCTTTGGGTCTTATTCATCTATGGAGGAAATAGACGTGTGCTTAGGAAGTGCATTATACCTTGGGTCCAGAAAGGAGTGGGGACACCATCATTATCCTCTTGAGTGCTTCCTTGCTCATGGCTTTCTTGCAATGCCAAAAAAACCTCCTTCTCGTTGCATGATTCCTCTTGTTTGCTCAAGATCAGCTACTCACACAATCCTTTTCCTCTTACCAACTTGGTTAATTTGATCTCAATTTCATACTCCATGACACGAGTAATCTAACCTGCCCTTTTTTCATTCAAGTATTTGTTGAGGAGGAAGTCTTTAACCCCCGCATGAGAAACCAGTAATTGGACCTTATTGTTTGAAACTAGATGCTTGAATTTCTTCAAGCTCCTGATTACTGCAAGAACATGCTTCTCAATGAAAGAATGTCTCACCTCATAGTCCTCCAGGCTTTGGCTGAAGAAAGCAATTGGCTTCTCATCATTGTCTTTATTCTGTTGTACCAAAATTACAGAAATAGTATCATCACCTCCAAACGCATAGAGGATGAAATCCTTGGAGAAATTCAGGTTGATGAGAGTTGGGGCTTGAGAGATGGCTTCTTTGACTGCTTCAAAACTTTCCTTTCCTTCTGATGTCTGTTTGAAAGCCATGCTTTTCTTTAGCATCTTGGTGATAGGTTTGACAAGGGCTGCAAAATTTGGGACAAACCTCCAAACAAAATTTATTCTTCCCAAGAAACTTTGAAGGGCCTTCTTGTGGCTTGGCAATGGCAGTGCTCTTATGGCTTCGACTCTTTCTAGATCAATTACTAATCCTTCTTTGTAGACAATGTGGCCAAGGAGTTTTCCTTTATGGGCTAGAAAAACACACTTTTTAGGATTCAAGGAGACTCCAAATATTCTACACCTTTGGAACACTTGTATCAAATGAAAGAGGCGGTATGCTATATTTTTTGAAAAAACAATGATATCATCAAGATATATTAGTACAATGTTGTTAATCAAACCTTTGAACGCCATGTCCATTTCTCTTTGGAAGGTAGCTCCAACGTTGGACAGCCCAAATGACATTTTCCTATATGCATAAGTTCCCCATTTAGTTGTAAAGGTTGTCTTGAACTGATCTTCTTCCTTCACCATAATCTGATTATACCCTAAATAGCCATCAAGTAGTGAAAACCTCTTGGAGCCAGAAACAACTTGTAAAATCTGCTCCATGGAAGGAAGTGGATAATGATCCTTGAGAGATGCTCTATTCAAATCTCTGAAGTCAACACACAATCTGATCTCCCCACTCTTCTTTCTGACTAGAACCAAGTTGGCAACCCAACTAGAATGCTTAATAGGGAATATGATTCTTGATTCTATCAACTTATTCAATTATTTTCTCATGAGAGGCTCCATGTGGGGGTTGACTGGCCTTTATTTTTGTTTGATGGGCTTAGTATTTGGATCCAATTCAATGGTGTGTTGAGCTAACTCAGGATTGAAACCTTTCAAATCTTCATAGCTCCAAGAAAACACATTAGGGAATTCTTGACAAAGTTGTATGAACTCATAACTTTCTTGCTCAGTTGTTATCTTACCAATTTGGAGTGATTTGCCTCTTTCTACTAAGATGGACACTGAATCTTCTCCTTTCACTTGGATGTTTGCTTTCTCCTTCCTAAACTGATCATTAGGATTGAAAATGGACTCCAAAGTAATAAGTCCCTTTGGTAGTTTGTTAGTTCTCAGCTGCACCACTTGGTCATCATACTGCTGCTCTAACTTTTCCTGATTTTTGGTTGAGAATTCAGCCTCTTCTTGCAAGAAATGGATAATTTGTTGATCATGTTCAAACACTTGCCAACTTACATTGCTATCTGGCACTGAAGGCCTCAAAATCACATGGATGTTTGGTTGTACCTTGTCTTTCTAAATGCTCTCCACAACGTCAAAGGATGCCCCAACTGCTGCAAGCCTATCAGCAGCTTGGTTCTCTTTCCTAAGAATGGATTTGATGCCAAAACCCTCAAAATATTCAATGAGGTCCCACACCCTATTCTTGTAGCACTTGAGTAGATCATTCTTGACAGCATGTTGCCCCTTGACTTGGTTGACAATCAACTCACTGTCACCAAAGACTTGCAAGTTCTTTATTCCTCTCTTGATTTCCCAATACAGTCCTTGCACCAAGGCTTCATATTCAGCAGTGTTATTAGAGCATGCAAACTGAAATCTAAAAGCTGAATAATACTTAACTCCTTAAGGTGAAACCAGCATGGATCCCCCTCCTGCACCTTGTCTACTCCTTGATCCATCAAAAAACAACTGTCATACCTCATTGTCATATTTGTGGTTTGGCTTGGTGATGCTAGGAATAGGCTAATTTTCTTCATGTATGCAATAGACTCCCAACTCAGATTTTTCTATTTCTTGATAAGGATCAAAAGAATTCACCTTGTTTTCCCATTCATCAAGAGTTAGATCTGGGATGCTTCCTACCTTGGTGTCAGCTTCATCAGTGCTTGGATAATCCTCTTGATCAAATGCTGAACAATTGGCATTAATCTGACTTGGAGTGTAAGGCTCAATGTGAAAGTTTGCAATAGGTTCACACCTGATTTTGGCTTTGGTTCCATATCTTTTTCTGAACAGCATGTGTGACCAATCAGTAGACAAGTAACCTCCAATCTTAGCTATGAAATCCCTTGACAAACATAGGGAAAAGAGTGGTGGAAGGTCTATTACCGAGACATCTTTTAAAACAACCACGTTGGGACAGGGATGCAAAGTAAGACTCAAGTTTTTAATCACCCTGACTATTGTTACTGCTATCCCATCAAACTGCACCACCCCTTTGGATATGGTTTCATACTGAATTCCCAACTGATCAGCTATTTTCTTGGGCATTACTGAACTACTTGCCCCAGAATCAATCATGCAATTGTGTACTAATTGGTTCCCAATGATCAATGAAACATAGAATGGAGGGGGCTTCAATATTTTACCTTGCTGTCCTCCATGATTCCCCTCAGGCTGGGTAGCATTTGTGAGCACCTTATCTTGCATTTGGACTTGCTGATTTGAAGTTGACCAGTCCTTCATGGCAGCTTGTAGCAAATCTCTTTGGCCTGGGATAGATAGTGATTCCCACATTGATATGTTTACATTTGTCTTCTTCATCTGATCAATAATACTGAATGGAGATGAAGTATCCCTCTGCTATCCCTTGGCCTGCACATTCATTCCTTCCACATGGGCAGCAACAATTAGCATTTGGGTTAGCCTAGGGGCTGTTTTAGGCAATCCTTGTGTGCTTAGGATTGCATTTTATTTGCCAATAGTTTGTGGAGTGACAAAAGGTCATGAATTACTTGGGGCCAATGGCTGTTGTTCACCCAAATTTCTTCTCTTTGACCTTGTGTTGGCTCAACACTTTGGGAAATCATTTGATTTATGCCACAAAAATCTTCTGCCTGCTAGTTTACAAGTGTGGTATCATTTGGAGTTGATTGATGCTGGAATGTTTCTTGTTGCTGGTTATTTCCTTGACTACCTTCACCCTCCACACTAGTTATTGTCACCATTAATGTTTGATTCAAGGCACTGTTGAAGCACATGGACTGGTTATGAGGTTCATTGCATGGGAAACACCAATCATACTCTTGAGCTATATTGTTTTGTACTGGCACTAATGCTTTAGATGCAGATGTAGCATTGGGATTATAGGGCTGAAATGGTCTGTTGGCAGGAGGCCTTGCTTGATTTAGATTTGTAGCTGGATTGGGTGGTCTATGAGGTTGATATGGCTGCCTGTTAGGCTAAGCTTGAGGCTGGAAGGAAGGTCTAAAACCTTGAGTTTGCTGCCTTTTGAGTGTAACCAGCTCATTACCTAGATTTTACAATTGCTTCATGACTTCTTGAAGTTAATTTGAGGCACTAGAAGATGAAGTGGAAGCTTCACTTGAATTCTGATTTCTAGGAGTGGGAATATAAGATAAATTAGGCACTTGGCTAGTACTTGGGCTCTCTAAACATGAAAATAATGGCATTGGAGGCCTAGGAGCCAGCTTGCCAGCTTGAATCAAACAATTTTCAGCTCTAATGGCAATGCTATAAGCAATGGGGATAGTTGTGCCTCCCATGGACTGAATTAACATAGAAATATCAGAATTTAAAGCCTTAAGGTAATAAAGAAAAGCACCTTTTGCTGTTGGCCTGACTGCCACTGGAATTCTCTCCCAAGTCCTTTGAAATCTGAAATTAAAATCAATCAGCTGCTCATTGGGAGCTCTTTTGATAGTTGTCAGCTGCTCCAAAAGGGACAAGTTGTCTCCCTTTTCCCCAAACTAGTCATGGAGGGCTATACATAGTTGATTTCAATTTTGAATAGAACTTGAGGCAAGACTCCTGAACCATTGCAAAGCTTTCCCTTTGAATGAAGATGCCAGCAGTTTGACAGTAACTTGCATCTCATTGATCTCATGGATTACACAAATGTTAGCAATATCCTTAACATGATCACCAGGTGAGGTCTAATTTTCTCCAGTGCAGTATGGAATGTTCTTCAATGCTGCAACTGGGATTGGATTTTGTGCATTGAGAGCAAGTGAGCTACTGCCAGTGAAATTGACATAGGGGTTGTTTTGTGTCATTCTGATTGGCCTTAGAACCCTTGTTGATTGAATGAATGGCCTACCAGGTGGAGGAGTTGAGAGATTTCTATTTGGTGGAGATGGAGACCTTTGGATTCTCCTCCCACTTTGCCTTATTCTTGGAGATAACTGTAGATATTCAAACAACACCTCTTCCTCTCCATCTCTTGACCTTGTGTTGATTCTTCTCATGAGTTTTCAGGTCTGCACTGCTAAAACCAGTTGATTCTTCTTCCTTGGAGTCGCCGGATGTGTAATTTATAGCTCTTTTAAAGCAAGAAACTTCCAACAAATGCACATTAATTTTGTTGCAATGAAGATGAAGACCTCTAAGGTCCCACTGGGTGTGCCAAAACTGTTGTTGCAAATCAGCAGCACCCCCTAGATGTTAATCATATTTCTAGTTTGATCATACTAGCATCCAGTGTGATTGCATAACATTGAATCCTTTCCCTAAGTGTGGGACTTGCAAAATGAGAAAGGAATCTCCAGTTTAGAGGCTGGTTCCTGAGTTCCTCTAGTCAGATTTATCACTTACAAGTTGTAGAGGTCTATATTCCTAACCCTACCCTAAATTCCAAAGGAGATAGAGATAGAGAATGCAAAAAAGCTAAAACTAATGCTAATAGGTGATGCACCAAAGGAGTGGTGAGTATTTTTTACTTCTGCAGATTGACACATTCCATAAAAATGCAACAAAGAATCTCATGCACAAACTGATAATTGTAATGAAGGATCATAAATTAACCAAACAACACATGCAAAGGATGAAAACTAATCACAGAGGCTGTATTGTTATTTTAATCATCAAAATCACTTGCATTACAACACCTGAGAGGAAAAATAAAGTTGTAGCTCATAGAAAAGGTCTGATATTCCACTAAAATCATTTCCAAGGTGAGAAAGGGGACCTACAATACACAAAAAATGTTCAACCCTTTGAAAATGAGCCAAATCTGGCTTTTACAGTGCAAAGGATGAGCCCAGGAGAGAGAAACGTGGGAAAACATGGAAGGGATTCAACCATTGACCAAAACACATTCAAAATAGCATAGGCATCCTTACAAACCCATCCCCTGACATTTTTATCCATGCTAGGAGAGAATGCGAGCCATTCTTCATTAAAAACGGTGGTTGAAACGTCATTTCTGTCCATGACCACGTGTTAGAGGAATTTTTTGATTTTCTCTCTTCAAACTCCATCAAAATACAAAAATGACCCTATAATATTTTAGATAATTTCACCAGCTTTCCATTGATATAAAGAACGTGAAAAACCGAGTTCTGGATCGAAAGATATGGCCATTTGAAGTTTTAGGGCAAAATAGGGCCAAATCGGGTTGGCGGGCAAAAATTTGAACTTTTGCACCTTTTTGGTCATTTGGAAAATTTTCCAAAATTTCCCTACACTCCACCACTCTAGGTGCCATGTGGCAGCATCTCATTGGCTGCGGGCCTTTCAGGGGAAAATATTTCCAAAAAAACTCCACCGAGCCATAACTTCAAAAATACATGGAGTTATGAGGAAAACTTTACCTTTTTGGAAAGCTGAGAAAGATCTCTATCTAATGGTGTCATTTCTATAAGGTTTTGAGTGCCTAAAAAGAAAAATATTATGACTGAGGCATAAGAGAGGAAAAAATGAGAGGAGTTAGCCACAAAAAATGAGCAGGGGCACATTTTGGATAACAGGTACAGCCTTTCGTCGATAGTAGGAAGAGAAAGTCTTCCTTCCGAATCTCAGGACCCAATTTTGATGTTGTGGCGGCCTTATTAGGCACTACTCCTCCTACTCCTGCCAAGAAGGCCAAGACCACCTCTAGAATAGTATCTTATTCTCAGGGCCAACAATTCTTGGAGATAGCCAAGCCCAAAGTAGACAAGCCAGAGCATGATTTGCAAGCGTCTGATCTAGAGCTCTCGAGGATTCCCATGGGAGAGTCTACCCCTGAAGGTGAGATTCAAAATCTTCAAGAAACAGTCACCAGGTTCATTGGGAGAGTTGAAAAAGGGAAACAAACTATAGATCGGCTGGAAGAGTAGGCCCAGGTTCTTGCAGGTTTCATCAAGTCACTTTTGTCCAAGGATAAAGTTTTAGACCCCACCCCACTGACCACTCTTCCACCACCTGTAATCCTCAGTCAAGATGAAGTCCAGACTATCAAAGATATACACATATATTCTATCTATGGAAGAGCTATGGAGGCGGTGGATGATATGGTCGTTGCAGGGTTGAATTTCATTAGTGAAGCCTTCAAACTCAATGAGAAGGTGAATAATCTGCAACAAAAACTCTCCTCCACTATTGGAAATATAGATAAAGAGCTCAAAATCTTGAGAAACTGTATAGTAGACCTTCACCTTATGGGGAAAGCTCATGAAAATATTTTAATGGTAAGCAAGGTCTTTGATGATGCAAAAGATAATTATTCAAAATCATGGGTATACAGTGTGGAATGGAAAATTAAGGTGCTGGAGGAGGCTTTGGGAGAATTGAAAAATAGCTAGCAAAAGGGTGAGGCCTTCAAGACTTTGGTGGTATCTGCTTTTAAGGATATCCATTGTCACCTCCAAGATGAGACCTCAGGTGTGCCCTTCTCCTTGTAAGAAATTAAAGCTCAATTCAAAGCTTTTGTTAAAGATAATCTGTTTAGAGAAGATTCCATCACAAAGGAAAAGATGAACGAAATCTTCTCTCTCCAGTATGCTATTGAAGAAGCAAGCAAGGATTATCATACGCACATCGAATTTGACAAAGAGATGGAGAAATGTCTTAGATTTTGGACTCATTCCACCGCCAACACATCAGTTCCACATGGCAGAGACATAGTAGAGGCGTTTAAAAATATTTAGACAGTGGATCCTCAAATCAGTGGGTCCTCCTCAATCATGAACACTTGTCTTTTCATCATGACTCTTCTCCTTTCTTCCTTTCTTCATCTCAGATTTATTGTAATTAGTTGGGGTATTTCAATTAGCAGCCCTTTAACTAAACATTAATTAAAAGAAGTAGTTACCAAGGGTAACTGATTTGTAAACTATATAATGGCCTCTCTTCACCATTTTGGAGGGGGGAACTTGGCTCATTTTCTGAAAGTGTAAGAAATACTAAAGCAATCAATACAAAGGGATCTTCTTTCTTTGTCCATCTGATTTTTTCATTCCCAAGCTATCCATTGAATATTGTTAGATCATTTGTCTACATTATGCTAAGAAGCTTTGTATTCTTGTAGATGTTATTTACGGAATTGTGTGTCTTTTCAATTTTCATCTTATTAATTCAAGTACAAATGATCTTATTCCAATTCGTTGTATTCTGGCATGCAAAAGGAATTATTTTGTCATCTATAATTTTGGAGAGTTCTTTTCTACTCATTTCCACATCTTCATTCGTCTGTACTTTTATGATTGATGATCTATTTAGAAAACACTTTCATGATATCCAAGTTCCATAGTGAAACCATACTCTGTACATGTGTAAATAGGTTTCATTTCTGAACAAGGGAACCTCTCCCACTAAAGAGGAGGGACTTCTTGTCCCCTGACTGTGGCTCTTCTTGAAGTTATTTTTCAATGACCAACAAGTCTTGCACGCTTTGACCATTGCCCTATCTAAAGTACTACCACTTAATCATCATGTTAGTCTTATGGCGAATAGGATAGAAGTTATCTCTAATCAAATCTTTAAAACCCTTCCAAGTACTAACAATAGGACATTTCTTCTTCTCAAAAGTGGATAGATGGGTTTCCCACCAAACCAGAGCATGACCTTCCATTTTGAGACGTGAAAAGGTAATCCTTTGTGCCTCAGTGACATTATGAACACTAAAATAGACTTCCAATTGTTTTAGCCATTTATTCAATAATTCTGCATCTACTTTTCCTTCAAAATTCTTTATTTCCACTTTCGTTGCAACTTTAAAGGTGTATGAGAAAATTTTACCTTTTCATTTACAATTGGTGTCTCTTCTTCACGTTCTTCCCATTCTTCCTCTTCATGGTTCTTCCTAATACCAAATTTTTCAGCTAGTTCCCAAACCACTGAGTCCATGGAATCTTGTTTAACTAAATCCATCTTCTACACATCTAAAAGCTCTTCTTGTTTTCTATACAATATATCCATCATGGTCTTTAACATCTTGACTCTATGGACCAAGTTCTCTTCCTCCATTTCAGTTTGAATTATTTTTTTCCACTTCTTCGTAGAAATATTTGGCTCACAAGGTAATAAATAATTCTTCCCCTTTGGACCTTGTCACTATCATACAAATCACAAGAAAGAATCAAATACCACAGTCCTGGATATATAATTAGCTTTGATACCAAAATGATCCTTAAACTTCTACTTTGGAACTCTATGAATCAAACAATTATGTTGTTCTACTTTCAACTTTGGAAAATGAAAGAGTTTCTTGAAGATTAGAGCTTTAGTAACTAATTAACTAGTTCTTAGGAAAAAATTGTAGAGAAATGATAAAGAATTCTACACACAACACAAGAATTTTTATCCTAGAAACCCCTAATGAGGGAAAACCAGTCAGGAAGGGCAACTTCTCTTTCTTCCCACTTCAATTAAACAAATTTTACATATTACAATAAGTATGAAAAGAAGCAACAATGTAAACCTTCTCTCCAATTACTTGGTTACTCTATTTTCTTACACCTTACTCCTATAATTCCACTCCAGCAATGAAGAATCTCTGCTCACTTTCTCTCATAGTAATACTTTGCTTCTAGATCTCTCTAGATCTTTAAATGAGTAATTCTCTTACTCCTTTCATGAATTTATAGGACTTACTATGTCCTATCATGCACTGGAGGATGTGAAAGGGCATGGAAGGGAAGAGACACATTCGAGTGCTTCAAATTTGCATCCATTCATGCTCTATTCTTCTTTTCCAGTTCATAAGTGTCAGGACCACCTCCTTGAGCAGACCGATTGTTTTAGAACCACCGCCCTGGCTGGGTGGTGGTTATAGGACCATTGTGCTATAGGGTGGCGGTTTTGCAACTGCTGGTCTACACAGAGAGGTGGTCTTGACACTTCTACATAGAGTGTCGATTCTATCCAAAACCTCTGTTTACCTCAATTTATTCATTTTCTTCATCTCTCTTTATTGTTGCTGATAGAACTGATGAAGTGGTTTGTTTTTCTGGATCCCTATGGATCAATACAACACTACTTTACATTGATACATACATGTTTTGAGATACTTTTTTATCTTTCTAACATGTTAACAGGTGCTTCATGTGTAGTATTTGCTTCATAAGATGATTTTCCACCATGGTTGTCTATTATACTTTAATTGTCATTGTTTTCATTGTATGCTATTGTTTACGAGCTCTACAATTTGTCCTTTATGCACATTATATGATTTTGGTACCTCTGTCCTTGATTGTGTTATGACATTGTGAGTGATGTCTTATGTTTGAAACTCAGTTTTTGCGGTCTATCTTGTATTCTTACTTACTTGTCACATTGTCTTCTCTTGCATACTAGATTTTTTTGCAATAACACATGTTACTAGCCTTCTTTTTTGCATGTGCCTTTGTTTCTACCATGCACATTCTCTCTCCCTACAAAGATAAAATTTTAGTTCAACATCAGGTCCTCTCCTTTGGACCACATTCTCCTAGCAATGTCGCATGCACCCAAAACAAGGGGGGAATTCATTGAGTGAAGCAGTCATCCCATACATTAGCTCAGAAATATAGTACAAATATTCATGATATAAAATCAACAAATTTTATAATTACAAAAACAACCCATAATATGACTTGGGTCCTTAGTTTAGCACAGACTCCAGCACCCAGATATAAACATTAGTTCTTGGGCACTCTTGACCTCCCTTTGGCACCTATGCCCTTAGGGCCGATACAACTACTTTCTCACAGTAGTTCACAGAGTAGTTTTCACACTATAAGCACATTCCTCCACTAAACAGAATGTATTCTATCTCCATTAAAATTGGTACAACATGAAACTAATTCAGTAAAAATTAGAACAAAATAGGATCACACCATATGTAGTGGTGTATAATTAGGAAGCATTCATGGAGGGAGAGTAATGCTAGACCTCTCTCCTCAACACTCTTCTTTCGTGGTGTGAGATTGCCCAAGAAACTCACTCTTGGCGTGAAATATCCCAAAACAATCACTCTTGGCATGAGATCGCCCAAAAACCTCACTCTACATAGTATTTTCTAGACATCTTTCTATCCTTTTACACTCATGATCATCAGGTGCACACTTTCCTTTTAATAATTTTTCCCTTTTACATACTTTTATTTTTTTTTCATAATACATGAATTTGATTACTCTTTCACTCTTTTTTTATAGGTCTATCCTTAATACACAACAAGAATAATCCCTACATCAAGCACAAAGACAAGTTCAATGTGGTACAACACAATGCACTTCACCCATATGGTCACTTCCTCTTTCATTTCCACACTTCATTTTCATCACTTCACGCTTTCACTTGTCTTTTTGGAATGCTATCACCATCACACTCTACATGGTTATATAGTACACATCTCTTATTTACTTTATGTTATCAAGTATTCCAACCAAAACATAAACTAGGGGAAAATGTAGACATAAAATCATGTACTTGGGTACATTTCTAGGTCCTAAAAGAATACTTGCATTTATACGATTTCTCAATGAGAAAACTAATAATTGAAAACTATCTTTGACATATTTACTTTGTATATTATCCTTTTTATGGTATTTTACACTCTACAACCTAGTTAGATCTTTATTTTTTTAATCTTTTATGACTTTAAACACCAACGCCCTAGTGACCTCATTCTTCTGGGTGCCCATGTCCCTTTTCTATCTTACTCACTTCTTTTAGGGCTCTTTTATTTTTTGGGCATCTTATTTTCTTATGGGCCAGCCTTCTAGTTATCAATTATGAAATTCAACCAAGGGAATCATATAAATACAAAGATATGTGACCAAAATAAAGGACCAATATCTAAGAATTATTATCATCACCTAAGCTTGCATCCAAAGGAATATAAGAGAAATAAAGGAATACATATAAACTCCATTCAAGGGGGTTGAATTTTCTACATACACTATATAGGAAGGGGAAGTTCATTATTCCATAAATACATCTATTTACATTGATACATCTAGTTATTGACCGTTATCATGTGTACTTGCATAAGGGAATCCTAGGGCATGATTCTTTCACACACGTACAAGAACTACATGGATTCTAAGATGTAGTGTAGCACTCATTCATAAATTCACTAAGTCAGGTGACCACCAGGGTCATTCTGGCTCCCCATATTGCATATTTTATTTTTTTGGGATTTGATGTAGTTTGAGGGTTTTACAAGTGAACATATCTTTGTAGGTTATAGGTACATTCTATGAATAAGGTGCGACATACATGTGACCAACAATGAATACCAATGAAACTTGTGTGACACCATAAAAAATCATATTCTGATCACTTTCACAATCACAGGTGCCCAAAAGTAGACTTTGGTGCTTAGACACTCGTGACCTAGTCCAGAAACCCTTTTCTATCCTTATCCGAAAGATCCAGATTTTACAGTGCATAGTTGTGATGGTATACCCTTCATGTTCATGAGTTTTATAGTTTAGATCAGTTACTGGATCATGCATAAATCAACTAAGTCATTTTCTCTCTCATGTACTTAGGGTTTCATATTTTACTAGCTTATTGCTTGTGTCAAAGCCATACTTTAGCATTTATTTATCATATGTGAGTTTGAAATTAGGGTTTGGCATTTTTTTTGTTAAATCAAAGTGATGCAAATTGAAGCATGGAGAGTAGGAAGAGAAAGTGACCCTAGGGGTGAAATGTATGTGTTGTACCTATTTTTGTGCTTTTTGTTATTACTTCTTATAAGGATTAAACTATAAAAAGATGAGCAAGAATGTAGTCAAAGTCTCTTATATGATTAATTAAATAAAAATGTGCATAATTGTGAAAAAGTGTGTAAAAGGAAAGTGTGCACTTGATGTAGAAGAGTGTAAAATGATAGAAAAGTGTCCTGAAAATGTTTTGTAGAACATATTTTTTGGGTGATCTCACACCAAGAGTGAGTATTTCAGGTGGAAAGAGAGGTTGAAGACTCATGCCAAGTGATCTCACACCAAGTATGATTTTATGGGCAATCTCATGCCAAAGAGAAAGTGTTGGGGAGAGAGGTCTAGTGTTACTCTCCTTCCATAACTCTACCCAATAAACACCACTACATATGATGTGTCCCTATTTTGTTTTTGATATCCTGATTTGTTCCAAATGTACTAATTGTTCTTATTGAAATGAAGATTGCATGCATTCTATTGCTGGAGGACTCTTCTTGTTATTGTCAAACTATTATGAAGGCTTATGTGAGTTGTGCTGATTTGATAAGCTGACTGTATATGCCCTAGGAAATTAGCACCCAGGGTAGGACATAGGCACCCAGGTGCTTCAATTTGAGTTTGGGAACTAGTTTCTTTATTGTGATTCTAACCCAAGTCTAAATTTGAGCCATTTTTACAACTATAACTTGTGATTATTTTGTGTTATAATGTACTGTGTTATAGCTTTGAGCTACTGTATAGGGTAATTTTTTTGCCTAATATATGTCCCCCTTGTTGGGGGTGCATATGAAATTGGTAGGAGTGTGCATCCAAAAATAGAGGACTAGATGCTTTTATGAACTGTATACCTTCAAAGGGTAGGGGATGTGCATGGTATAAACCAAGGCACATACAAACAAAAGTGGCTAGAAGTATGTGTTAGTGAAAGAAAAAGAATGTAATAGAAGAAAAATGTAACATAGGTGTGTAAACAATGTGGACCGTAAAAATCAGGTTTTAAACATGGGACACCACTCACAATGTCATGAGACAATAAGGGTCAAAGTGGATAAAATCATACAAATAGTGATAAAAAAAGACATAGGGCATAAACTGCAAATAATAACATACAAGTAGAAATAAATAACAAGCAAAGTGTATCAAATAACCATGGTGGAAAATAGTCCTGTAAGGAAAATGTTGCACATGAAGCACCCATTAGTATGTTAGAAAGATAAAAAGTATGTCAATGCATGTATGTATCAGTGGAAAGTAGTGTGCTAGGAAGTAGTAAATAATGAAATGATGCACTTGTAATGTGTGAAAGCAGTAAAAGTATATGCCCCTCATGAGCTTCGATAGGATTGGTGAAAGGTACAATGCTAAGCATCATTGCAACATGTAAGGACATATAAGAGATTTGTAGTCACAACTAGACACCAAGTGAATGTGCATGTGTATATGATAAAGATAATGACATAATGAGTATATGACTAACATACTAAGCAAAAGGCATTATGTAACTAGTATAAGTATGTAAGAGTAAGTGCAACCAAGATATGCAATATATTGTGAGCGTGAATGGGATGGTATGTAACGTGCAAAGATCGATAGGAAAAGTGTGCCCTTAGAAAATTTGTATGAGATGAGGTTCATTTATAAAATACCCCTCAAAAATCAAGAATGAACCATAGAACAAGAGTGTGTTGGCAGGAAATGGTTAGAAAATGTGTGCTTAGATAGAATATAACATGAAGCATATAGAGCGTGAAGAGTGAATGTGGTGAGGTGCATTTCAGATTTAGAACCTTAATAGTTAAGTATGAAATGTGGAAATAGAGTGTGTCATAGTGTAATGACGATACAATGTGTGTATCTAGATGTGTATGTGTATGGAGAAGGATTATGTATGAAGCATGAAGCATAATGTGTATGCATAGGGAGTAGAAAGAATTGGTAATGATTGAAAGGGGGAAGAAAACATGTTTCCCACCAAGTGTGTGATGCAAAAAATAATCAAGTAAAATTGTTTAGAAGATCATCATTGTTAGAATCGTAGCCAATTGGAGTTAGATCAGAGACTTGATATGTAATAGTGTAAGGTTGATCATATAGAGAGCCCTTGTAGTGTAAATTATACATGCCCATTACATATTCTTCATCAGTGAAAGGTGGTTGTGGAAAATCATGTGCATACCATGGAGTGAGATTTTGAGAATGGCCCAAGAAGGAATCATTGTATATAGAGATGTGGTTGAAAGGAATGGAAAATGTAATATCAGTATGATTGGGATCCAATGTGCCACCAAAGTAATCAAGCCAAGACTTTCCAAGTGCAAGTAGAGAAGAATGAGGAGTGCATGAAAGGAATACCGTTACATGGAAGACATAGAGGCCATAAGAAACAATAATAAAGACATGTCTATGGTAATGGTGAGGAGAGTGAGGTGGAGGAAGGAGATCAACAAGTGTGAATCATAGCCTATCCAAGCCATCATGAGTGCAAACAGTCTTAGAGAAAATGGGCTTGAATGGGATATGAGGCCAGTAAGAATTCTAAATGAAGAGAGTGCATGTGAAGGGATTTGGGTATGGAGCAGAAGGATCTTAAAGAGTTATAACATGTGATATAATGTCTAAGGTATGTATAGTGCCTTGAAAAATAATCATGGCATTAATGGATGGGTGAAGATTCTTGAATTGATATTACCAGTGCCAATAACAAAAAAAGTATCCTTGAAGTAGGAGTTATCAAATTCAATAGGAGTAAAGTTAAGATTACGTAATGTGTAATCATCAAGTTCTACAATGTCAAACTCATTATCTAAATCATCGGTTTAACATTAGCTTGTTGAATAACAATATAAATGACATTAATTTGATTGGAATCAGATGTAGAAGTGGAGGGATCCATGATGGACAGAGAAGTAGCAGCCATAGGAGTGGACATAGTGGGTGATAGTATATTAGTAGTATGAGTAGGAATGGATTGAGTGCATGGAGGAGCAGAAAAAGGAGTAGGAGAACTAGATTGATAGACATAATATGTACTAAATTTTTGATATGGAGGTATGACGGTGATAGGTTCTATGCAAAAAAACTTAAATAGGTTAGGGTCCACAACAATAATATGTTCATAGCCATCATGTATAAATATAAAGCATTGATGAACTGTATAGGGGACAAAATGCGTTGCATGAATTCATAGTCTAACAAGTAAGCAATTATATTAAAATGTTGCATCTATAACAAAGAATACAATAGGGACAATTTTAGGCCTAACTTGTAAAGGTAGGGTTATGGTTCCCATGCATGTATGAGTAGTAGAATCATACCTACAAATGACCTGAGAAGATTTGTTAATTAGATTATTAGTAATGCAGAGAGAGAGAGAGAGAGAGAGAGAGAGAGAGAGAGCTCCAATAGTACATGCTTAATACATATGACTCCAATAGTGGCTGTGATAAACAAAGGTGAAAATGAATAATTAGTAGCAGAAGGAGGGATATCCTCATCACTGAAAGATATAACATGTGGTATATATTTTTAGGGATTGAATGAGGTACGTAAATGCAAACTATGAATTGCTACTTTAAATGTGAATGGAATGAAGGGAAACCTCTAATGTATGAAAAAAATCAGGTGCATTATGCAACAAATCATAAAGAGATATTTTTTCTGTTGTATTCTTAAGCTTCTCTATGATGGCATAACCCTTAGTGGTAGTGGTAGAAACTATAGAAGTGATGGGTGGTGAGACAGAGATGATCAGAGCCATAGGAGGATGAGTGTGGCAGGTGGTGACTACATTGATTGATGGATCAACCATTGGAGTATTAAAACAAGGAGGATACAGAGTACAAACTCACATAAAATTAGAAGAAGTAGTAGCCCTGTTAGAAACCTTTGTTGGAGTAAAAGAAGGATAAGAAGATTGATCCATGAATTCAGAAGGAGATAAATTTTGATACATTCTCATAAGGTAGGGTTTAAATGAGTGGGTTTACCAAATGATTTAATTTAATTAGGATTAATTCTAAATATTTCAGAGTCACTGAACCAAATAATGTATAAATGCTGAAATGAAGGAATGACAAAAATAATTTAAGACATAATATTTAAAACACTACAGAAAATAATAAGGAGAGATGGATTAGCTTGAACTAAGAAAAGTGTTGAAAAGACTAGGCAGAGTGTCGCTACTATTCACTATAAATTCTGGAACACACAAATATTATCAAACATGGGCACCCATAGTAGGGAAAGGGTTCCTAGGCATTGGAGACCACTTCTGGGTGTCGGTGACAACAAATATGCTCAGAACCTAGTTTCTATAATGTCATAATATCTTAGCTATTGCTTCACATATTAGTGTGTAGAATGTGATAAAACAAGTAAATTTATTTCCCTAATATAATCTTCTCAATAAATACCTCAAATAGAGAAATGGATGGAAAAAAGGAAAAAACTTAATACCTGCAGTTACCTACAAGTTATAAATCTCATACTTAGATGTGTTGGATTATTTGTTGTTTGATTGATTGTTGCTTTTGATATTGGTAGAGACACACGAACAACACCTCCCTTTGATTGTCATTGGATTACTTTGATGAAGATGATGATAGATTGGATTGAAGGAATGGATTGATTGAGTGATTGAAGATGAAAATGGATGATTGATGAAACAAAAGGGAAGAGCTTTGTTATGGAGATTATATGACTTCTTCCAACTCACTCTCATGGAGGAGGAGAGCTCAATTTATAGTTGAAGGGTGGAGGATTCAATGGCTAGTGATGCAGTTTAGAATTCAACAATACAAGCCGAGGCACACTGGCACATCACTCAACCTAGCATGTGAACTCACCCAAAGCACACAAAGGCACCAAGCCCCTCTTTAGGTTTGCTATTACAAGATGTTAGCACAATGGAGACTTTAATCATTCATATATATAGCTAATATATCTTTCAAACAATACATATTCAGACATAGATCTAGAACATAACAGACTTAACAGATAACCATAATGGAATCAAGCATGCAATAGTGATTTATAACCATGAGAACACCTTGTTTCAGTCCATAATATCCATTATATTAATTACATAAAATATAGAAAAGCTCCATTACAATAGTAGTAGTATACGCTCACGTGCATAACAAATCTAGCAGCATAATCTCATTATACCCTAGTTCTCACACGTATATCGATGCTCTCTCTCTCTCTCTCTCTCTCTCCCCATAAATATGCTATATCTACTACATAGTTCACTACATATTTATTAGGGTGGGGAATTAACCTTCACCACTTATCTATTCTTAAAATAGGCCGCATGCTATTATTAGCCACGAGCTGTTACAAAAATAGGATTACATGTAAGAATGCTAACAAATAGATCTCTCTTTGTCAACTATCAGTTTGTCATTATATCTTTAGCATGCATCCATGCAAAGCGCTTCGTAGCTGATCACCCAAAAATAGCCAATGTGTGACACACAAGTCTCCAATCGTTTTGAGTGCTCTGCACGCTACCTCCAAAAATAGATCCTCATGAAAATGGCTAAGTCATGAATCTATCTCTATTATGCGTGCGATCCTCACCGACACTTTCACACCTTTTAATTTACTCTGTTCTCCCATGGGAACCTTTTTTATTTTCTTCACTACGTGCCAGGGTTTGACTGATCAACATTACCCCACACTCGTTGCATTGGTGCCCCAGTAATGGTTGTCTCCAAAAACAAACCAAATAATTATGAATAAAGGAATAATTTTTTTAATGAATGAAAGAATGTCTTTTAACTTGCAATGTCTTCCTCTACAACATGAATAACCAATTCTAGATATTCCTCTTTAATCTTTGCCTCTAAGGTCTGCTAGTCATTGAGCACGACCTCTGCTTTCTCTAGAATATCTACTGTAATTGAATCCAATTCATCCCTTGCAATTTCTCCTTTTTCATTCTATAATACCAACAAAATGCTAGACATGCCAGTCATTCTTCCTTCCAATAAGTCCATCTTTTGAGTGATGAGTTTTCCAAGCTCATCCAACCTTTCCTTGTGAGGTTATTGAGTGGCTGTAAGGGCCTCATTCTTCTACTTAACAAGTTCTAACTATTCGGTGTGACCCAATGTCTCATCCTTCATGGCCTTCAGGACATCATTATCTTCTAAAATGGTCCGAGTCCTTATAACAACATCTTACAAATATTCAGCGCTTGATCCACCTTTTTGAGTTCCTCTTATAAGCTCTGAAGAAATCCTTTATATGATGTAATCTTCCACATCATTGAAGCCTTTTCACACTCTTCTTCTTGTGCTAGATCCTTTGGCTCAAGCATGCATAGAGGTTCATATTCTAGCACTAAGTCCACCAATGTAATAACATAATGTATTGCTGAAGGAAACGTATTGGGTACCTTTGAATTTAAGTGTGGCCTAGCCTTCATGACATTTCCACCAATCTCCTCTACCATGTTGATAAACACAACGTTCTTCTTCTGTGCCAAATCCTTCTCCTAATTTGGGCACGCTATCTCCTCATCCTTAGTCTTGATCTCCTCCCTTAGCACCCTAATTATGGAAGCTTTGTCCATATTCCGACATGTGACCTCTGTCGATACCTTCACCAAAGCATTTCTCACCTGTTCATTGGACATAACAGTAGGATTTACTATTATGTGTCTAGCATGAGGTGTCTTTTTCAACCTCCTTGACACACATGACACCTCACATACATCAAATTTTGGTTCATCCATGTTCATGTGCATCAACCATGAAAATTTCTTCCTTTTGCACGATGTCACCATATCTTCATCCATTAGTTCCCAGCCATATAACTCTTTTTGCGTCATTGTGCTCTGGAAACAGGCACGAAAATTTTTACCTATGTCCTTGGTGTATCCCATGGCTGGTGGAATCTACTCCCTACTCATTCTTAGTGATCTAGGCTGCTTAGGAACTTGGGCTTCTAGACTTGGGAGTTATGCCACTATGTCCTGAGTAGTATCTGTTGTCATCTCTTCTGCCTCTTTCTCTTCCTCTTCTCCATCCTTCATTTCTTCATATTTTTGTTCCTCTACGTTCTCTTGAGGCGTAGGAGAATTAGGTGTATTTTCCTCTGAATCTTCTGCTTCCTCATTCAACTTTGATTTCCTTCTCCTTTTTTCATTTATATCCTTCTGTGGAGAGAGTCGAGGTGATCTGCGCACTATTTGTGAAGTATCACCTTTGGTCCTTGTTCTCCCAAACACTCTCTTGAATTGGTGCTTTCCTTAGATTGCATCCAAATCCTCATCATCTCCTAGTTATGTGGTCAAATTCATCCTTATTTGGAGGCTATCTTCTACCTCTGTGTTCCAAACCACCACTATCCTCATGCTCCTCCTCTTCATCATCAACTTGATTTGTTTTTGTGGGCTTAGGTGTCAGAACATTTTCCATTATATGCTTACCCTTTAGCAACCCTGGGAGCATGAACTCATTCTCCACATACTTGGTATTCTCTAGCTTGGGTTTGAGTTACAAGCACATGAGCACTGCTCTTATGTCCCCAATTACCAAGCTCACAGGTTTCATGCTTGTAATATCTGAGATAAGTCTTTCAATGTATGCATTATGCCCTGGATATACATATTTTTTTCCTCAGAGTGTGGTAGTGGCAATCTACCTTATCTACATTGAAGGTTAAGTGGTGCGTATCTAAGAACCAATGAAATGATGCCTAGAAATACCTTGTTGTGAAGTCATACAGTAGTTTACACCATGGGATTTAATCCCCTTCATTGCAAATCACGTGATGTAAAAATGTTGGTATACCGCAAACTGAAATGCCTTACCCGCCACTAAAGGTAAATCCTTAGGTATGTGGCACTCTTCCTTGAACGCCACACAGATTGTATCACACCACATCATTGCCCTCTACTTGAATGGTCCATTCATTGATCCATCACACGAGTAATCGTCAAACCTTTCCACAGGTGACTTGTGTTCCATGGGGTACTCCCAAATCTTCTCCTTTGGCCCATCTAGCACCCCAATCTCCATGAATACTAAGGACAATAACAAAACACTAAAACTTATTTTTTAACTTTTCTGTGATTCTTTAATGATTTTTTTTGCTATGTGATTTGTAATGTTGTAGACCACTCCTTGAGACATCTTCTTCGTGACGTGTAACCACATTGTGTTTACTTGCGACCACCTTCCTTGGTCATTCAACTTTGTCACAAGATGTGTAGTTTCCTGCACTACTGGGTACTTTTTCAACTTTTTAATGTCCATGCCGCATGGAACCTTGGTACACCCCATCTCCTTCCTTGTATCTAGGATTGTAGATTTATCTATTAAATCATTATCCAGATCCAACCCTGAGGCCCTTAGTCCTGTCACCATTGAAATCAAGGAAGCTGTGATTCTTACCCTCCATTTGGTGAAGTAAAAGAAGTCCTCATGGACTCTACTCATCAGCCACCAACACAATGGTTCATACTTTCAAAAATATGGTAGCTCATATTGCTAGTCAACTCCATTTTACTTCAACAACTTCTCACTAGGGTCATCGTATATTGACATATCCTCTGACGTGTGCTTGTTTTTTTTTGTGCTTAGCAATTAATCAAGCTCCTTATTATTATCTAATGTTCAATGGTTGTCTTCATTGATTTTACATTGAAAGATATGAGAATCCCATTCTTGTCCAACAATCACGCCCTCTAGATACTGCATTTCTAAAAAATTGCTCTCCGGAGCAATCTCTTCTTCCACTTCAACCTTCTTCTTCCCTTTATCTTCTGCTTTGGGTGCTTTCTTTGGTGCCATTTGAAAAATCTCTCTTTTCTTCCCTCTATAGTCAAGAAAATTAAAAACCTAGCTTAAATCGCCACACCCTAGTGGAAATCACTTGCCCTATCTTGTTTTTAACGCATTTTCTTAGCTCAAACACTTCTCATATGGGAACACAAGATTCTCCAGTGCACAACCCTTCTCCCCATGTTTGGTTTCACACTCTTCACACCTCAACACGATTTCTCGGCTCATCGCACTTAGCCCTTTCCAAATTTTCTCAATTGCAATGGTAAAAATGAACTCGCATCCCATCCTTATATAGAATTTTAAAAATTTAGTACATTTATTACTCCTCTCTACCTACCAAAAATCCTCTCATTAAGTGACCATTTCATTATTTCTACGTGGTACATCTTTGCACCCAATCTATAACCTTCTAGCATGCCCTTCTACCATTTAGCTACAGACTTCTCTTCAATGCACTTCCATGCGCTTGAGTACTTCATCACTGCGCCTTCCACATGTAGTCTTCTTGCCCCCTGCTTACCTGACATTATACTTTTTTCTTCATTCCTCTCTATCTCTAGTCCTTGTGTCTAGAAGATTTTTTTTTTCAATTTTCAAACCTTGAATAACACCCATAGATAGTTCCTTTCATGTGGAATTATTTCCGTTAGTACTGGAGCTGAATATCAATAACCTACACGACACTAAGGGTATGTGCAGTCCTCTATGCATAAAAATTCTGTAAATAGTAATTAGCTTCTGGTGCGTAAATGTGCTTATTACACAAATACACCAACTAAATTGAAAAAGAATAAAAACAAAGAAATAAATACATTAAGGAAATGCAGAATTGAAAACCTAATCTAAATGGCAATACTGCATTATTCCAAACACCAAGAAGACTTATTTATAGTAAGGCTTTAGCCTACTCTCGTTGAAGTAACTGGGTAATCGTATTCCATCAAGGGCTTCTAACTAACAAGCACCTTATTTGAGTATTTGAGTGATAACATATGACCCCAACCAATGTACTTTAATTTTTCCTAGATGGTGCAAAAACTTAGAATCATAAAAGAGCACCATTTGTCCTATCTCTAACTTTTTATCCCTGATGTGCCTATCATGTCATGCTTTATGCCTAGCCTTATCTTGTTTTTTACTCCAATTTACTATGGATCGGTGTTCATCCAAGTTTATTAATTGTTCAATAAGTTCTTATAATGCTTTCTCATCAGCAAGACCTCCAGCATGCACAATACATAAAGAAGGTAACATAAATTGCAGAGGAAGAACTTCTTCTGTGCCAAACACTAACTAAAATGGTGTGGCTTTGTTTAACCTCTTATATGTTGTTTGATATGCCCAAAGTACTGTATATACATTATCATCCCAATCCTTTCTTCCAACATTAGATATTTTTGTCAATCTCTGGCTTAAAATTTTATAGAAAGCCTCAGCAGTCCCATTCACATGAGGATGATAGGGTCTAGTCTTATGGTGTGTAATCATGAATTCATCTAATAGAATTTTGATTGTCTCATTAAGAAAATGTGTTCCCCTATCACTGTTCAAACTTAAAGGACATCCATAGCTTGTAATAATATTTTACCAAAGAAACTTGGCTACTATGGCCACTATATAATCCTTTGTAGGTGCTTCTTCTGCCTACCTTGTCAGATAATCTATGCAAGTTATGATGTAAAGCGATCCAGTTCTGTGCGAAACTAGTGAAATAGGACCCAAAAAATCTATAGCCCACTTCTCAAATGGTTTTGTACTAGTAATGGGTCTTAGAGGCATTTCATCTCGTTGACCTAGTTTCCTAAGGTGTTGATAATGATCACAAGCCTTACAAAATTCCTTACAATCTTTGTACATGGTCTCCCACCATATTCCAGTGAGTAGAATCTTGCATGCAGTGGCATCACTAGCATATGGCCACCTGTAATGCCATCATGAGATTCTTTCATAATATCTGTGCGCTCATGTTCCAATACAAAACGACGTAATACTTCATCTTGGCTTAACTTGTACAGGTCACCACTGATTAACATATAGGGGGTTGTGTGTATGGAAAGATGTTTCTTCTCCAAGGATTTCATTCCTTATGGTGACATCCCTATTCGTAGAAAGACAACAATGTCTTCTAGTTCTAATTGTGCTCAGTGTAACCTATATAGTTGTGCATCTGACATGGTATCCTTAATTGCCTATGCTTCTTCTCCTGACTGTATTCTGGATAGATGATCTGGTATATAATTACTTTTCCTTGGCTTCACCACAACTATGAAATCAAATTCTTGAAATAAGAGCACCCATCAACATATGCGTCCTTATAGAACATGTTTATTTACCAAATACTTCAATGTCATGTAATCTGTATAAAAGATGAATGGTGTAGCTAGTAGATACTAGAGGAATTTATGTAATGCATAGATCATTGAAAAATATTTGTGCTCTGTAGTGGTGTAATTTTGTTCTACAGGAGTAAGCTTTCTAATAGCAAAACAAATGGGATGATCTATAATACCTTCTCTAGGTTGAGCTAACACCATGCCAATAGCCATGCTAGAGGCATCAACATGTACATGAAATGGTTGGTCCCATGAAGGAAAATGTAGAATAGGTGTGGTAGTAAGTTTCTCCTTTAACGTCTCGAATGCACGTTGTTGTGGCTGCCCCAGTAGAATGTACCTTTCCCTTTCAGTAACTCTTCTAATGGTGCGGCAATTTTGACATATCCTATGATAAAATTCCTATAATATCCTATATGAACCAAAAATCTACGTACCTCACTCTGACTGATAAGATCCCTTAGGCCAATAATGATTGCAACCTTGGTTGGATCAACCAACAAACCTTCCTTACAAATTATGTGTCATAACAGTATCCCAAACGGTGTAGAAAATATGCACTTCTTGATGTTAAATGAGATACTTAATTGTCTACATCTTTCAAACATTAAGTGAAAATTGTCATAATGATCCTTAACCAATCCATACACAGTCTAATCATCTAAATAGAATCGTAAGAAGTTGTGAAAAAATTCCTTGAATACTTGAAAAACTATGCATGAAAATATAATAGGCACATTGTTCAGACCAAAAGGCATTATAGTATAGGTGAATCTACCCCATTATGTAGTAAACATAGTCTTTTCCTAATCCTCCTGGGAAATCTGAACCTGATGATACCCAGATAACCCATCCATAAGTGAATAGATTTCGCACCCTGCAACGCATTCTAGTATTTTCTCGGTGAATGGCGTAGGAAAGGGATCAATAACACATGCAACATTTAGCTCCATGTAGTCCACACATATCCTAATTTGTCCATCCTTCTTGATACTGATCACCATTGGACTAACCCATTCTGACTCATCAAGGGGCTTGATAATTCTAGACTTCAACATTTTTTCAATTTCTTCTTTGACCTTTTCACGCAAGTTAGGGTTCATCCTGTAGGGTCACTTTCTAACTAGGCATGCACGATATTTAAGTTTTATCTTCATCTCTCCTAAAAATTCATGCACACCTTTAAGTTCATGGTACCCCCTAGGGAATAAGTCTTGGTAATCCCTTAGTAACTCAATAATTTTTTCCACTTCAGAGTCTACCCAATAATCCCCAATTACGGCTTCTTTGGGCTCAACCTCTGATATGATATTCACCCTCTTTGTCTTCATAGTTTCATGATAGGCATGTGTGTTTGTATCTACACTGTCTAATACCTCACATCTACTTGTTGAATGAGTTACATTCAAATTTTCTACTTCTTCATCATCCACTAAGTAGACAATTTTTCCTTTTTCTTTCTCCAAGAAAGCACATTGAAGTAATGTTGAATCAACCTTATTTCTTCATCAAGACGTGCTCCTAAGTCTCCTTCATCCAATAACTCCTGAAGGAGTTCTTCAGCATTGGAACTATCTCTTATAGTTAAGTGCTTTACGGCTTTCAATGCTTCTTCCACCAGAGGCTTTGTAGAGAAGAAGTCAAACATCTAGGTAATTCATGAAATTAAATCTTTCCAATTTCCAGTCTCTTTATGGATCTCTACATATACATACCAAGCACGCGCGCATCCTTTTAAAGTGAAATGAAACTTGTACACCCATAGTGAAGGTGGTAAATATTCCTATCCTTCTGTCCATAGTCTCTCACACTTCTGAATGTGGTGGTGAATAGGTTGATTACCATAATAATTACATATTCGAGTAGGTACATTTCTCTTGAAGAAACGAGTAGTAAGAGCAATCCTAATTTCATTCCATCCTACAAGATTATCCTTGTGGGCCATCCACCAATGTGCTACTATCCCACGTAGTGTATATGCTAGCATATTTCTTCTTTCCAACGGGTCTATCCACTATTCTTCCATGGCGCGTAGGAATACCATAGGATCTCCTTCTCTGGTGTAATAAGGTACCAAGTTGTTACCTATCCTCTTGACATAACATGGTTTACTTCCTCTAGGAAATATGATCTTTACTTCGCGCCCTACCAACTCATAAGTGTTATGATCCCAATTATCATAGGAAACACTTGTAGTATTGCTAATGGACTATGCATCCTCCCACTGAATTATTCCATCTTTAGTTAGCTCAAGCATATCTAGGTCTTAAATGGCACGTATATAAATCCTATTCAGATCTTCTTCACTTAAGGGCTCAACATAGGGCACAAATTTGCCATATGTTAAAGAGATAATAACTCTTTCGTCCTCGTTTTCACACTGATGTAATATTTGTTGAACTGAAGATCAACATTATTTACATAACACCAAGGATTCCCCAATAGAGATGGGAAGCTATCTGACTCTTCCAGTGCTAAAAACTCAAAGTCCCCAGTGAATTTGGCTCCTTTTATAGTAATGGATGCATCTTTCAAAACTCTGATGGGAGTGGCTTTATTCTAATTAGCCATGAACAATACATTAGAGGATGACTGTAATGGGGGTCTCTCCATTTGTACCCATGCATCCAAGGTAATAACATTGACTTCCACACCCGTATTAATAGTATATTACTTAATAGCCACCCATCCAAAACAACATTCAAAGTGATTTCCTTGTCATAATCTAGGCTATGAGGGGGAAGATTTGTATAGAGGATTTTTTGTCCAGTCTCAATTCTTACGTGTGGAGTGTTTCCCCTTAACCAATCCCCTAACAATGGGATGATATTTTCTCAGTGCAACACTTTACACACTTCCCTTATGTCATCTATATTAGTTTGGACCATATCTAATACTTTATTTTGCTCCATCTTCCGTGATTTCTCTTTTAACTATTGTATCTCACCCTGAAGATTCCTGACAACTTCCATGGTTTCCTGATAAAACTCCTTCTGATGGGTAGGATCTGGGTATTGTGCATGTAGAACCTCCTCCTTAGTGATGGTAGGCTTCTGCTGTAATGCTTCTCTCGTGTGTTTTTCCTCAGCACGGGTTGTGATTGTAATGCTAGGTTAAAACAACCCACTTGAGACCCAAGAAATAACCTAGGGTTAGTTAGAAAATTATGGAATAATTTTTTTATTAGAAGTGTCCACAACCAAGTTGCAAGACAACAGTGGACACTACCAAGTTCTGGAACAAATCTAAAATACTAGGACATCCTTTTCCTTCATTAACAATTATCCATGTCACATGGCCCAAATTTTAGGGTCAGAATTTTCAGTTAGGTTCAGGGAGTAATTTACCCCCATACCCACTCTCTAACAAGCTCAGAGTTTCACCCTGATTTTTCTGATATTTAACACATCCAAAATTTCCCTAAATCAACCCCCATTGGATAGGAAATTTTCTCACCTTTCAGGTGATATAAAGAAGTTCTCCCAACTCCTTGTAGGAACTCTAGTTATGGAGCATGACAGAGCTTTAGGGGTCAAATTTTCTCCCAAGGGAACACATGTCAAGTGGGGGCAAGGACAGTAAATTTCTGGGTTGGCGGGTCACGGGGCGGCATTTGGACAATTTTTCCTTGCACGGGGTTGCAAAGACAAATCTTCTTCCGCACCTTCATGGGTCCTCTAGGGACATGTGGTGGGCTCTGAGCCAAAGCGGAGAGAAAGAGGGAAGGGTGGGGCGGTAGGGCGTTTAGAAAATTTTCGCCATAGGGGTAGAAAAATCAAATGGCATCCACGTGCCCGCGGGTCCGCCAGGGACACATGGCAATCCAAAAATCAATGTGAGGAGAAGAGAGAGGGAGAGGTGGGTGGTGGAGATGATTTTTGAATTTCATTGAAGGGAGGACCGAGGGGTTAGCTTGTCGCGCGCGTCCGCGCGTTCTGTGGAGGAGACTTTGCTAAGGTAGGGCGGGAATGCGGGGCCGCGAGAAAATTTATCAAAATTTTCCCAAAGTAAAAATTTAAAAGGAAGAGTGGCGAGGGTCTCCCCACCCCCCGCTGTCACTCTATGCTGCCCACGTGGCAACCCGTGATAGGCCGCGGTCCATCAGGGCAAAAAGGTGAAATTTTCCCAAAACTTGAAAAAAAGTCCTAAGGGCAAAAATAATGCCGTGCCTCCGCTGCTACCCCCGTGAGGACACGTGGCACCCTCTGATTGGTTGTGGGCCAGCGGAGGAAAATTTAAAAATTTTCCGGAAACAAAATTTAAAAATTTTCCTAAGGATTTTAACAGGAATTTTTCGGGCCACGGGCCCACCAGGGAAAATTTTCCCAAATTTTCCTGCCAAGGTAAAAAAAATTCAAAGTGCCATAACTTTTGCTAGAAAGCTCAATTTTGGGAAAACGAGGACTTTTTGGAAAGCTCTCGATGCCCTCTTTGCACAAGAAATATAAATTTTACATTTTGATAAAGTTTAAGGGGTCAATTTTACAAAAATGATCTGCAGGATTTTAAATAGCAAACTAGTAATTTCCAACTTATAAATTTAATTCAATTTGATCTCCTCCTTCACTTAACATGCCAAACAGACATGGAGAGGATTGTCTCTAGGAAGGATTTAAAGTGTTTTAGGAAGGTAAATTTGCTCAATTGATTTTCAATTTGTATTTTTCCAACAATTGAGAGAAAATGGCTGAGGAAGGGAACATTGGGCTCGATTTTGCAATGGTTAAATTGTTTTCTTAAGTTCTCTTTGTCGATTTGAGTTTATTGAGGTATTAGCATGCTAAATTATAACATTATCAAGTTGATTATTATGTGCAGTTCTGAACTGGACATTTTATTAAATTTAATTTCCAGTTTTGATTTTTACAACAGAGATCTCATTTTCTTTAAATTATGTATATCAAATTTTCATCATTCAAGTATGGCATTTCATTTCTGAACTTAATCTAATACATTCAGTTGTTTTAAACAAACCATTATGAATCCAAAGCAAATACTAAAATTTCATTTTTACGCACATTTCAAATATGCAAAAATACAACATTGTTCCACGTGCATACGTCTTCTTTCCAAACAGAGATTTAATTATCTCTTTTTCCATACAATGAAACATTGAATTCAATCCAACAATGCATATGAGAAAAGGTATTTTCAATTCTTTATTAATTACAATTATAGGAATGCTTTACATATTTCCATGTTTTGAATGCAATAACAACATTCTATTTCTTTCTTTCCAATGTACAGAACAAAATATAAATGTCTTTCACAATTGGAATATATCAACTTTCATAATCAATTACATACATCTTTTCTTCACAAAATGCATATTACAGTTTCATCCACTTCAAGTGGGAAAGGTTACAATTGAAGTATATTTCATAAGGGACTGGCAAACTACATTTTCCTTTGCTCCAGGACAACAACATGCAAGTTTCCTTTTTCTCCAAGATTATCATAACAAAAGTGGGGAAAGGGCAATGCTCTCCACCCAACCAAGACATCCAATGAAAGGAGAAGCCTTCCTTCATCATTGGTCCCCCGAGCCCCAACCAAAATACAATAAGAGGTGTAATTCAACCCATGGCAACAACTAGCTTCCACAACACACAACATTCTTTCAAACATGCACATTTTAATATAAAACATAGTTCAACACAAAACAACAGTTTACAACTGCAATAGAAAACATTCAAATCAAAACTCAAGCTTGATCATGCAAGCCAAAGGAGCAAGGTCTATGTGGGAAGCTACTTATGCCTCCCAATTGGGAATTAGGCATCCACTAGTAAATAACTGCCAAATAATTCATCACACACATATCCTTATGCCCCCCACAAATCCCTCCTTATGCCCCCAACAAATTTCCTTATGCCCCCCACAAAGTAAGAAATGCAAGCTATTTCTTTTCCATGGTGGATCCCAAACCCAAACTCCCTCCAAAAATTTCTAATGCCAATGGAATTCCCTTATTCCCCCCCACATGGATTCCCCATAGCCTTCTCCTACACCTTCCCTAAGGCAGTCTACCCAACCAACCAACAAATAAATCAAAGCATGCACCATTCACACAACACAACAAGAAAATGACAGCATAAAAAGGAGAGTTAAATTCCTACCTCTCCATGGTTACTTTTGCTTCCAACAACAAGCTTCAAATCCAAAAAATTAGTCCCAAAATAGCAATCTCCCAAGCATGCAAAGCTTTCTCAAATATCCTTCCAAAAGCAAGAGCTCCAACACAAGAAAATGTGCCCCCAAGAAGTTGCAAAATGATTCAACAACCCAAAAACAAGGCAAGAGTTTGAATTATATAGAAGAGGGAAGAGAAGAGGATGATGTGGATCCATGTAGGATGCCACATCACACATCCTCAAATCAAACACAAAAAAACAAAATCCATTCTCCCAAGCACAATAAAGAGGTGGGTGAAAATATGACAAGTTACTTGCACACTCCAAAAAAAACCCACAACTCAAGGGACAACAGATTAAATAAAAATGTAAGAAAGTGCAATCAAAACATGCAACATGACTTAATAAAATGCATTATAAAAGTCTAAAATCACCTCTCCAACCATAAGTATGGTTGGTAAATTAAATTTAGAGGCATGGGACAAGTTTTACTTGTCCCACAAGCCTCCAAAAATAGCCCCCAAGGACAAATTCGAATTTCCAAGGAGGTGGAGTATTTCATACTCCAAAATCAAACTTAAACATACTCTTACACAACTTACATAGCCCTTACATATTTAATACAAACAGCCAACAACTTCCATTATTACTTTCCCATATCCCAATTTGATTTATTTAAATTTTAACCATATGTTTTCTCACATTAATCTATCAATCATTTTAATTAATTAAAAAAAGGAACACATTACTAATAAAATACATACAACAATAATAAAAGAAACACATTAATAAAATACACAAACCCATGGTCACATATAAAGGTGATTCCCCCCATGGGAATCCCTAACAGAATACAACACACACCCAAAACATGTTGCCATGGTGACCTTGTCGAATTCACCTAGAATTCCATTGTGGTTGGTCTCCAATCCCCCGATGTTTGTTGTGATGTTATAAACCTACAAAACAAAAATACCTCCTTTGGTCTCGTGGCCATATCAGAACATCCAACATGATCTAAATGAAATCACAAAACCAACTATATAAATGAATCACAACAAACATCAAAGTAACAACTACATCATTTGCATTTTTAATCAACAACTATATCATCATCATAAGATATCCATTTCTAGATCTACTCATAGCATCCAAAATCACATCTCCAAACCACATCAATAAAACATCCATGTCAAATAGTATATCATCATCCACATACGAGTGTCTCTAATAATCATCGTGTATCATATCCAAATCAAGATCAACAATAATCTATGATCAATTGTCTAACATCACACTAAGTCAAAACATAATAATGTCTATAATGTAATCACAGTATCAAAATAAACATCAAAAGGTGTCAAAGGGAAGTGGGCACTACATCCCCCTCCCCTTAGACTCGAATTCCTCCTAGAAGTCACTAGAAAAAATGTGGAAACTAAACTCATAATGAAGTAGCATCCTCCCATGTAGCTGCAGTCTCATCATATCTGTTCCACTACACCCGAACCTGATCAACCTCTTGGCCTCAAAGGCCCAGAGTCCTGCGATATAGGATGTGAATAGGATCCAACATCACCTGCCCCTGATCCTGCACTTGTAATGATGTCCAATACAGCACATGAGAATGGATATGCAATATATCTCCTAAGAACTGAAACATGAAAAACATCATGTACACGAGACAAGCTGGGTGGCAATGCTAGATGGTAGGCCAAAGGGATGATACACTCCAAGATCTCAAAAGGACCAATGAATCTAGGAGCTAACTTAGAACCTTTTCCATATCGGATAGGGCTCTTGTGTGGCCTGACACAAAGGAACACCTTCATGCCCACATCAAAACTACGGTCTATCCTATGCTAATCTGCATACTTCATCTACATGTCCTGTGCCTCCTGCAATCTCTACCTGATCAACACCACTTGCTGCTCCATGTCCTGAAGATGAGTTGGTCTAAGAGACACTCTTTCCCTCTAACCTATCCTAGCTAATAGGTGTCCTGCACTTTCTACCATATAAAGCCTAAAAAGGAGCCATGCCTATGGAACTCTTAAAACTATTATTGTAGGTAAACTCCACTAAGTATAGGAACTCCTCCCACTTAGAATACTGATCCATCACGTACATCCTGAGCATATCCTCTAAAATCTGATTCACCTACTCGGTCCATCCATCCATCTCAAGGTGATATGTTATGCTGAAGTTAATCCTTGTCCCGAGGACATATTGCATAGTAGTCCTGAAATGTAAAGTGTACAAAGGATTGCAGTCACAAATGATCTTCCATGAAATCCCGTGCAACCTGACAATCTCATCCAAATATACTTGATCCACTACTCTAGCTGTATAAGTGGTCTTCACCATAGAAAAGTGAGCCACTTTTGTCAATTTATCAACCGTGACTATGATGGCATCTTGGTGATATCTCGACATCGGTAGCCCAACAATGAAGTCCATGGAAATGGTGTCCCACTTCCATTCCGGTATGGCATGAGGGTAAATAAGGCCTGTTGGATGCTTATGCTTGGCCTTAACTCTCTGGTACTCTAAAAAACATGATATGAACTAATCCACATCTTGACGAAGTCCTCTCCAATGATACAACTATCTCAAGGTGGCATGCATCTTCTTCACCCCGGGATGGGCTGAATAGGGTGCACGATATGTGCCTCGACCAAGATGTCCTGCCTCAATTCTCCATCTCTGGGAACATATATCCGGCCTCTGTGCCTGAGAAGGCCATCTGCCTCTAAGGAAAAACCATAAAACTTCCCCTCAAGGGGTCTCTGTGACTCAATCTCTACTCGAACTGCAATGTAGAAGCTGTCAAGAGGAAGTTGCTAAAGAATCCTGCTCTGCAAATATGTACTCATTGAGGTGGCCATAGCCACATGTCTTCGTCTGGTGAGAGCGTCTGCTACCACATTCCCCTTCCCCTTCACATGCTCAATCTCTATGTCATACTCACAAAGAAACTTCATCCAATGCCACTGACGAGTTTTGAGATTGGGCTGCATGAAGAGGTGGCAAAGACTCAAATGATCTGTCCTGAGTGTGAATCTCCTGCTAAGAAGAAAAATTCCTCCATCTAACCAAAGCATGCACAACTACCGCAAGCTCAAGATCATGGGTTGGATAATTAAGCTCATGATCTTTGAGTTTGCAAGACTCAAAGGCCACTACTCTACCCTCCTGCATCAACACACCTCCAAGGCCTGCTAACGAAGCATCTGTGCACACATAGAACTCACCCTGTGGATCTCGGCACTGCAAGAATAGGTGTTGTAGTAAGGCATTCCTTCAGTGTCCTGAAGGCCTACTTGCATATGTCCAACCAGAACAAACTTCTTCCCCTTCCTCTAAAGGGAAGTGATAGGGTGTACAATCCAAGAGAAGTCATGAACAAATCTCCTGTAGTATCCTACTAATCCCATGAAGCTGCGCACCTCCGTCACTGTAGTGGGTGTTGGCCAATCCATAATGGCTCTAATCTTGGAAGGATTGATGGCTACACCTTCCCAATAAATGATATGACCCAAATACTGCACCTCTGTCTGAAAGAAAACACACTTCTCCAAGTTCCCGTAAAGTTGATGCTCCCGAAGACACTGAAGAACTTGGCGAAGGTGCCCCTCGTGCTCCTCACACATATGTGAGTATATCAAGATGTCATTTAGGAAGATGAGCATGAAGCGATCTAAGAAGGTCTTGAATACCCCATTCATCAAACTCATGAACACTGCGGGGGCATTAGTCAAAACAAAAGGCACCACTGTGAACTCATAGTGCCCATATCTTGTGCGGAAAGCGGTCTTATGAATGTCTGCCTCTGAAATCCTCAACTGATGGTACCCTGACTTAAGATCAATCTTAGAGAAAACTGTGGCTCCCTTCATCTGATCAAATAAGTCATCAATGCGAGGAAGAGGATAATAATTCTTGATAGTTACCTTGTTCAGCTGGCGGTAATCAATACACAACCGCAAAGATCCATCCTTCTTCTTCACAAAGATCACTGGTGTACCCCAAGGGGATACACTAGGATGGATAAGGAATTTCTCCAAAAAGCCCTCAAGCTACAAATTGAGCTCATAGAGCTTTGGGGTGGTCATCCGATAAGGTGCTCATGAGATAGGCTCTTCTCCAGGAACTAGATCTATATGAAAATAAATCTCACGTGGGGGTGGTAACCCAGGTAGCTCCCCTGGAAAGACATCAGAAAAATCTCTCAAGATGGGATGATCATCTAGCGATGGTCCACTAGACCCATCCTCTGATTTGTCACTGACTGTAACAACATACATCTGACAACCCTGTCGCACACACCTCTTAAGCTGCATAACGTAGATGGTTCAAATAGAAACGGGTCTCCTGACCCCTGAGATCACCGACTCAACTCCCAAATCATCTGCACAAGATATAGTCTTGTGATAACAATCCATCCTGGCCCTATGTGCAGATAACCAATCCATACCCAAAATAACTCCATATGAGCCCAAAGGAAGGATACAGAAGATATGAGGTAGTGGTAAAAGGTCCCAAATCCACTAGACACTCCATTAACTAAGGAGTCTACAGAGATCTTGGCTCCAGAAGCCATCTCAACATCCCAACTAAGACCCTACCTGATTGCCACTAACCTGCATCGCTCTACTAAAGACGGTGCAATGAAAGAATGAGAATAACCAGAATCAAACAATACAAAGGTAGGAATACCACCAATGCTACCTGTGTTCTCAATGACTGTGCTCTGATGCTCTTCCTGGTGGTTCTCAACCGCTACATAAATCATGTGGCTGCGTCCCATGTCACCAACGGTCGGCTCGGAGATTTGTGTCTTACCCTTGTTGTTAGGGTTTTGTGGGAAATCTCTCCAAAAGTGTGCAGTAACTCCATAACCAAAACATCCTCCTGATCCTCCCCAATGATTAGTACCTCCAGTAGGTGCCCTAGAAGTCTGTGGCGTGGATCCCGATGATCCGGCTGCGGTCTGCTGAGGTCTCTGTTGGTGAGCTCCCACTGACTGAGCTCTAGGTCCACCATGTGTCCTGATGGGACCCCTAGGAGGACGCCCCATAATTTGACCTCTATATGCATCAACTCTCTATGGAGGTCTATGAGGTGGGCGGGACTGCTGTTGTTTGTGGCCTAAAGGATGATTGTGCTGTACCCTAGCCACCACGAGGAAGGGGTACTAACCCCCTTGATCTACCATCCTGTATCTGCTGTATGCGGCTCTGGACTTGGGCTCTAGCCTGTTGGGTCTTTCCTCGAGTCTCCTCTGTAATATAGGCCTACTCAATGGCCTCTAGCTAATGTCTGTGGGTAGTGGATCTGCACTGCACCTCCAATATCTAAATTCAGGCCCTGAATGAACCTATGAATCTGCACCTACTCATCCTGCATATACTCTACATACTGGAGTAGATCCAGAAATCTACTCTCATACTCTGCTACTGAAAGAGAAGCCTGTCGAAGGTCATGGAACTCGTCGATCCTCTGCTGTATGAACCTCCATGACAAATATCTGCTCTTGAATCTCTCCTCAAATAGCTCCTAGGTCACTGTCTCTGAATCTACATGGAGCTTCTGCTCCTCTATCCTCCACCATACTCCTGCTCCATCCCTCAGTAGATGGATCACAACATGAGCTTTCATGTTGTTAGAACAAGGACAAAGCTTGAAGCAACCACTCAAGCTCACTAGCTAGGCCTCTGCCTAAAATCCACCTGTGTCACCTGAGTAATGTGATGGCCGAAGCTTCAAGATCTCCCTAATGTGATCTAAAACTGTGGTCTGACGGCCTCTAAGTCTCTCTGCATGCTCATCCCTAAGCCTAGGGCTCTGAGACCTCTCTCTATGCTCTAGAACTCTATCACCCTGTCCCCTAGTGGTGACTCTACTCTGGCTGACTCCACATGGGATTTCTCTCCTCTATGCTCCTCGTTGGGTCGAGGAGATACCTGACCCTCAATGGAAGGGGCTATGTCATGACTAGTTGCATGTCCTCCTCCTAATCCTCTGCGTAGAGAGGCATTGACATCCTGAAGAGTCTACAAAATCTGGGGTAGGATGGCTGCTACACCCTGATCTGGTGGTGGTGGTGGTGGTGGCGGTAATTCTGAGTCTTTGTGAATTTTTCTCTTGCTTTGTATGAGCCTCCTACATAGACCAAAGTGAGAGTCAGTTAATTTTGCTAAGTTTTACACAACTTCCATGTTTGCTAAAATATACAAATTCTGGCTAAGTTGTTTTCTAGATTTAAAAGAAGATGTGCTAGATTTAAATTTCATGTCCCAAGTTTTCTAGTGTGCCCAATGGTCCAAGCCTTTGAACCACTGCTCTGATACAAAGTGTGATGCCCATGTTAAAACAACCCACTTGAGACCCAAGGAACAACCTAGGGTTAGTTAGAAAATTATGGAATAATTTTTTTTAATTAGAAGTGTCTACAACCAAGTTGTAGGACAGCAGTTGACACTATCAGGTTCTGTAACAAGTCTAAAATACTAGAACATACTTTTCGTTCATTAACAAATTATCCATGTCACACGGTTCAAATTTTAGGGTTAGAAGTTTCAGTTAGGTTCAAGGAGTAATTTACCCCCATGCCCACTCTCTAACAGGCTCAGAGTTTTAACTTGATTTTTCTCATACTTAACTTATTCAAAATTTCCCTAAATCATTCCCATTGGATAGGAAATTTTCTCACCTTTCTGGTGATATAAATAAGTCCTCCTAACTCCTTCAGAAACTCAAGATATGGACTGACGGAGCTTAGGGGTCAAATTTTCCCCAAGGGGACACGTGTCAAATAGGGAAGAAGGGTTCATTTTCTGGGTTGGCGGGTTGCGGGGCGGCATTTGGAATTTTTCCTTGCATGGGAGCAAATTCCACAATTTGCTTCATGCACCTCCATGGGTCCTCCAAGGACACATGTGTCGGGCTTTGAGCCAAGGTGGAGAGAGGGTGAGGGAAGGGCTGGGCGAAGGAGAGAATTGAAGAATTTCGCCGAAGGGGTAGGAAAATCAAATAGCAATCCACGCCCTCGGGTTCGCTAGGGACACATGGCGTCCATGCAGCCTCAACGCCAATTGACACGTGGGGACAACCAGAGAGGGAGGGAAAAGGTGGGCAGGAGATGGGAGAAGTTGGAGAATTTTTCCAAAGGGAGGATAGAGGGGTTAGCTTGTTGTGCGGGTCCGCGCGTCCGTAGAGGAGACTTTTCCGAGGCAGGGAAGGAGTGCGAGGCTGTAGAAAAATTTATCAAAAATTTTCCAAAGAAAAAAACTTCAAAAGTGAGTGAAGATGGTCTCCCCACCTCCACTGTCACCCCAAGGTGCCATGTGGTACCCTCTGGTAGGCTGCGGGCCGGCGGGGGAAAGGATAAAATTTTCCAATTTTTTTTAAAAAGGTCCTAAGGGACAAAATGATGTCGTGCCTCCGCCATTGCCCCATGAGGACACATGGTGCCCTTTGATTAGATGTAGGATGGTGGAGGAAAATTTAAAAAATTTCGTGAAACAAAATTTTAAAATTTTCCTAAGGATTTTGACGGGAATTTCTCGGGCCACGGGCTCGCCAGGGAAAATTTTCCCAAATTTTCCCGCCAAGGCAGAAAAACTTCAAAGTGCCATAACTTTTTCTAGAAAGCTCGGTTTTGGGAAAACAAGGACTTTTTGGAAATATCTCGATGCCCTCTTTGCATAAGAAACATAAATTTTACATTTTGATAAAGTTTAAGGGGTCAATTTTACAAAAATAATCTACAAGCTTTTAAAAGCCAACTGGTAATTTCCAACTTTCCAATTTGATTAAATTGAATCTCCTCCTTCACTCAACATGCCAAACAGACATGGAGAATTGATCTAGGAAGGATTTAAAGTGTTTTTGGAAGGTAAATTTGTTCAATTGATTTCAATTTGTAATTTTCCAACAATTGACAGAAAAACGGCTGTGAGAAGGATTTGGCTCAAATTTGCAATGTTTAAATTGTATTTTCTTAAGTGTTCTTTGTCAATTGAGTTCCTTGATGGCTTAGCATGCTAAATTATATCAATTCCAAGTTGATTATTAAGTGCAGGTCCGAACTGTACATTTTTATTAACTTTAATTGCCAGTTTTGAATATTTACAAGAGATCAAATCAAAAGAGGTCCATCTAACTTTTCATCATGCAAGTAAGGCACTTCATTTCCAATTTAATCTAATACAATCAGTTGTTTTTAAACAAACCATTCTAAATCCAAAGCAAATACTAAATTTCATTTATACACATTCCCAAAATACAAAAATACAACATTGTTTCCACGTACATTTCCTCTTTCCAAACAGAGATCTAACTATCTCTTTTGTCATACAATGAAACATTGAATTCAATCCAACAATGCATATGAGAAAATATCTTTCAACTCTTTATTGACTTCAATTATAAATCTTTACATCTTTCCATGTTGAATGCAATAACAAAATTCTATTTCTTTCCAATAAACAAAACAGAATATAAATGTCTTTCACAATTCAAATATCCACTTTCATAATCAATTACATACATCTTTTCTTCACAAAATGCATATTATAGTTTCATCCACATCAAGTGGGAAAGGATTACAAATGAAATATGTTTCACAAGGGACTGTCAAACTGTATTTTCCTTTGCTCCAGGAAAACAACATGCACATTTTCCTTTTTCTCCAAGTTGATCACAACAAAAGTGGGGGAAAGGCAATGCTCTCCACCCAACCAAGACATCCAATGAAAGGAGAAGCCTTCCTTCATCATTGGCCCCCGAGCCCCAACCAAAATACAATAAGAGGTGTAATTCAACCCATGGCAACAACTGGCTTCCACAACACACAACATTCTTTCAAACATGCACATTTCAATATAAAACATAGTTCAACACAAAACAATAGTTCACAACTGCAATTGAAAATAATTCAATCAAAACTCAGGCTTGATCATGCAAGCCAAAGGAGCAAGGTCTATGGGGGAAGCTACTTATGCCTCCCAATTGGAAATTGGGCATCCACTAGTAACAAACCGCCAAAATAATTCATCACACACATATCCTTATGCCCCCCCACAAATTTCCTTATGCCCCCCACAAAGTAAGAAATGCAAGCTATTTCTTTTCCATGGTGGATCCCAAAACCCAAACTCCCTCCACAAAATCTGATGCCAATGGCATTCCCTTATGCCCCCCACATGGATTCCCCATAGCCTTCTCCTACACCATTCCCTAAGGCAGTCTACCCAACCAGCCAACAAATAAATCAAAACATGCACCATTCACACAACACAACAAGAAAATGACAACATAAAAAGGAGAGTTAAATTCCTACCTCTCCATGGTTACTTTTTTTTCCAACAGCAAGCTTCAAAGCCAAAAACATAGTCCAAAACAACAATCTCCCAAGCATGCAAATATTTCTCTAAAAGCAAGAGCCCTAACACAAGAAAATGTGTCCCCAAGATGTTTCAAAATGAATCAACAACCCAAAATAAGAAAGGAGTTTGAATTATATAGAAGAGGGAAGAGAAGAGGATGATGTGGATCCATGTAGGATGCCACATCACACATCCTCAATTTCAAACAAAAAAGACAAAATCCATTCTCCCAAGCACAATAAAGAGGTGGGTGAAAATATGACAAGTTATTTGCACACTCCAAAAAGCCCACACCTCAAGGGACGACAAATTAAATAAAATGTAAGAAAGTGCAATCAAAACAATGCAACATGATTAATAAAATTCATTATAAAAGTCAAAAATCACTTCTCCAACCATAAGTATGGTTGGTAAATTAAATTTAGAGGCATGAGACAAGTTTTACTTGTCCCACAAGCCTCCAAAAATAGCCCCCAAGGACAAATTCGAATTTCCAAGGAGGTGGAGTGTTTCATACTCCAAAATCTGACTTACACAACTCTTACACAACTTACACATCCCTTACAGATTTAATACAAACAGCCAACAACTTCCATAATTACTTTCCATATCCCAATTTGATTTATTTAAATTTTAACCATATGATTTCTCACATTAATCTATCACAATTTTAATTAATTAAAAGAAAGGAACACATTACTAATAAAATACATACAACAATAATAAAAGAACCACATTAATAAAATACACAAACCCATGGTCACATATAAAGGAAATCCCCCCATGGGAATCCCTAACAGAAAACAACACACACACACAAAACATGTTGCCATGGTGACCTTGTCGAATTCACCTAGAATTCCATTGTGGTTGGTCTCCAATCCCCCGATGTTTGTTGTGATGTTATAAACCTACAAAACACAAATACCTCCTTCGGCCTCGTGGCCATATCAGAACATCCAACATGATATAAATGAAATCACAAAACCAACTATATAAATGAATCACAACAAAATCGAAGTAACAACTACATCATTTGCATTTTTAATCAACAACTATATCATCATCATAAAATATCCATTTCTAGATCTACTCATAACATCTAAAATCACATGTCTGAACCACATCCATAAAACATCCATGTCAAATAGTATATCATCATCCACATACGAGTGTCTCTAATAATCATTGTGCATCATAATCAAATCAAGATCAACAATAATCCATGATCAAATGTCTAACATCACACTAAGTCAAAACATAATAATGTCTATAATGTAATCACGGTATTAAAATAAGCATCAAAAGGTGTTAAAGGGAAGTGGGCACTACAGTGATCTTCACTTGAAAATCTTCGGACTCTACTTCCAACTTAGGCATCCATTGATTTTCCACAATGTGCTATATCCTAACCATTCCTACACCCTTGTTTTCTTATTTATGCTACTTAATAAGGTGCTGATACAATTCTAGGTACTCCTCATAGCTATGGTTCTTTCCAAAAAAAGAACATGTAATACTATGAGGACATTCACACTTGTAGTGGTCTAGAGATTCACATGTATAACATGTTCCGTGAAGAAACTCACTTCTTCCACTATCATGGCCCCGTCCTCCAAATCCACCGTTGTATCCTTGACCTCTGTCATGACCACCTTCAAAACAACCTTTATTCTGATCATAGCATGCCTGAGTGTGATCCTGGTGGGGATGCTAGACTTATCTAAAACTCTTGTCTGTCGTACACCAATATCTATAGTATCATGGATCTAACCAATCAAGCAGTAATCTTCCATGTCATGAGTCGTGGACCTACAAATTTTATAGTATCTTGAAATGTTCTTCCTTATCGTGCATTGTAATAATGGGCAGTGGCTAGCGTCATGGTTTAAATGACATATCTCACAATCTAACAACAATGAACATAGTGATCTGCAGGGTAAAATATCCTTGGTGTGGCCTTCCACTTCACAATCTATACACCAAATCCCTGTGCGTGTCTCATGTGCTGAATTGGTCAATAGCTTCTCCAACTATTTCACCATAGTTAAAATCTTTTCTTCCAAAAATGGGGCTCACCCCAATGTCTATACTTTTGACTGCCTCAACGTTGTAAATATTCTTCAAGTGCTTCACGCGGATCAGCCATATGTCTTATGTGGTAGCGCCCTTCTAAAAGGGTAATCTGACCTCCAACGGGACCATTGTGCATGTTGGCTTGCGATGAATATCATAAGAAAGCTTAGATAAAAGTGTTTTGAAATGGGAATCATACTCTCTGACACTCTCAATAGTGCCTTGGCTTAATATCCTTGAGTGCTCTTATACTCTTCTACTCAAACTCAGGGGATGTGAAACTCTTTAAGGAAATCAATATTGTAATGCGACATAATCTACGCAAGTCTGATCAGGATCAAAAAATTTGTACCAGTTGTGTGCATGCCCTTATAATGTAGTGACAAATTGACTTTCCCTATGCTAAGAAGTCGTGACTCCTTTTGTGTGCCATAGTATTTCACACATGTGCACATGTTCAACAACATCTTTTATGCCCCTATATTCTAGCAGACGAAGAGACATCTCCATATAAATATTATGGGGTTGGTGCGGACCTTGTCCACCTAATCCATAACCTCTTGTGTTTCCTCTACCTCCAGAACCACCAAATCCACCAGAACTAGAACCACATATACCTCATGATCCTCCACCTGTAGCTCAGAGACATGACTAGAAGATGTACTTCCATGTGTCCCAACAATAGTACTAAAATGACACCCCCATAGTCTGTGAAGTGTTACTACTTCCAAAAGTGAGTCCAAAATTTTGCACACTTGAATACATGTGCAGATGATGCACTTGAGAAGGTACCTCCAAAAAAAATGAAGACACCTTTTCCCTGCCATTGATGTACTTGCTATGTGAGTTACTCCTGCTCTCCCACTACCTAAATTAACTTGTTGACTGGTTGTCATAATAGATACTAGAAAACCAAGCACAAGGGCTAGGCTACTAGGTAGATTCAGATGCATTCCCGTGTCCCAACTCATCTCTGCTGGCACACTTCCACGTGAGGCTAAGGAGGGATTACCTGTCATGCCTTCCTAAATGGAGGAGCTTCTAATGCTCCAGCTCCATGCCTTCTGTGTGAGCCCCAAATCCTTCACGATCCATCTCTCTCCTTAATGTCATTCACTCTGCAACATCTTGTTGCTTCTCTATCTCCCTCTCTCACACCTCATTATACTTAAGCCACCTTTTTTCTCTTTGTCCTTTTTGCCACTAGGTCTACTATCTGTCACCAAACCTGATCCTGCCCCCACGTGTGGTGGAGTTTAGTTAGTCTTCAGTTTGCTTTCCAAGTTCATGGTTACCATCAAGATTTTGATCGCCAGTGGAATGCCTTAAGGTAAGTTCCCCTGGGATATCATAAAAAATGGAATTCCACTACCTCTGGGAAAGAATTAGTGGAAATTGAGTACTCCAGAATATAAATGTTCAGAACACCATGAAACCAAGTATCCACAACACGTGTCCAAATCAGATCAGCATCATAGAGGACCTGAAATTCCTCTTGCATCCAAACAAGTGTGTGATACCTCCAATCCCTTTTAGACACATAAGTAACCAGCCACTCATATAATTCTACTAGAAAATAGTGAAAAAGCTCTCATAAAAACTATCATATAGATTTTGTTCCACCCATACGCACATGTCATTAAACTCATATCTGGTGTTGAACCTCTATGTGTATTCTTCTTCTAGATCATGTATCCACTCCTCAACACTTGCTAGGGTCAACTGATATGTCTTCATCATGAACCATCCTAAAAATAACTGAAAAAGAGGTCTCAAAAATGGAACCAAAGATGCAGTTTAGAATTTACTAGTAATAACCTAGTCATGTTGGCACATCACTCAGCCTAGACTGAGTGTTCACCTGAAGTGTGTAAAGGTACCAGGGCCCTCTTTAGGGTTTCTTGTGTAGGATGTTAGAATGTTTAAGACTTAATGCATTCATATCTATAATTAATATAACATTCTATAGAGCATGTCCAAGATCTAGATCTAAAGAGTAATAGATTCAAATGGAATACCCATAATGAAGTCAATCATGCATGAGAACCAGTTATACTCATGATTAATACCTCGATTATTCAGCCAATACACTCCATCATATTAAACACAATAAATACACAAAAGATTATTAAAATAAGTAATACCATAATCTCATGCATGCATCAGTTCTTGGCAGTATATAACCTCACAGTAATTCATATCCAGTTCTCACATTGTCCTCCTATTCTACACAAGATTCACTACATATTTATAAGGATGGAGAATTTCCCTTCACCAATTGCATAATTCCCAAAATAGGTTGCATACTGAAAATAGCCATGTGCCTTTACAATAATAGACACATGTAAGTGTGCTAACAATAGATGTCTTCTGGTTAATGTTAGTGCAAAATCACAACACCCCCAAATGAGTCGTCAGATCTACTTTTCTAAGACATATTCATTTTGTGTGATTCACATAACATTGAGTTCTCCCCGAAGTGTGGGACTTCACAGATGGGAAAAAATCTCCAAATTAAAGGTTGGTTCTTATTCCTCTGTTTAGGTGGATAGCATGGAAACTTGCAAAGGACCTATTGTTAAACCTAATCTAAGAGTTTACCAAGGAAACATGGATATAAGAGGGTAGATGCAAAGGTATCAAACTAAGCTATAAGGTGATGCACCAAAGGAATGATGAACATTAGTTTTGCTGGTAGACAGAAACCAAAAAAATGATACATATGATAATAGAGTGCACAGATAACAAAAAAATATATGATTTAAATATTTAAATGAAAGACTAGATGAGAGAAAATGAGACAAGAAAGGATCTAAAATCGATCACGAACGTATTTTAATGCTTTACATATTGATACAATGCATTATAAGTTACCAGAAGGTAGGAAATGTATTGCAATTTAAATGGAAGGTCTGAACTCCATGAATTCCTTTTCCAGAAGGAAAGGGGAGCCTACAAAATAGAAGAATGTCCAACCCTTTACAATGAGTCTTGACCTTGCTTTTATAGATTCAACACAGAGGGGAGAAAGAGAGAGAATCGGGAAAAACATGTTGAAGCTCAACCACTGCTATTAATGTTTCCTAGAAAATCTACCCCCAAATCTATCTTGACTGCATCGATTTCTTATTCGGCACGCCTCGAAGGAGGAAGAAATGATGGATCAGATTGAATCTGATCTGGTCGTTGGGGGAAAAATAGACCCTACATTAATGGCCCTAAAAATGTGTCTCCATTTTTATCCTACCTAACCCCCTGATCTTAAAGTTTCACATTCTTCATGGTATAGGGCTAGGCCGAAATCTTTCCAACAGTGTAAGATTGGCAATATTTTGAGCCCTAAGTTAAAAGATATGCCCCTTCGAAGTTTGTATCGGGGTCCATACAAAAGAGCGGGAAAATACTTTGAAAATAGGCCCCCCCTTTTTAATATGGGACACGTGAAGGGAAAATTAGGGAAAAAATCAAGTTTGCGTGCCCAAAATTTATCTTTTCCCCTTTTTCTGCAAAAAATGCAAAATCTAGCAAGCCTCCCGTGGCCTCGCTGCTTTGCTGGGACATGTGGCATGCTCTGGTTGGCTGGGGAGATGGGCTTCAATTTTCATCTTTGTTCCTTTCTGACAAAAGAAAATTTTTCACCTTTTCCTCCACTTCCCCACTTTGACTTTGACTCGGGCTCAAACGCTGACTTTTTTCCCTTTGGGCGGAGCTACGGTCCAGCGATTTGCAACTTTTGCATCTTTGGAACAAAAAACGGAAAAAATCCAACTTTTTCCCCCGGTGGCCCCACCTTATAACTGTTGGTTTAGGCTTGCCACATGGCACTTCCTCCATCAGCTACTACCCAATTTCTATGTTTTTGGCTAAGTCCTTTGCTTAGCAGTGGTCATATTTCTTGATCGGCGGACACCGCGGTAGTCTTGCGCTCATCTGGAAACCCTCTCTCTATTCAACCCTTGAGGTTAGGCACCGTTTGGACACTTGGGCACTTTTCCACCAGCCTACCACCATCCATTGACTATTCAACCCAACTCTGTTTCCTTTTTGAGACTAGATGTGTGGAAGCTCCGCGCTCCGCTTGAAAGCCCAATCAAGATTTGATTTTGAAGGAGCGGTCGGGTTGACACTTGGAAGCCTCCACAGGTCTTTGGACTTTTTAATGACCTCTCCCTATTCTTTTCGGACCCTGGGCTACGTGGCAAATTGGTGCTGATGTTTGAGCCTCCACTTTTGCTATGTGGAGGTCTGGGGAGAGTTTGAGTCTCTGCCTTGGGCTCTTATTTCAGATTCACATCGAGCCAACACCTGGCATCTTTCTGCCCTAGTCGAAGACTTTTCAACGGTCGTGTAATTTTTTAGGGCTCTGAATGTGTGGAAGCCTGGGGCTCATTTGAGCTTCCCTTTTTGGATTCATCTTTGGAGAGGTGTCATGCTAACATGTAAGCTCTCTCCGCTGCCATCCTTCATACTTAGTCGATTTCCAGACTTATTCTGAACTGTTTTGAACCCGAAGACTTTGGATCTTCACTGTTTCTTCTTCTCCTTGTTCTTGGATTATTTGAGACATTGCTCCTCCTCCTCTAACCCTACTGTTCTATTTCCAAGCCCACATATAACCTACTTAAATAGATTTAAGACATGGATCCACTCGACAGAGTCATTTTTTCTCTTTCTTGGGATCTGTCATGCACAGGGTCATTTAGTCTTTTGCCAGCCCCGCCACTTCATTGTTGAGTCCTTTTACGACCTACTTGCAATATCTAACCATGTTTTTCTCTGGTTATTTCCATGTGGGGTTGTGGCTTAATCCAATACTTCACGCCGGGGGGGAATGTGGATAACAATTTGGTGACTCACGGGGGGGTATCTACTTGCTAGATGAAAAGACCAATTACCTTGTCATATCCGTTGGGCATGGAGTCGAGAATGATGGGTCTGATACTGATCCTGCCTCTGATTCATGAGCTCCGACTATTTACACTCTCAATTTTCATAGTAAATCTGGAAATGATGATTTATGAGAGTAGAAAATTTCTTTGAATTGGGGCTTCATCTATCTGCCGAATGGGTTATGCAAGAGCAAAAATACAACACCACAACTATATACAAAATTTGAAATCATACATGCTCCATGAGAACATGTAGAGCATGTAAAGCACTTAGGAGAAAAGCAACCTAAACTACAACAAGACAATGTGCACAAGCACTTAGAGGATGGATGAGAAACTAAACTAATATGTACAAGGTGAGAACTTTCCTTCTAGTAGCTAATGTTTAAGATAGATTCCATTCACTAGAATCTGTAACTCTTCACCATTCAATTTAGACAATTGGAAAGCCTCATTACTACTTTTACATTTTGTGACCATGTAAGGGCCACTCCAAATGGCATCAAACTTGGAATGACTTCCTGGTTTTGCCAAAAAATAGCGATCTGGCATCCCATTTCAAAACTAGGTCTCCTTCCTAGAAGGTCCTTGTTATTGCCTTCTTGTTGAAGCATCTCTTGATTGAGGCATGATCCTTCTAAATTGTTTTGAAATGTATGTTCTCTAGTTTCTTCCAAGCTTCCATCAGCTCCATACCTGAGCCTCTTGGAAACATACCTGGCTCCATTGGTTCAAACTTAGACATCTCCAGTTGCTTCATGAGTTCCAATGTTGGAAACTCAAGTGATATAGGCAACACTACCTCTTTTCCCATAGACAAGTCTGAAATGGAGAGCTTCTTGTAGACCTCTTGGGCGTTAATGTCCTATCAACCCATAAGGATGATTTGAGTTTCATATGCCAAGTTCTCTGATTTTCATCTAGAGTCCTTCTGATAATCTTTAGCAGGTTCTTGTTTGTGGACTCTGCTTGGCCATTATCCTGAGGGTAATAATTTGATGAAGTCCTCAAGTAAATCCGCGTTTCCTAACGGCCCATCCTGTGATTTTGGAACCTATGAATGCCAATGCATTATCTAATATAATGGTGGCTGGCACTCCAAATCTGGTCACTATCCCTTCCTAGAAATCTAGTATGCTAGACTCATTGATGGGTGTCATCATTCCCTTCATTTAATCAACTTCTTGTTGATATCATATCAAACCAGGGGTGTGTCTAAAGCTATATGCAACAAGAGTACTTTAACCAATCTGGTAGTTGATTGTTTTTATTTTTGTATTTTCTAGGGGATCTCTTTAATGTCTTAAGGACTTCTTGTTAAAACCTTATTCAAATAAAACTATGAAAAATTGCTAAAAGTAAACACACTAAAAATTTTGCTGAAAGGAAACACACCGTGCGGAATGGAAACACACTTACTGCTGGAAAATAAACACATTTGCTTTTGGAAATAAACACACCCAATTTAGAATGCTTGAAAACAATTGCAAGAAATATAAGAATCTATCTAAACACCTACAGGAACAAGTACACAACAGAGTTTAACTAAAAGAATTAAAACAATACATAATTAACAGATCTAAGCTATTTGCTAAAGAAATATAAATACCAAATAAACAAATATCCTGGTCCTTGGGGGAGTGGGTCCTTGCTCCTCCTCGAATCAAGATTTAACAACTCAGAATTCTCTCAAATAGGAATGGCTATCTTGTTGATAAAACATTTAGAATTACAAACGTATTAAATCTGAGTACTTAGTCTATTTCTCTTCTCTGTTTTATTTCTCTATTTCTATATATCTAATAATAATTTCTATCTACTGCAGGTTTTTCTTTTATATACATTTTACAATCACAGTTGTCTCAATGATTCTGATGAAATCGAATCATGCCCAGAATAGATGCTGAGTCAGATTGTGGTTGATCAGATAGTTGTAGGATAACTCTCCTTGGATCTGCATTCAAAAATCTTCTCTTCCTTCCTGATTGAAAAGTTCGTAGATGCAAAATCTCTAGATGTGGTTTAAAATAGATAACTCCCATTGGTTCTGGAACTTCAGAGAAGTTCCAGAACCATAGGAAATTGTTAAGGATAAAAAATGTGAGAGTTATGGAGCTATCCCCAGAAGTTCTGGAAATAAATATTGGAGTTCTGGAACTAAGTCTGAAAGTTCCGGAACTAAATTATGACTGTGTGATGGAGTTCCGGAACTATCTTGGAAGTTTCGGACCTAAGTTGTGTGGGAATAGATATTGTTGAAAACATATTGAACGCTTCCTACTTCATTTCCTCAACTAACTAGACCTGCTTTATTACAAAACCGAATTCAAACACACACACTTGTCAGGAATTCTAGAGATTTTAACATTAAAATCACAATCAGTCAAAAGACAGACAATTACATCCTAACTCATATCAGATCAACTAAAAGTCACACAATGCAATCAAACTTAATCAAAAGGAGAGTAATATGAGATCATATATTATACATTAATCAGACATATTCTGGCCTCATCATTTCCCCCAAACTTACTTGTTTATAAGTCCCTTTACAAACTTAACTCTTCAAAAGTGGGGTTATAAGTTTTGCATTCCATTTGATTGTTTAGATCAAATGGCTGAAACTCAATTTTCTAATGTTTAAACTTGGATGTACTGTACCCTACTCCTTATTCTATTTTCCCCTCCCACTGTTCAAATTCAGTAAGGTCTTGAGGTTCTATGTTCTGCTAAGGGAGACATGGGGGGTGAGAAGTAGAGGGGGCCTTGTTCGCATTCCCATCCATATTTGTCCGTATGTTTCATTGACTTGGGGAATTATTGTGCATAATGCTTTTTCCCTTTATAAACTTCAGATTAGATTTTTTGGGGAAATTACTTCCCTTCTTCTCAATGAAATAGCGATTTCTCACCTCTTTGAGCATCCTTCATAAATATCTTCAAAATTTTCCTCCTCATAGGAGGTGAAGGCATCCATACTCTTTTGCAGAATGGCAATGAATAGTGTGTATTGAATCTCTCATCAAAATCCTGAGTTCTAAAATGTGACAGAAAGGCATGGTTTACCATAATGAGCTCTCATGCAGAGACCTGTTGAGCCAAATTTCAATAAAAATTCAGATTCCCTTTCGCTTACATGCAATTTGGTTTTGCAAAACATAGACAAATGCATTGAGTTGGCTCTCCCCTACATACAAGTTGATCATAAATCCTATGTTTTTCTCTAGCATAAAATTGCCAAAGATAAAATTCACACAGAAGATTTTTTCTGTTCAGGGCTAGGAGAGGAGAGAGTAAGCTGCCATCAAATTCATATTCATCTTTGAGTTCATGTGGAATCCCACATGCAATCCTTAACAGCTACAAGGCGAATGAACTACTCTTCTAAAAACACACTATATGCAGGAGAGGGCCTCTTGCAGGAATAGTAATTTCTCACTCATAATACAGACCATATGAATTTTGGGCAAGACATTTATAATTTATTTCCTTCCTCCTTATAAAAATTTTTATTCCCATTCCTTTCTTGCCTTCATCTCTTCCTCCATCTTGGTATTTAATTCTTCTTTCAATGTTTTGGCTTCTCTGAGCTCCCTGCAAGTATCATTCCATAGTTGTTGGAGAGGAAAATAGGGTCAACTCAATCTGTGCAGAGACTATGGACACAACACTCTGTTTTCTAGAAGGCCTGAAATTCTCTCTTTTTCTATCAGTTGTTCCTTGGTTGCTGATAATTCCTTAGTCTTGGCTACAAGCTGAGTTGTTTAGCTCTCCAATGAGCATCTCTTGTTGTTCCAACTTGAGCTTGAGGAAATCCAATTCCTCATCTTTTTCTTTGATAATGAGCTCTTCTGTAGACAAGAGGTAGAGCATGTTTAACTTGATGTATTTCTTCTTCTTCTAAATTTATTTGAGGAGTTGGGCATTCTTCCTCTATCAAAGGAAAATTTTCCTTTTCTTATCCTAGATGCCAAATCTTCTTCTTCATGTGGCACTGCTGATGGTTCAGCCAATTCCTGGAAAATCTTGCTCTTCAAATCTCTCTTCTCTTCTATCCATTTCAACCTGACTTGGCTCGGGTGGAGTCATTTCCATACTGCCCAAATGTCAGCAGCTTCTTCTTCCATCCTTTCCTGCTCACTCCTTTCTTCTAGGGTTTCCCTTGACCTCTTATGAATTTTTCTTATCTGCGGGAGTTCAACATGCCCAATAGTGAATTTCCTTCTAGAGTTTTTTCTTACTATTCTTTCTTGCTCTTGTGTGGGTGAGCTATTACCATCAGAAATAGATATTGGCTCCCTTGAAGTTGTGTTGTAGAAGGAATTTCCTTCACATGTACAGAAGGCTCTGTTGTTTTTATCTTTCTCACCGACCTTATTTTTTTGGTATATTTTCTCTTTCCATTTCCCTCTGTCCTTCTACAGGGGCATCAATTTCTAGATTAGTTGAAGGATGAGAATGAGGTTGGAATTGTTCTTTTGATAATATTAGGGTTTTTCTTGAAGCTTTACCAAGAAACTTGGCCCAAATTTGCTTCTCCATTCTTCTTTGATAGGAAATGGTGTTGGCCATATCAAATGAATTGAGACCATGATGCCTAATTTTCCCAAAACCCCAAGAATACCTCTGAGCCATGGTCTGAATGGAATAAAAAAGAAACCCTGGGAGGTTTATTATGTATACAGGTTTGGTGGCTCCATACTTCAGTATATATGAGAATTTTTAAGACTTCTTTTCCACACAGACCCAAACTGACCATCACAGGTTAAATATTTTAACTATCCAAAATGCCTACCTTGTTAAAGGGTTTGGGTAAACTGGCCCTTCTAACTCCTTTTATGATTTTATTTATATTATAGATGTACTAGGGTTCAATTTCTTCTTCTTGCAGTAAGACTTCAACTAGTTCTTTCAAATTCCCCTTGGCAGGTTGTGGGACATGTACAATTGGCACTCCAGACACGTTACTTACAGTATTTATAGAAAAAGGAATAAGACTTTACTCACCTTTGTTCTGGACTATTCTAGGTTTATGATGAATTCTCTTACCAATTCTTTAATTATGCCTTGAAAATTTCTTCATGAATTCAAACCATCCTGCATAGTCAAAGATGGATGCCACTTCTTCATCTACGAGCAACTGGGAATCATCCTCTGGTTCATATTTCTTCGTAATCCCCATATCGGCTTGATTTATGTCTCTTTTGATTTTGTGTGAATTGGTTGCAGGAACTTTTTCTTAGCTGTGGAACTGATGACTTGGGCTGCGAAACCTTTGTTTTTAGTTGCAGAACCTTAGTTATTAGCTACAGAACTTCTGAATTCTCTGTTCTTTGCTATGGAATTCCAACTCAATTTGCTGCTCTTTCCCTTAAAATATCTCTGTAACTTATTTCACTTGATTTTTGCAATAATGATTATTAATGATAACCCATACTGCAACTTATTCCATCCAAATCAATTTCATGATTACACACTTGTAATCATAATGTATAAATAGATGACTCATCATACCTACTTTTAAATTAAGTCACATCAAACATGCAAACATTTAATCAACCCTAAATGAGTTAAAAGACATAATTACTACCCTTGATGATGTAATCCTTTTGCTATGATGACTCGTGATTCCTACAATTGGAACAAAACATGATTAGATAAGACAACTGGAATTCAAAAGAATTCCCTTATTTGAACTAGCCAAACAGAAAGGTCAACCGCCATTTGCTAGTTTTCAATTGACCTTTGAGAGAATTTCTTCTTTTTCTTTTTATTTATTTATTTTTATTTTTATTTTTATTTTTTTGGGGAAGAAAACACCATTTTCTGGTTTTCATATTCTTCCCTTTATTTTGGATCTATCATCTAGCTATTTCATAATTTTCGAAGAACTAGAGTTCTTCCATATGATCAAATTCTTTGTTTGCTTCAATCTTCTTCAAAAATTCATCCTTAGTAGGAGGCTTCCTATAGAGTTTCATCCTATGTCCATTGACCAAGAGTGTTCTGCTGCTGCCATCAATGGGAAGTAACTGAATAGAACCATTGTCAAATATCTTGGTCAATCTGATAGGGTCCCAACCATCTGGTTCTCAAATTTCCCTTGAACTGTTGGTACTTAGAATTGAACAGAAATGCCCAGTCTCCTACTTTTGAATTTCCTTTTCTTGATATGTATGTCATGTCATTGCTTCCTTTTCTCTTGAATCATATCTCTGTCTATTGAAGTGCTTCTAACCTTAATTCATCCAACTCATTGAGTTGAAGGATTCTTTCTTTTTGAGCTGCATTCAACTCAATTCTCAACCTTCACTGTTGTCCTCAATGTTTGAAGTTCAAATTATATAGGCAATAAGGGATTTTTTCACATAGACTAATTCATATGGTGAAAACCTTGTTGTAGTCTTCCAAGTTGTATTATAAGCCCAGACAACTTTAGGTAGTCTCTTTACCCAATCTTTTCTCCCAAATTCAACCATTTTGGTAAGGATGTTCTCTGATTCTTTGTTTGTTACTTCAGCTTGTCCATTTGACTGTGGATGGTAAGGAGATGACTTCCTATGATTTATTTGGTAATAACCTTGTGAAAGCTTGGATCATATTAGACATGAATTTTGCTCCCTAATTTGAAACTATGCTCCTTGGTGCTTCAAACTTTATCATAATTTTGTTCCAAAGGAAATCAACAACTACTTCCTCAGTGGCATTCGTCAATGTCTACACTTTTTCCCAATTTGTCACATAGTTAGTACATACAAGAATATATTCCTTCCCTTGTGAAGGAGGACTAAAGGGACCAAAAAAATCTAATCCCCATCTCTCAAATGGTTCAACCACAACTTGAGGCTGAAGAGGCATTTCATTGGTGAAAGTTGGTGGTCCCATCCTTTGACAAGGATCACACCTCTTGATATATATTTTCACATCCTTGTACAGAGATACGGCCAATAATAACCAGTGTTAAGTATCTTATGAGTTGTTCTTTTTACTGAATAATGTCCTCCACTTGGTTCATCATGACATGCTCTGAGGATGTCAAATATTTCATCCTCTCTTACACACATGTGTAAGACAAAATCAGGACCACACTTAAATAACATTCCATTTAACCATTTGAATTGTGCACTAGTTTTAATTAACTTCTTTATTTGTTTCTTAGTGAAAGAAGGAGGAAACTTCCCTGTTGCAAGATAATTTGCCATATTAGCAAACCATGGTGTTCTTGTTGAGATTGCAAACACTTGTTCATCTGGAAAGTTATCCTTGACTGGATCTTGCTCCCTTGTGGTGGTTATTATTGACAAAAAATAAGCTACCACATTATATTTACCTGGATTGTCCACAATAGAAATATGGAATTCTTGAAAAATTAATATCCATCTAATTATTCTTCCTCCAACCACTGGTTTGTTCATTAAATACTTAATTATTGAATGATTTGTGTATACAAATATCTTGTACCCTGTAATGTAATGTCTAAATTTATTGATTTCATAAATCACAACAATAAATTCCTTTTCAGTGGTGGTGTAATTATTTTCAGTGGGAGTAAGATTCTTGCTAAGATAATAAATGACATACATATTTCGTTCCTCATCTTTCTGTCCCAATACTGCACCAATAGAATAATTTAAGGCATCTGTTTGGATATGAAATGGATTTTCGCAATTAGGACCTCTCAATATTGGGGCACTGATTAATTTATTTTTAATTTCTTCAAAAGCATGTTGGTACTTTTCATCCCAAAGAAATTCACAGTCCTTGGTTAGCAAATTAAACATGGGGGCAGAAATTTTACTGAAATAATTTATAAACCACCTTTAGTACCTAGCATGCCCTAGAAATGATTTGATATCTGTGGGGGTCTGAGGGATAGGTAAATCTGAAATGATCCTAATTTTGTTTTATTCACCTGAGTTAATTTTTGTGAAATATGGTCTCCTAATACAATCCCCTCATCCACCATCATCAAACACTTTTCATCACTAGGAGACAAGTTGTGTTGTTCACATCTTATTAACACTCTATCTATATTTCTTAAATCATCTTCAAATGTATCTCTGTGTACAGTGAAGTCATCCATATATAATTCAACACAATCATTTGTTAGATCATCAAAGATTACAAGTACAGCTCTTTGGAAAGTTTCAGGAGCATTGCATAAACCAAATGGTAACACTATATAGGAAAAGGTTCCCCATGGACATGTAAATGTATATTTGTATTGATCTTCAGTAGCAACTTTGATCTGATTGTACCCACTAAATCCATCCAAGAAAGAAAAGTACTATTTACCTGAAAGGTTATCTAGGACTTGATCTATGAATGGTAAGGGAAAATAATCTCTCATTGTGGCTTTGTTAAGTTCCCTATAGTAAACACATATTCTCCATTTTCCATTCTTTTTGGGAGCAATTACAAGAGGAGATACCCACTGGCTATCTGAGATAGGGAAGATGAAACCTACTTGTAATATTTTTTCAATTTCTTATTTGACTATATCCCTTAAAGCTAGGTTAATCCTTCTTTGAGGCTGCCTAACTAGTTTAATGTTTTTAGTATAGATGTGATGAGTGCATATACTTGGATGAATCCCCTTCATGTCTTTGTAATCCCAAGCAAAAGCTATAGTATGATTTTTTAGAACATCAAACAATTTAGCTTCTTCATCATCTTTCAACCAATTGTTAATGTTTAAAGTTTTTCCCGATATAATTTCAACATGTTTGGTTCCAATATGTGATGAAATGATTTGTGGGAAGTGTTTCATTAAAGTATTTAATGGACATTCATGTGGTAACAACATATGGTATGTAGCAACATCTCCAAAATTTCCTTGAGATAGAATACTATAAAAATGACAGTAATGAGAATTATGATACTTATCTCTTTGCAGGCCAAATTCTTCATCACTATTACTTTCCAAGAATTCTTCACCACTTCTTGATGTACTTGAAACTAAAGCTACCGATTCATCCTCTCCCCATGAGAAATATCATTCCTCCACAACGAAATCATTTTCAATCAAAGAGAACTGCTATTGTTGTGGTTCCAGAACTAACTATGGTGGCTCCAGAACTAAGTTTGCGGGTTCTAGAACTAAGTTTGTGGGTTTTGGAACTAATTTCGTAGGTTTTGGAACTATTTCTGATTTCTTTGAGGACAGAAGGTTCTCATCCAATGGTGGATTAATAATCTCTTGTACTTCTCTTACATGATCCTGTAATGTGATCATAGCCAAAGAAGATAAATTTTGCTTATCAGTTTCAGGAGAATCAACCCATAATTATTCATGATTGTCAGTAAAAGGTCATTCAGTAGGATATAAATAAATTTGTTTAGAGTTCTTACCATTCCATATTGTCATATCATATGACTTGCAATCTATTAAAGTAGCAACTGTAGCTAACCATGGTCTACCCAAAATAATGGGATAACCCAATGTTTTACCTTTTGGTTGTAGTATAAGGAAGTCAACTGGATATTCCCATGACTCCACCATGACTACCACTTCTTCAATAATTCCTTCTGGTTTTGCTACAGATTGGTCTACCATCTGAAATATGGTATTAGTAGGTTGTATACCCATTAATGGTAATGTTTTCAGAGTATCTACTATCATTACATTGATATCAACTCCCAAATCTATCAAAACATTACGTACATCCTTATTTCCTATAGAGACAGAAATAACATGACTTCAAGGATCTCCATATTTGGGAAGTAAAATTTTTCCTGCTAATAAATCAACAAGTTTCCCATATACTTTGATAGTCTTGGGGTACTATTTCTTCCTTCCAAGCTTTTTCATACACAACATTTTGATTAATTTGTTCAATTCTGGAATATATTTAATTACTTGTAATAGTGGTATTTCAATATTCAATTTCCTTAATTCCTGTACCAATTCAGACTCCTTAAAATCTGACTCCTTTTCTTTTCTTTCTATATCCTCTTTTTGAACAATAGTACTAGGGATTTCATTTTCTTCTGTCATTTCATTGATTATAGGGGTGGATTGTTAATGATTTTCCCAGATCTAGTTTAAAAATCCTTGCAATCCATAGCATGTAAATCAACTAATTTTTCTGGTTCTATTCCATAAACATGAGTTATTTTTTTGTTTCTTGGATTTGTTACTGGTTGTGCTGGCATTTGCATTTGGACTACATTTTCAGGTTGTGAATTTTGTGCAGGAGATCCCATGATGGCCTGTTGGTTATGATTTGGATATGTTCTTCCTTGAGAATAATTACTAGGGTTCCATCTAGGTTGTGACCAAGCATAAATATTTCCTTGACCAGCCCATGGTTGTTGATGTCCTTGAGAATAACAAGCTTGATTTTCCCAATCTTGAGGTTTCCAAGTTGGTTGAGGTACCCAAGGTGGTTGTCCCCAATTTTGTGGTATCAAATGAGTAGCCCATAGCATCGTCTAGGGATTAGGAGCTGATCTTGGCATAAATTTCCCTTGGTTAGGTTGTCTTTGAAAAAAAATCAATTCTTCTGTTGTAGATGAGGCACTGGTTTGTTTAAGTTGATTCTTAATAATGGAAAGTAAAGAGCAAACATCAGTATCATGTTCTTTAGATTCACATATAAGACAAATTTATGTTTTATCCAAAGGACAATATCTTAATGCATGCTTCTTCCTTCCTTTAGGACAATACATAACCAATGGTTTAGTTTTGGAGTTTTCTTTAGCTTGTAATCCATCCATAGTAGAGGTTAATTGCACTAAAATATCTTTTTTAAAGTTTGCTAACTCATCCATTAGTTTTTTCATATTTGGATTCAGACTTTTCACTGATTTTCCTTTTCTAGGTCCACCTCTCATTCTAGAATATCTTCTACAAATCTCTTTAATTCCATTCATTCTTATCTGATCAATGTCTCCACCTCCTATTAAGTTAAGGGCTTGTATGGATTTGTCATCCAAACCTTTAAGAAAAATGGTTTTACTTAACTCCTCAGAAAGCAAAAATCCACATCTTTTGTTAACAAAGAGGAATCTATCTAAATAGTTTTCTATGTTTTCACATCCTCCTGCTTGATTTTGAAGAATTTTTCCTTCCTATTTCTCCCTCTACAATAATTTTGGTATTTATCTAGGAAAGCAGTCTCCATTTGTGCCCAAGTGATAATAGAGTTAGATGGTAATCCCATGAACCACCTCATTACTGCATCCTTCAAAGTGGATGGAAACAACTTGAGTTTTTGATTATCTGTTTTATAATCATAGGTCTGACATAGTACCTTGAACTTAAACAGAAATTGGTCAAGATCTTCAGATGACATCCCTCTAAATGTGGGTAAATGTGTAGGTGAGATATTTTTCATTTATGTATCATCATCTCCCAATTGGATTGGATAGGTAAAGGCCCTATCAGGTTCTCTCTCAGCTTCTTGTGCCATTTTAAAAATATTTTCTTAATTTTCCTCCCAATCAATGTGGTAAGCGATATGCCTAGGGGAAGGTGAAAAATTAGAATTAGGAGGTTGAATACTCAATTGAGAATCAAAACTCACTCTAAATGGATCTTGAGTGATAAGCCTTCTCCTAAAAGTTCCACTTCCTTCAGGTGACTGATCTAATAATTCCAAAAATGGCAATTTTGTTTCTTGTCTGACAAGGGATGGTGGTGCTTCCAATTCTTGATCAATTTCCTTACTTTGACTAGAGGATGTTATGAATTCTTGTGAATATGTTTTTGGGAGGAATCTACCCTGTGAGTCTCTTGGTCTACTCATATATTTTTTGATATAGTAGGGAAGATCCTCCAACTACTAGATGTATGTTTTTTTGCTCTTGCTAACACTTAATTAGAAAGTTCCAACTAGTGGTCCCCGGAAATAACACCAAAAATGATGGGTGTCATTATTCCCTTCATTTAATCAACTTCTTGATGTCATATCAAACCAGGGGTGTGTCTAAAGCTATATGCAACAAGAGTAATGTTATCGATCTAGTAGTTGATTGTAGTTATTTTTGTATTTTTTGGGGGATCTCTTCAATGTTTTAAGGACTTCTTGGTAAAACCTTATTTAAATCAAACTATGAAAACTTGTTGAAAGTAAACACACTTAATTTAGAATGCTTGAAAATAATTGTAAGAAATATAAGAATCTATCTAAACACCTGCAGGAACAAGTATACAACAGAGCTGAACTGAAAGAATTAAAACAATATAGAATTAACATATCTAAGCTATTTTCTAAAGAAATATAAATACCAAATAAATGAATATCTTGGTCCTTGGGGGAGTGGGCCCTTGCTCCTCATAAATATTTAACAATTCAGAATTCTATCAAATAAGAATGGCTATTTTATTAATAAAACATTTGGTATTACAAACATACTGGATCTGAGTACTTAGTCTATTTCTCTTCTCTGTTCTATATATATCTCATATCATATTCTATATATTTATCTATCTACTGCAGGTCTACTTTTATATACATTTTACAATCACAGTTGTCTCAATGATTCTGATGAAATCGAATCATGTCTGTAATAGATGTTGAGTCAGATTGTGATTGATTAGATAGCTGTAGGATAACTCTCCCTAGATTTACATTCAGAAATCTTCTCATCCTTTCCTAATTAAAAGGGTCATAGATGAAAACTCTCTAGATGTGGTTAGAATAGATAACTCCCATCAGTTCCAGAACTTCATAGAAGTTCTAGAACCATAGGAAATTATTAAGGAAAAAAATGGTGAGAGTTACGGAGCTATCCCTAGGAGTTCTGGAACTAAGTCTAAAAATTCTAAAACTAAATACTGGAGTTCCGGAACTAAGTCCGAAAGTTCCAGAACTAATTTGTGTGGAATAGATGTTGCTGAAAACATACTGAATGCTTCCTACTTCATTTCCTTGACTGACTAGACCTGCTTTATTACAAAACTGAATTCAAACACACACTTCATTAGGAATTCTAGAGATTTTAACATTAGAATCACAAACAATCCAAAGACAGACAATTACATCCTAACTCATATCAGATCAAATAAAAGTCACACAATGTAATCAAACTTAATAAAAAGGAGAGTAATATGAGATCATATATTATACATTAATAAAAAATAATCTGGCCTCATCAGTAGATGCTGGATGGAAGGAGGATGGGCGGGAAGAACATTCGTGCACATGCGATGAATTATGTGCTCAATCCATTTTTATGTGTTTTATATTTCTAGGAGGATTAAATTATTTGTGACTGGGTTGAGTGGTTGGGATGGCAGGATTACCAAGAGGAGCAGTAAAAATGGATTGTGATGGAGTAGTGGGAGGGAAATTGTTAGTGTTAGGTTTATACCCTAAGCTGAAATGACCTAGATTTTGATGAAGGGAGATGGGTTTGTGAATTATTTGCCTTAATATTTCATATTAATGAACATATTTTTGGCTATAGGATATGAAGTGGATGGGGAAGATGATTCCTTGTGGTTATCGTGAGACTGATAGGTTATATCTTTTTCATTCGCTAAGACTCTGGAATTAACAAAGGACAGGAGGTGAGATTTTTTTTAGTTTTTGGTCAGTGAGGGATGTTTGGATGTATGATGAGATTTAGATGGCTAATGATATTTGGATGTTGAGTGGGATTTAGGTGGTAGGATATGGTTAGGGAGATGATTGAGATGGAAAGGTGGTGGATAAAGAGGTAAAAGGACAAGCAGCCCTTGGTTAATGAGGTTTTGGACATAAGACCTAAATTGTATGCAATGATTAGTGGAATGTCCATTGGTGAAATAGAAGTCATAATAATAGTGTTCCCGATACCAATATGTCTTGGTAAGGTTTTTATCGTGTGATTTGATTGGGGGATGGATGATTATGTTGAAGGTATTTAGACAATGGAAGATGGTGGTCAAGGATTCTCCTAAAGGAGTTAAGTGGTTTGGGTTAAATGGTTTTGGGGGAGTAGGAAGTAAAGGTGCAAGATTGGGTGGATTATGAGATGTTTTGGCGGATTTGGATTTATGAGTTAGATTAGATTCTTGTGGCTTAGGATATGAAGGGGATGGATTAGGCCTGGGGGAGGAAGTAGATTTGGTTGATTTTGGATTGGTTTAAGTATGTGGTTTTGAGGTAGATGGTTTTGCCTTAGGATTAGATTGTTTGGGATTAGTAGATGTGTAGACAAAAAATCATGCACTTTGGGTAATTATCTAGTCCTAACTACATACTACTATTCAGATGATTCCTAAGTAAGAAGATTACTAATCAACCCATGTCTTTGGCCACCTTTATTTGTCTTATATTGCTCCTTTCATTATTACAACCTTACTTGTTTAGTCTGCCTCTTTATACCTTAACATTTATCATCATGGACACTGGCACATAGCCAGGACACCAACGTGAGGTAACCTCATCCCCTCTAGGCACCCATGTCCCCTTTGTACTTTACTCATAATTTTTGGGTCCTTTTTAGCCACTTGAGCATCTTATCTTTTTGGTAGTCATCCTTTTCGGGTTTAATTACAAAATTCAAGGGAATATATCCCATGTTGATCTTGAACCATTTTCTAAGTCCATTTTTTCCCATATTCACATTATATCACCAAACATGTTATTTTATATATGGATCTCACGTAATAAAAGTATTCATGAATGATCCATCCTTTAGTCCCGTTGTCAGTTATTTAGATGGCATTATCATTTGTCTTGCACAGTTGTCAGTTGTATACATAGTTCTGGGCATCTCTTAGTAGGTATTAGGTGTCGTTATTCAATCATTTTTCATCTCTAGTATTTGATTACAACACCTAGGGTAGTTTTGGGGAACCTTGGTCCCTACAATTCTTAGATTACATTTATCTATTTGAGGTCAGTATTTTTCATTTCCCCTTTCAATCCCCTAGGTACTAGTCAGAATGTCGGGTCGTTAGTTTCAAAATTTTAGCAAGAGATCCCTATATAAACATAGCATACTCACTATCTTATGCATGGACTATCTACCATAAAGATCTAGGTATCTACTAAGGCAAGGGACTTCATTGGGCATCATTACATCACACATACTGCATAGGAAGGGTTGTATTCATTCTATTCCATTCACCATTTTCATTTTACATCTAGCTATTGCCTCTTATCTCTACGTCATTGACGCTAGGGAACAATAGGAACACAATTGCACACAAAATCACATATAACTACATTTGGTCTGGAATGTAGTGCAACAACTAGTTGTAAGTCCACCATTGTGGAAAATAAGGTCAGTCCAACTCCTTCATATGCATCTTTATTTTTTATGGATTCTATGCTTTTTGTGGGGTTTTATAGGTAGATCTTCATCACATGTTTACATCAACATAAGAGAAGGTATTGTGACAACCATGCTAAAAAGATAAAGATATTGCAAAGATCTAGTGATGTTGTCAGATTTAGATCCTGAGATTTTTTAGTAGACCAGAATGCCCATACTACAAACCAGGGTGCCCACAGGTGCCCCAGTCTTCCTCCAGGAATGCCAGTTTGGGTAAATATTCACCTGTTGTAATTTTCTGAGACATGCCATCATACTCTACTTCATCCACACATCACCCTTTTTCAGCCCAGCATCACAGTGAGGTAATTCATTTTTAGGTTAGTACCCTATCCCTCCTATTTCAATTATTTTATTTCATTTTAAATACCAAAACATAATATTTAGCATTAATATTTTATCTTATATCATTTATTGCATTTCTATACCTACTTAGATTAACTATATATATAGACATCAACTCATATTTTAGTTAATAATTTTGGTGAACCTATCCTTTAGAATATTTTTACCCTAAGATCCAATTTAAAACCTAATGGCTAAGAATAGTTCATCATCTTCTCTAATAATGTAGCATTTTAGTGTCAAACCTATATACGATGAGGCTACAACTATTGAGCTTATGACTCTCTATGGTAATCCTATTCCTACACTGGCTCATACTTAGCAAGAACTCTTAGTTGGTTAAAAATATGTGCCTAACCACTTTGAAGACTCTCTCCCATTAGAATTAACATTTTTGAGGATCCTATAGCCTTTACTCATTGCACACCATGAAATTCAGCTACTAGTGATACTCCTTTTGATCTCTCTAAGGAAACTTTATATGACTATCTTATTGATTACTTGTTTGGTATTGATCATACTTCAAATGTGCATTCTGATTTGTCTCCTACTTAGCACACTAGTATAGTTACATCTCATGATCCACCAGAATCTGATATTTCTTCTCATCATTCATCACATATTATCTCTCATTCACTTTTGTATTATGTTGATGATCCTATAGATAACCTTATTAGCGATATTATCATTTTTGAGTCACTATTGTACTTTGATTAGGCAGTTGATAGCCATGGTTATCCTTCTTTTCATAGTGCCAAATGTGAATCTACTCTTCCATAATTTCATTCTCCTAAGATTACATATAGCACTGCGCATGAGTCACCTCCATCCATCACTGCTTCTGTAACACCTATGATAAACTATTAACTTCTCCTATTTGTAATGCAAGCATTGACATGTGATTTGTCCTAGGAAGGTGTATTCTTTTGACTGTTGAAATCATGTTTTCCATGGATAAATTATTTCTTTTCTTGGATTCAATTGCTGAAATATTGTTGCTTGTAGGGAATCCATTTTGTTTGAGGTTGTAAACTGGTAAAGTTGTTTGCAAATTTACCTCTATATAATAATGAGACCTTAGATCAATTCCATTGATCCAAGGTATGTTTTAATTCTTCTTACTTGATATGTATGGAAAACTAAGATTCAGAGGTTGAAGGAAATAAAATACTGAGCCTTTGTAGGATTACAATTTCATTGATCTTCTTGAAATTTCATGCTATGCATTCTGCATGAAGTTGTGTGCTTAGATCTTCTTGTCAACTTATCTAGAACGTTGAATGACGTAAGTTGGAAAAGGCCTACTTCAAGACTTTTGAGGGTAATGCCTAAGTCCTAGATCTATAAGATCTATCCTAACGGAATTCTAACCTAAGGTAAACTGGATCTACTGTATATCTATGCCTACTCAAATCTTGTTCATCCTAACCTAAGTTGCATGTTTTCTAAGATAGGGTTCTGGAAACAACCTAAGGTGATAATACGTATATTTATAACCTATTACCTATTACTAAATTAGTATAAATAATGACCTATCCTAAGGTGGCAAATTTACCTAAGGTAAATATTTTCTAAACTAACCTAAGGTCATACCGTAAGCTAATGATATCTATCCTAAACTAATGTGAGGATAGAAGGGGACCTAAGGGGGTCGTATGGAAAGTTAAAGGCATGAAAAAGGTTCCTAAGTATTTAAATTGATTTGATTTTTGAATTTAAATCATTAAGTACTGCCAGTTTGATAGGGGCATGGAAATTGGAGGTGATCCTAGTTGGCACCATCTCTAAATTTAACAATGCATGTTTTTTTTGAAATTGGACTCACCAATTTTAGATGGTGGTGGTGCGGAGATTTAGGCAGGAGACTGGGAATTAATGAAATTAATTATCATTGTTTTTGGTGAGCAAACCACCTTGGAAACCATGTGAGCAAATTCATTGGGAGTTATTTGGTCTTTCATGCATTTTATTTTTTACTCTGCATGGAGCTATCTGGTTCTTCGAACCAACAGTTCTATTTTCATTTTGTTGTTATTTTTAACTCTCTTTGACTATTTTCGATCCAATGGAAGCATATGAGGCATTTGAGGAAGAAGTTTCTGGTTGTTGATTTCATTTGGAGAAGGAGGAGTTGTGAAGGATCTGCTGGAAATATTCTTCGAACAGATAGAAGCACTATTAGGCATGATAGGTTCTATCCATTAAGCTGCTCTGATTTTCTCTAAGTGTCTTCATTAAAATAACTTTTCTCTCTTGAGATAAATGGGTTTTTATTTCTATGATGGTTATTTGGTTTCCTTGCTCGAATAATTTCTCTATTCTCTGATTGAGGAATCTCTGCTTGGAAAGGAAGTCATTGAGTTGCTTTCCTGGTTATTTGTTGTTGAATTTCACCTTAAATCTTGTGGTAATTTGAGTAACAAGGTGCATGCGTGAATCCTTATTATTTGATTAAAAATGGGTTATGGAAATGATATATGTGTCTTTAAGTTTCAAACCAAGTTGTAGCTTGGGTTGCAGAATGCAAAAGCATACCCTTTGTTGTTGCTTCTTGGTTTTGTGGAAGTTATGTTACTCCTGTTGGAATTTTATGATTATGCATGCTTTGATTCAAAGTTGTATAAACTTGAATTTTTTTATAAAAAAAGTAAATATGTGTTCCTTCTTCTTAAACCCTCTATATACTCTATCTGTTCTTTGGATTTAGTCTGCAATGAAAGCTAGGTAGTTATTTAATGTTTGGAATCTTTGTTTTTGTGGGTTCTTCTTGTATGGAAACAAGAGTGAAGGTTTTATTAATTTTTTTTAAAAAAATCTGGGTACTTGAATTTGGTTCTTCTAAGGAAACTATGTGTTATTTGTTTCCCGAGCACTTTGATTTTGAGTTTTTCAAGTTGGGGATTCCCATGTTTGAAGTATTTCTTTTGATCTTACATGTATACTGTGTTTCTTAAGTTTTTGAGTATTGAACTAAAGGTTACATAGGTGAGATACTATTGGTTGGGGAAGTTTTGAGGGTCGGCTTTGTCAGAGTCGATGCTAGGTTATCCTTGTAGCTCTATTTGAGATTTCTTTGCTTTGTTCTTGTTGTCTTCTTCCCTTTCGAAGTAGATGTTGGTTTTTGTTTAACTGTCCCTGAATTGGGTTGATCTCTTGAGTATCTTGCTGGAGTAAACTTGTTAAATCCCTCTTAAATGGGATATCGTGAACATTAAGGATGATCCTTGAACTTGCGGTTGTCATTTCTTGATTTTTGAACTATATAAACTAGGTTCTGAATAAGGGGTTTTATGGACTCTTTCATTCTTTGATCTCTGAGAAAGATTGGAGGGAATAAATTTGTTGATAGTTGTACGCCTGTAGCTAAGCTATGTTAATCTTGGGTTGTACCTTCTTGGAATCGAATCATGAGGAACCTTCTCTGTCCCTTCATAAGATATATTTTTCTCACCTCTGTGAGGATTCAGATTGAGAGTCTGTCTTGTTGATTGTTTTATTTCCATCATATGAGGAATTGGTTAGACTATGGATCTTGACTGAAACTTTAACGTCATTGAGTGACTGTTGGGACTGTAATTACCTACATGGTGTTTTGCAACTTTTTTCATTGCATCTCCCTTTTGATATGGTGTCACTTTCATTGGTTGTCCATGATGGGAAAAAATGTTTAATTGTGTTTTAAGCACATCAATTACACATTATGTTGATCTCTTCCTTTATGTGTTTTCTTTTATAAGGAGTTTGGGAAGTAGTGAAGGGTATGCATTATCCTTTGGGACCTTCTTCCCATGTGTTAGAATGTTGGAATTCCCTTCTGATCATGGCATTTGACTCCTTCTTTTTAGTCTTTAAGGTGAAGTCTGCCCACTTCCCCTTTGGAAATAATAGGATGTTATGGGTTGTGTTCTCTTCTCTGAAGTTGTGTATGGGATTCGGGCTAACCTAATTATTTAGGAATCTCTTACTATTTCATCACAGTCATTCTTCTTCTTCTGGGTAAATCTGGTCATGAGATTTAATTGGATCAGTTGCACTACTATCCTTAATGCCTTGAGTAGTTGTCATTGCTACTTTATTGTTCTCTTGACTTGTGTTAAGGATTTTAATAATTGAGATAGAAGACTAATGTGAGATGTTGTACATTGAGTAAATTCTATCTTAATGTTGATATTTGGTCTAACTTGATAAATTAGGCTATGCCTTGCATTTGGGATCAGGATGCCACATCTGGTGTGTGAGACTCTTATTTGCATTTGAATTTCTAATTAAGACGATTTGTTAAGGAAATAATTAAAAGGTAATTTTATTGATATGGATAAGTGTATTGGATGGAACTGTATTTATCTGATAACATGTTGTAGATTTTAGATTACATCATGACATTTCTTTGAATGTTATTCAAATTGATTAATTTTTCTTCTTTTATGGTTGTTATTACTATGATTTATTTGTTTGCTTGACCTCACTGTTTCATTAAAGCAGAGTTGGTTTAATGAAATAGTTAGTTGAAAGCATTTCATTTTAATGCTTAGTGTTTATCATGCTCAGTTCAATGAACTGACTAGTGCTAGAAATTTTTGTAGATGGACTTCATAAGTGATAAAGGAAGGCAATAACTTTTATGATGTATTGGTTGAATTAAAAGTCTAGACCATTATAGAGAATTTTGAGTTATTATTGAAATGTATTAAAGGAAGAAAATTTGTATTCCTAAATGATCTTGATGTTGTTGACATGAAATATGTCAGTAATGCATAGTTTTTGTAAGATGTGTATTTTATTTTGATGAATTGAAAAGACTGAAGTTACTTAAATTGATTAAGTCTATTCTCTTGTTCATAATAAGAAGGAAAATCTGTAATCATACCCTTGATGTTGTTATTCATATATGATTGGATCCTTATATATGATGTCATTAAAGTGGCTAGATAAATGATAACTAGTACAAATTCCCTTACTTTAATGCAACTTACTATGTTGTATGTATTGTTGTTATTTACTTAATCTTGAATGGTTGATTATGATGTTATGGACATGTAGTTATAATGTCAGGATGTGTAAATTGGATATGGGTATAATAAACCCTAATTCTTAACCATAATGAGGAAGGTTCTCCTCTTCTAAAAAGGATGTAAAATAAACTAATGATATACGGGTCCTATAACCATTTAGACTTCATAGCTATGAAGTCTTTTATATCATAACTTGTTTTGGTTCTTATACATTCCTTGAATGGTTGAGACACATTAATTAAATCATTTGATAGATGTTGATTCTATTTTCAATTAATTGAACGCTAAGAAAAAATTTAATTGAACATAAAGCAATCATTAGTCTATGAAGTTCCATATTAGTTAACTAACTCAAATAAGGATGGAAACCTTAAAGGTTGTCAGAATTAGGGTTGTGTAAGGTTGTTGTAATCTGAATCTTAATCCTAAACTAATTAAGTGGAAATGACCTCTTTGAGGTGTGTACGTCATGATGAAGTGGTTCTGTCAGATGTTGGCACATGCCAACTATAGAACTGTACCTTCATGAAGACTTGGGTCTTCACAAGGATACAGGGTTGTAGTTGACATGTTGCAACACCCTTCAGCATTGGTTCATCTAGACCTACCCAAACTTGGACTTGAACTTAGTTTCTCTCTAGGTCAGTTTAGAGTTATGATTTAGCATAGGAAGTGACTCACAATGACTTAGGATAACTAGGCACATCCAATCAACTTAGGTTGATAGGGTATGTCTATATACCCTAGGTCATCGCAAGTGACTCCCTATTCTAGATTATGTCACTAACCTACGTTAGGGTCAAAACTTGGACAAGTGGACTGACTGAAGTCAGTGAAGACCATTCTAGATAACAGAGGAGTGGGGTGAAGGATGTATTCCAATTAGATGAGTATGTCATCTAGGAATAGTAACATGAACAGTATGTTGGAAATATTTGGCCAAAGTATCGCAAGCTGTTGGTTGTGTTGTCCTATATCACCTAGTTTAAGGAATGTGATTTCAGATGAATATTGGTAACAAATATTCAAATAGGTTTCTTAAACAGAACACTTCAGTACCCAGAACAGGGTAAGAGAACCAAGTATAGTTGGTATACATAAAGTATTCAATACTTAAGTAACATGAGAGATATGTTGTTAATTGAGTCATGAAATGAGAGATTGGTAGCTCATCGAGTCATTTACAATTGCATATGGTTATCTATTGTGAGATTGATTGGCATGGAATGTGTGTTCTAAGTTATGATTCTTTAGAATAGAGAACATTATGTATAATTTTTTCCCCTTGTTTCTAAAGTCTAAAAATGGGATTGTTACACTTGATATACCTATGATCACACACAATGAAAAGCTTCATTATTCCCTCTTAATACATTGTTTCCATCTTATTCTATTCCATCATAGTGTGACATCCTCTCCCTCATGCATGTTATAGGATAACTTTAGTCTTAGGTTCACTCTCTCATCTTAGAAAGTAGAGCAATTACTATGCATCTATAGATAACAATTCCTTGCATGGTAATATTGTTTCCATTAAAATCCATAACTCATCCTTTCCTAAGGATTTCACCATGCCCACATTTACATGCTTTAATGGTAACAATGACCCTCATAATCATATTATACATTATCACACTCTTATGACCTCTTATTCCAATGATTGACTATTACTTAAGGCCTTTCAGTTTAGTATAGTTAAAGATGCACTTAAATGGTATCTCCATCTCCCTTTTGGTTCTATTAGCACTTTCTACGACATGGAGGATGCCTATGTTGGTCCTAGGGTCACATATGATCACATTTCCACTCTCCATTAGGGCTCTTCCAAACCTATTTAGGATTACATCTTATGCTTTAATGCTTGCATACACCAACTTATCTTTCATCCTAGTTTCTTTGAAAACTAGTTCCTCTTATGTCATGGTCTTATTAATCCTCTAAAACAAAACTTAAAGTATGATATTTTTGAGTCCTTTATACTTTTATGTTACAAGGCTATTGATATCAAACATGACCTTATTTCTTCTCCTCTAGCAGAGCCTTCCCAAATTTCTCTAATTACTAGGCCCTCTTCTCTCCCCCCTACACCTCCAATTCTTCATCCTCAAAAACATCCACCATTAGCTAAAAATAAAAAAACCCATGCTACTCTTACTCCACCTCCTAAAAATAATCCAATGCCACCCCTATCTCAGCCCAAAATGCAAAGGAAACAACCTCAGTCTCCTCGTCCATCTCCTAGACATGTCTCTCCACCTCTGCAACTAATTACTACTACTACTACCTCACCTCAGTATCGTGATCCTATGTGTTTTCCACATAATTCTCAACCTCATGATGTCTTGCGTATATTACTTAATGAGTGATTAATTCATCTTCCTTCCAATCACCACCACCCTCCCCACCATTTACAACACCAACATGATCAATATTAATGTAATTACCACCGTATTAGTGGTTATCGTGACAATAATTGTCTTGCATTACGTGATTGGTTACAACATTTAGAGGAAACTAGTGTCATATCTTTATCCTCTTGTGAGATATCATTATCTCCTTCACCATGAAAACATATGCATACACCTCCTAGGTCTCCTAATCCATGGTACTTAGTTTTTTCATCAATCACCACCATCATTTTCTTGTTATTCACCACCTCCATTGCTTCCACCTCCATATTCATTAAATTTTCCTGGCTCACACTATCCATGCATTCCATGGGTTTCCACCAGTCTTTTCATATCCCATGGTCACTCCATATGACACACACATTGGTACATACACTCATGCTCCATCTATTCCATAAGCATCCACCTCCACCCATTTTCCTGGTCATTGATAGGTTATCATTATCACCTTACCCCCCGATGATGCACTTGTGTTCTTACGGTTCTTACACAATTGTTGAGGTATTCATTTTAAAAACCTTTCACCATGCACTCCATCATTCATCTAGTGCACCTTAATCATTTCCTGATGATGCACTATTGTTTATGTGGCTCATACTTAACCACAGAGGTGTCTTATTACATGAGCCTATTCATCCATACATTAGGGGGCATCATTAATCCCCCCTCCTATTTTTTTCACCTTATCATATTACCATTATATTAAATTTTCACTATGACACACTTATCTATTTTCACATTTATTCTATTATCAACATTACATTGCCTACGGGCTACATACTTTATTCATCTCATCAATTACACTACATTAACTATCTACATCATCATTTACCATGCATATTTTATCTCCCATTACTAAAATAATCATTCAAATTTCTATTCATCACATATACAACCATACACATGCTACACCACTAACCATACAACCATATGATATCCATTATATCATAATAACAAAATATCTCAAATTTTGATCACATACATATCCAAAATAGGTGTCCATACATATATCGTTCATACCAATCCTTACAAAAAAAAATGTTTCATCACTAGGGGGAAAGGCCCCCTACATCATATACAATCATCACTATCAAATATTATCATCACTATCACTCTCATGTATCATAAGATCCCTAGAAATTGACACCTCGCTACTAACACATGCCCTATTTCGTGACCCCAAAACTTCTCCACCTATTTGCGCAACATGGAAATCTCCATGTTTTTCTCCAAGAACTGATGGTTCAGATCCACATAATGGTAAAACATGTCTTGAGCCAAGGGACCACCACCTACTACCTCTCGGGCATGATGAGTCTCCTCATGTGCCTCGTCCCTCTCGCTAGGTGGTACCGTACATGTTGTCACTACTATGGGTACTAGATCAAATAGAGGGGCATGTTCTCTAGTATCCCTCCACATAGTACATCACTAGGCACATTCCGTGTCAATGTTTGGATATAAGTGTCTACTATCAATGACCAATATGCATCTCCTGCACACACAATATACAACCTCATATAAAATAAAACATAAAACAATTCATTCACCACATTAGCATACAAAAATATTTACAATCTTCCACCGTCACCACTATAGGGTCAGGGATGCCTCCCTCACCCACTCCTCCTACTAGCACACCCATAGCACCCACAAATATTAGATATAACAATACCTATCAAATCATCGATGCACTTCCCACCACGCTCAATAATCCCTTGTACTCCCCACATCATCACCATCCATAGCCACTATCACTTGGTCTACCACATATAACCCTGGTGGTACTAACTTCTCCACCATATGCCCTGGCCTAAAAGGTACCTTCCTCGAAGATCTAACAGTCCGTAGCCATATATATGGCTTTGGGGGCACATCCCGAGCCATGCCAAATTGTCGTGATACCCTCTACACCCGAAAAAGCTCAGCCACACCTGGGAATCAATATTTTAACCACATCATCCTCTGAATAAACCATAACTCTACAACATCCTTAAGACATCCTCCATAGTCACGATATAACCTCCATATCACTTCCTTAGGCCCCATCATATCTATCATTTCCCTGTAGATATTTGTATCCATCCTGTGCCCATGACTATTAACCCACCTCCTCGCATATATCTCTAACTTAGGACACTCTCCTCGTTGACCTCCAACTGGTCTTAACACAACTATATGCTCATAGACCCATACATGTAATAACATAGTGGCTCTTTTCCCACTATCATGCTCATAAATTGGTATCAATATCTATATAGGTGGGCCAACACACATTGTGCCCACGCATATCTAATACCCTCCTCCCATATACATCAACATATATCATGCATCTTATACATGATTCCTACACCTCCTCCCTCCACTACTATAGATGAAGTAATCACCACTGCAATGAACTTCCGCAAGCATGGAACTCTAGACCTTATAATAACATCAAAACTAATATAGGCCTTAGTAGGTACTTGATTCCCCACAAAATATTGTCTCACAACGTACATTTGTCTCTCCATATCCTCCAATGGCATCACCTATAATCTCACTCCATAGCCAACAATTGTAATATACTATACACATCCTTCAAAATAATAGTCATCTCCCCTGTAGGAAACCAAATTTACACATGTCCATACACAATATCTCATATAATATAGTCAACATGGGCATATTATGGGTCACATCCCCCATCTGTGCTATGTGTTACAGGACGACACGGTCCATAACATCCCAATCCTCATTTGACATGCCCAATCAAATAATGTACTCATTTGACAACCACCGTGGAACTCCATTGAGTGAATATCCCTATACACAACACAAAATAACAACAAACACCACATTAGAACACCATACAACACTAAATACATTCACTTATCACATTTCTATGCACTAGAAACCTATCTTTCATCATTATACACCAAATGCACTCATTCTGGACCAAGGCACCTAGATGCAGGATTGGGGAGGCCAGTAGCAGGAAAATAGCGCCCAGTTCTGGGTGCTTCTATCCTAGGGGTCACTAGGTCCCTCACTACTATTGTCCAAATATAAAGCATCGAGAAAATCAAAATTCTCAAATTTGAAAAAAATTAATAACAATGACTACTACACCATACATTTTAAAAAAAAACAATGCACTTACCAACTTTACAGTCATGGACGATGGGGTCTGGGTGGAGTAGTTAAGTCGGATGGTTATTTCCAACTCCACCCAGGTTCAAATCCCACTATGGCATGATCCCCATTTGAGGTGGTAATTTCTAAGGTGGTGCGGCTGACATGCTGGTTTTTATGGAGGAGTTTCTAGATCAAGAAGACTTGCACTTGGTGGTGTGAGGTGACTCATGTTTCACCTATGGTGGTGTGTGCTTATGCAGTGGCTCATGATTCATTGAATCAAGCATGGCGGCTAGGGGTTCACTGATGATGTGTGCATGTATGGCGGGTTTTGTTTTACCAGTCATGTGTTCATAGTGGTGGCTTGTGGTCCATTGTTTATTGAGCTTAATTATTATATCTTGGTTTTTGTATGGGTGGGGTCCCTTAACGCTTCCAATTCATAGCTTTGCATTCACCATATCAAAAACAACTCTATAGTCGTGTGTGATGCTATGATGATAACCACCCTCTCAAACCCAACTAGGATGTGCTCTTCTCACTTGCGGAATTTTCACTCACTTCGTGTTCAATCTCACAATTGCACAAACAAAAAATGAAGTGATTAAACACTTTTTCACTTCACTACTTATAGTCATTATTTCACACTTATTCACACAACTAATACACATCACACCATTTTTTTCATATCTTGAGCATTTCTACTCCAATTTACACCCCGTTTGCGGAATTCTTTCTATAATTATGAATACCACCATAACATACACATTACACATGCATTATCTCTCATTAAATTTGTATTCCATCAAATTCATACACATTTTTATGATTTCTATCACTTTCTATCTATTTCATGCTTACTTTCAGCTTAACGTTCGTTCTTATCATCACTTCCCCTTTTGCCGAAATGGGGGGATATCATTGGAGTCATACTATAATTCCTTTAACATTACCATGTGATTAATCAACATTACCAATCCATCATTTTCAAACATTTACTAATTCATTGTGTGACATCTCACCATTAATCCCCCTAATGACCTAATATAGGGGCAAAAAATATATAATTTTTCTATGAGAAATTTCATCACTTCCCCCTAATGACCTAACCTGGGGGAGACAAGTGATTAAATTTTTTTATATGTGATTATTCAATATTTTCTATCGAATCCCCCTACTGACCTAACATGGGGGAAACTAGCATAAAATATCTCTATGAGTAATAAATCAGTCAACATGTTTAAATTTATAAAAATTGAAATCATATCAAGAATAAAATTTAAACACAATCAGCCTCCCAAATGACCTAACTTGGGAGTTAAATGCATTAATTTCCTAGATGACCTAACTTGGGAAGTTATTCTACACTTCGCACTTGCTTCTAGATGACCTAACTTGGAAGCCATCATTTTGTGCTTGATTCCACATAACTTGGAAGCCATCACATTGTGGAGACACCCGTGGAGTGGGGAAAGGAGTGCCTTTTCTATACATCTCCTATATGGGTCCACTGTTTGATAAAAAAAAATTTAATCCAAAAACCATAAATATTTGATCTGAGTCTATCTACAATAACTAGATCTTGAGGATGTAGTTAGATATTGGAGAATAACACACTTTTCTCCCTACACTCTTCCTCTGGTAGTAGGATGCCCAAATCATCCAGTTGTTTATTTGTATATGCGCGTTCAGGTCAGGAACTGATCACTCCCTTCCCTATCTTATCATCATTATACTCATTTGAAATAATCATACATTACAATCATCACTCTCATTTAGTACATTTAATCATACTAGTATGTTTTCGTTATATTGTATGGATCGCCACATTGATCCATGGTTTGACACACTTTTATATTTCTTTCAGCACAATTTTACTACCACATCTGTGCTTTCTATTACATCATGGGCTTCTTTGAGTTTATCTCAGGTACACATTTCTATCTACTTTATGTTACCGATATTTCTCCGTACCAACATAAAGTGGGGGGAAATATAGTCATAAAATCATGCACTTACTATTATATTTATACTGCCAAACATGTTATTTTATATATGGATATCAGCTAATAAAAGTATTCACTAATGACCCATCCCCTCATCTTGTCGTAAGTTAATAGGTCATTATTATCATTTTCCTTGCATAGTCGTTAGTTGTATACATAATTCTGGGCATCTCTTAGCAGTTCCCAGGTGTCGCTATTTGGTCATTTGTCATCTATAGTCTACGACTAGAGTGCCTAGGGTACTGCTAGGGTGCTCGTAGGTGTCCCGACCCTTAATTTTAAGTGCCATGGTCCCAAAAACTCTTAGATCTAATTTATCTATTTGAGGTTGGTCCTTTTCATTCCCCTAGGTACTAGTTGGCATGTCAGGTCATTAGTGTAAAAATTTGAGAAAGAGATCCTTATATAAACATAAAATACACACTATATTATGGGCGAACTATCTACCATCAAGGGCTAGCTATCTGTTAAGTAAAGGGACTACATTTAGGCATCATTGAATCACACACTTCCTAAGAAGGGTTGTATTCATTCTATTCCATTCACCATTTACATTTTAAATCTAGCTATTTCCCCTATTTATACATCATTGGCGCGAGGGAACCCTAGGAACACAATTGCACCAAAAAACATATAGAACTACATTGGGTCTCAAATGTTGTGCAACACCTAGTTGTAATTCCACCATTGTGACAAGTAAGGTTAGACTGACCCATTCATATGAATATTTGTTTTTTTAGGGATTTGATACTTTGTGTGGGGTTTTGTAGGTAGATCTTTATCATAGGTTTACTATGACATAAACAAAGGTATTGTGATAACCATGTGACAAAGATAATGATATTGTGAAGATTTATCGACGTTATCAGATTCAGATCCTAATATTTTTGTAAACTTGAGCACCTATACTATAGAATAGAGCACCCAAAGGCACCCCAGTCCTTCTCCAGGCACCCTAGTCTGGGTAAATATTCACCTGTTGTAATTTTGTGAGTCGTGCCATCATAATATGGTTTGTCTGCACATCACCTTGTTCAATCTAGCATTACATCAAGGTAAGTCATTTTCAGGTTAGTACCCTATCCCTCCTATTTTAATTATTTCATTTCATTTTAAATATCAAAATATAATATTTAGCATCATTATTTCAGCTTATATCATTTACTGCATTTTTGTTCCTACTTAGATTAACTATAAATATAGATATCAATCTCATATTTTAGTTAATCATTCATAAAAAAACATATGAATGTATTTTTTACAATGTTAATTTGTATCATCACAATAACATTTTGAAATTCTAACTTTTTATTTAACATTTACTCGCTCCAAATATTTGATTCCCTCTACCACATTCAATCCCTTTGACACTATTAGTGATAAGTATTTCTACAAATCAGTCATCAACCACATATCTTTTGATCAATGTTATCCTCTTCTTGTCATCCCAACCATAAAATTTTCTGGTGGGTTTCCCTTTGCACCAAATGTAATACACATTCTGTCTTCATAATTGTAAGGAATCGCTTATACTCCAGAAAATTTCTAGATCTTTTATTGTAATTCCATTGACTATATTGCAATGTTCTTTTCCCCAGGTGACTACTGAATTCAATTCAGTCAATAATTTTTTATGAAAGGCCTTTATCATCTTTTTAACATCAATAGAAGTGATTTTATCTGACCAGAATCCAATTTCAAATTTTTTCGATGATGAATTTATAAAATATTTTAGGCCACCTCACATATTGATAGTCTCCTTGCGGATCTTGAATGACATTTCCCTAGAGGGAGATTGGTTTTTCTCATACAACAAGCCCTCTAAATCTAAAATAAGAAAGTAATCCTTATGGATAACTATAGGGAAGTGTGTGTATGTATATATATATATATATATATATATATATATATATATATATATATTATTATCAGTCTCATATCAATTCTAACCAATGGAAAAAATGAACATTTTAGCTTGCGGCTACCACTTACCAATGCACCTTAAGTGTAGGATTGCATCTTCATTACCCGCAGCTAGATCCTTTGATGTAAGATATGTTTTAAACAAACATATGTCTATTCATAATATAGTTATTGCTATGGAAAATGAAATCATATTTGAAAAAAACTCAATATTAGCACTTTACGTAGCTACCATTTACCGACCAAGCTTTTGGTTTGGCTTACATAAACCTTTCTAGTTTCTGGTTTTATGATCCAATATGTATTGCAAATAATAGTAATCAATTCATAAAGGATTTCATGTTATGGAAAATGAAAGCATAATTGAAAAGTATACTGGTCTCCATGGTAATATGGTAAGTACAAATCAAAATGTTCTATGTCTTCTGAATGCATTATAGTGGCTACTAGGGTTCATTTATATCCATTGAAACACCCATTGACGGACAATAGTTTTGAGATATTGATGTGGATTAATGACCACTAGACTATGTAATCATTTACTGGACTAAGCATTAATTCTAATGTATGTATCATTATGTCGATACTAATGGTTTATGCAGAAAACCAACAACCTAGTAACTACAAACTATGTATCATTGGATGCCACCATGAACTTTTAAAATAGGTTATTTGGTATTTCCTTCTTTGAAAATAGTTCCGATTCTAGAATTAGTTGATATCATTTTTTATAAATTTGTGGGCCTTATAAATGGTTATGTGTAAAAATACACATCACTAACATACCTGGTTATGACTGCATATTCATGTTGGTTACCACTGCGCACTCCATTGCTACTATATTTGGTTGTTGGTCATCTGCATAAACCATTAATTGTCTTATAAATTTATGGGGCTTGGTATCAATTCTTATTTATAAATGCACATGACTAATAAACCAATATTTGATTGCATATTTGTGCATGATGTGGCTGAGTTCTCCTCATCTGTCGCCAGAGTTGGTGAGCATAGAGTATTGTCAAAATAATGAAAATAGTGACAATTGAAAACAAACTAATTAAACATATTTATAAGATGATTGAAGGTCAATCACCATGTTGAGTTGGTTGTGTAGGGTCAAGTTGAGAGGTTTTTACATCAACTCCTATTGTTATTTGGTTATCTGTGTAAATAAGAAATGTGTAAGTAGATTTTTTCGGTTGAAAAACATTTAACATAATCACATGTTTGAGTTGTATTCTGGTATGAACCTTTCTTCATATGAGAATAATAATGTTTCAAAAACATTTCCTAACTATGTGTCTCAATAATAAAAACAACAGATAGATTGGATTCAACTAATGCACGTAGTGCAACACTACTGCCGTAAAGCACTAGTACTAAATAATTTTGGGAACAACCTCGAGTGAATATCTTTGACAAGAACTCGTATGATTTATCGCAAGGAAAAGGATGTTTTTTTTTCTTTTAGGCCAATTTCGCTTGCAATTTTTAATTGATATGGCAGTTTTTCCTTCCAATCCCTAGTGAATTATTCTCTTTCATAATTGTTAGCGTCGTAGTTGTGCACTTCAGTTATTGTGTACATAAGACACAAACTTTTAAATTGTTCGTTGCTATCATAGAGTCTATAACATCCATATAGAATCAATTCTTCACTATCTTTAACCTTTTTCATGTATTTTTTTACTATTTATCTAAAAAAATTTAAATATTCAATCGGTATGAGAATAATAATAATACAATCCAAAACATTGGTTCTAATAACTGTTAACAACTCCATTATTACTTCAGAAGAAATATCGCTAGACAAATTACAAAAAACAACAATAACACATTCTGCATTGAAAGGATTGGTGGCAGGAATAGCTAATAGAGTTGATAGAAGATGGAACCTTTATAAAAATTGACAAGTAAATTCTTTTGTGTCCTCCATCCTTTCCGGTATATTTTCTTCTATATATATATATCACATAGTTGTCTAATATTGTCTAAGCCTCCACGAGAATAACTTCTTCCGCCACTTGGTCCTTTTTTCATTTAGATTTTTTTCCCCTATGTAGGGATAATATTTTTTCTTTCCTTTTATCTCTTCACCCAATAGTACATAAAAATGGTGTTAGTGTGATTCATACAATTTAAATCTTTCAATAACATTGGATTTACTGTAGGATGTCAATAGATTAATAATTGGGTGTTTGTCTTTTAAATATTGTAGAAAATTTTGCTCTCATTTTTTTGTCTCCTTTTATTATTCAATAGCAAGAATCAAATTTATCTGCTATTACGCCTACCTAAATAGGGCCAATTAACTCGACATCCTCTTATTGTACTTTATCTACTAGTAGTGATAGTTCTTCATTCTTCATTTCTATAATCACCTTGGATGTATTGGATGTGAATCTTGTCAATGAATTAGGTTGAAAGGTATCCTAATTATATTTAATAGGTGAACAAGAAAGGTCAACATATATAAACAAATCAAATTTTGTATTTCATTTAGTCCATATATCATCTAGAAATAACAGAAAAGTCCTTTTGTCATATAGATTGTTGGTTGTGTCCATTTTGAAAATCAAAATGCATTGATTCTCTAAGTTATTCATTCAAAGGACAACCATATGTTTAATATTTTTATATAAGGAATATAAATGTTAATAACAAATGCAATAAAACTAAAAAAACATTACCCTACACTCCTCTGTTTTGTTTTTTGTCAATTCGGGACGTTGAGGACATCTAAGCGATTTCCAAACCGATATAGCTTTGTACAAAAAATAAATAAACTTGGTTTCTATATAATTTTTGTTCACTTCATTTTGTTGTTTGTAAATATTAGAAATATCATTATTAGTTGCATTTGCAGAAAGGATACGAGCCCTTTGAAACCATAACCTTTTATGTAAAGACATGTAAGTATCTGAGCCCAAAATATTTTTTTGTGCACATATTGTATGCTAGTTATCAAGTATATAAAATTTAACATCATCCCTTTCCAAGTATTTCAGATCTTAAAGCTCCATAACCTTATTCGTAGATTGCAATAAGGGAAGAAAATTATGTCCCTCTATGTAGGAATAACATTTATCAACATGGAGTGCGAAAGAAGGTCAACATTATTATCATCTACATGACTATACTAATACTCTAGAGGTGTTATATGGAACCTCGAAACATCAATTGAAAATACTTCACCATTAAACAAAAAGTAATCAAACTACTGAATAGTTGAAGGTTTTGTTTTTATGAATATAGTGGTGGCTTTCTTCAAAAATGCAACTGATTTAGTATTATTTTTCAACCCCTGTAACTTTGATATCGATGGATCAAGCTCCAATTTAGAAATATATGTTTTCCTCATCATAGTAAATAACTTGAAATGTTTAGGCGGTGAAAGTGAACCTTTTTTATTAAAAAAATGAAAAATGGAAGAGGTTGTATCAGCTCTATACAATTTTATGAGTACTGCAAGCATGCCACTGTGAATGTCTTATGTATTTGAACAGTTAGTTTTTTCATTATCTACTAATATCCCCAAATCCCAACCATATATTGAACAAGAACATTGTGTTTTGTCTTATGAGGATTTCATCCCTCATTTCATGAATAAAGAAACATCCAACTCCATATCCAAAATAAGACACTTATTATTTTCATAGTCAATGGGTTTGACTTGAACACAAAGTGTACTTGAATCAACAACTATAGAGGATACGACCATAAAAAATTCCTCATGTACATCATCTATAACAAAAAAAATCATAGGTTGTTGTAGTAGTTGTCAGGTTCATGGATTTCAATAAACCATTCCTCACCTCTTTCCTTTCAGGACTTAGTGCCTTCAATGAATGGAATTGCTAAGAATGGATTGTAACTAATGGAAGACATTGTACCTATAATTGGAGTATAATATATTAATAATTACTTCACTTATGAAGTAATTTATTTTCCCATTGTATGATAATGAATATAGGTATTAGCCTTTTCGATCACCAATATCTATAGTACATTACATTTTATCATTGGAGAGTAATCAACGTAATGGTTAGTGACATCTATTTCACTAAATTGGGACATATTCCAGTGAATTGAGACTCCAGTATTTCAAGTATTGGAAGAAATCCATCTCCATTTTTGCTTATATTGGATTCCATTTTTGGCTATACTGGATTCCATTATTAGCAATATTGGATTCCATTAGTAGCAATATCAGATTCCAATATTGTCATTATCAAACTTATTCGAGTTCCAATTTCTCTATTATTGGATTCCAATTTCACTAATATTGGATTCCAATTTCCCTATTATTGGACTCCAATTTCGCTATTACTGGATTCCAATAACACTATTATTGGATTCCACTTTCGCCACATAAGCCTGACGGCCACCCACTTACATAAGCCTAGTGATTGTTATCTTATATAACCCAAGCGGTTGCTAACTTACATAACCCAAGCAGTTGCAAACTTACATAAGCCAAATAACCGCTAACTTACATATGCCAAGAGTTACATATGCCAAGTGGCTACTAACTTACATATGCCAAGTAACTTACATATGCCAAGCAACTGCTAACTTACATATGCCAAGCTGCTCTTCGAGATAATGCATAAGTGATTGTTGTCATTTATGCCACATATCAATCTTAATATCTTCATACATATATGACTATTCATGCATACCTTATTCACATCAATAAACGTTGACGTTGAAAATGCCTTCCCTGAACTTCCTTGAATGGTGTTAAATTTGATGGCTATTTAGACATTTTTTATGATTTTAGACGTAACATATTTGCAAATATTTTATAGAACTGGCACGTGTGACTCACATGTTTAAAAGGTGACCGTCAATATTTATATACATTTATATAAATAATTTATTCATATATATTAAGCATAGTTAAAAAAATATGGAATTGTCATTTATAAATTTTGTAAGTAGTGTGTAAGTGCGAGTGATCACACTTACAAGTGTGATTGGTCACACATCTAAGTGCGATTGGTCACACGTCTAAGTGCGAGCCTCAAGTTGCACATCTCTCGACTCACACTTTAAGTGTGAGTATCAACTGACACTACTAAGTACGAGTATCGACTCACACTTCTAAGTGTCAGTCTCGACTCACACTTCTAGGTGCGAGTCTTGATTCGCACCGCTAAGTGTGAGTCTTGATTCACATAGCTAAGTGTGATAACTCACATGTCAAACAATTTTTGGGTAACGGTAATTTGTCAACACTGCCCTTTAAAAATACAAAACAATGTTTATTTATACCAATTATTTTGTATAAATTTCATTATTTTTAATATATATTGATGTAAATTTTGATAATTTTTGTAATTTATATATAAATCTATATTAATAATTGACAGTTAAATATTAAATATGCAATTCGCGTGTGGCATTTATTACAAATATTTACAAGTATTTACAGTATTAATGATAACCATTTTGTAAGGAAAAATGCTAATTAATGTTGTCATTTGCCTCAACATTAATTAGCCATTAATTCAAGCTATGTAAAATTTTCCATTTAAAAGTACATGTGCCATTCAAAATATGTGTGCCTTTTGGAGCATGTAACTGTTGTCAGCCATTAATCAACCATTTAATGAAAAGCAATGTAAAATCATACACGTGCCCTCTTAAATTCGTGTGCCAACGAAATTGGTGGTTGGATTTGTTTACATATCACTATAAGTAGACAATTTTTGAGTTTATATTTTTAACATTTTCCTTTCTATTCTCTTCGTCATTGCGTAAGCTTATTCATCAATAGAAAAATCTCATCATCGCAAGCGTCAAAAATTATGTGCTCGAGTTCTAGAAACATTTTGATTTCCTCTCCGTGCCAAAAATTGGTATGAATTCTCACCTTCAGTCCCTCCAAAATTACAAAATTTTGTTAATGTAAAATTTTCCATAGCTGATTAGGGATTATATCCATGTAAAATTTTCCATAGCTGATTAGGGCCATGTAGGGATTTTGTAGATAATTAAATGGAAGCAAGTTTGTTATTCAATATTTTGTAGAAGGTAGTTTTGTTTATCAAATAAATAATTTCGTAATATAGTAAAAATTTGTTAGAGCAGTGAAAGAGGATGGAATGGAGCACATCTTGACAGAGAAACAGTGCAACTTAATATGTAATAACATGAGAGGAAGATTTGTAGAATTTTTAAAAACCAAAAACACCTGCCAAGAACTTGTTTTGTTGAGTCTTGAAAAAGAAGCCTGGTGGTATGGATGGTGGCTCAATTTGCACAGTAAAAAAGTGAATATCAGAATCGATTTATGGACATGGTGGTGCACAGGAATAGAAGAGAAGATGTATTTTATAAAATTGATATTATTTTGTTGGCCTTATTGTTGTCCGCAAATAGTCCTCTGCTGCACATACTCAGCAAAATTCAATGGCTATGACATCGTTGACATTGTCAATGACAAATATTTTAGAAGATATTCATGTTAAGAATGAGTTTCCATTGAATGTGTTGGTGTTGGATTAAAGTGACCTATTTTTGAAAAAATATGGTAATGCAAGAGTAGGAGAACCAAACAAATTTTGGAGAACAAAAGAATAAATACAAATTTGTGAAAGGAGAATTGGAGGAACAATGAAAATCTAAGATGCCGCTACTATGGAAGCAACATCTATCCTCAAAACTTTTCACAAAATGTAAATTTTCTCTGTTTGCATCATGGCTATGTGGCTTTTTGTCTTTTGCTGCCTACGGGATTTCTCTCTTCTATGCTTCAATGTCATATTATGCCTTAAGGACCTTTTTGTAAAAGGATGCAGGTCCTTTCAAAACCCCCATATTAACCCTTATACAAAAAATGGACATAGTTTTTGTACATCAGAATATGTTGTTGTGGCATAACCTAGCAGACTCTATGATGACAATATCTTACTTTATTTTGTTAATTCCTATCGATCGATAATATCCAATTAATATGGTGTCACATAAGCTAGCAGACGCTAAGCTAAAAATAATATTCTTTGACTTGTTAAATGCTAGCGATCCATAAGCTCAAAATTTTATATTGTGGAAGTATTAGGTTACCTTAGTGGGTGCTAAGCTCAAAACATCTTACTTAAAATTTCTCCTCAATCCACCACTCAAAATAAAAAAATTCTATTAACTTTTCAACTTTCTAATGTTTGTAATTTATTTAAATAATTTTTTACACTACGAAACTTATTTATATTTTTCTTTATTTTCTAGTTAGTATTGATTTGAAAAATATGAGGCCTTGTTGCAACATTGATTTATTCTATTTAATAAAAATCATAATTATAAGAAAACAACTGCACAACTAGCACATCTCCCATCCATGAGGCATGAACTTAATGCTCTGTCTTGTTTAATTTAAAATGTCATTAACAAAATTACTATTAACAAGGTTTATTAAATATATGTGAACATAATGATTGGATACTTTATATAGGGATTAAGGCACCCAGAAACCTTACAATAGAATGCATCGTGAGCATCACCAAGAGTGAACAAAAAAGAAATAGGACAAAAATGGCTAAAACAACTTATCCCAAACTACAGTCCAATAGATCAATACAAGGAAAAATCACAAAACATGGAGGGGAAAACATCCCAAATGATACAGTCCACAAACAGTCAAACAAAATCTCCAAGAGCCAATGGACTAGTTAGTCTTCAAACATTTGTACTCCTCTGGTTGACACTCCTCCTATCCTTTCATATTATCATCCTGCTTGCTCATGATAGGGATGTGGTCTTCAACCTGCTCTTCCTCATTTGAACTACTGAGGTGGAGATTATACCTGTGAACTTTGTGTCCCTACTCTAGCTTGACCACACACCCCTGTAACTCCAAAACCAAACTTTTGATCTCTACCATATCGGCCCTGATAGAGTTTTGGGTGATGCAAATTTTCTTAGAGGTGTCGATGCAATGCATGACATTATTTCCCATATCCGTTCCAACTTCACCTAAGGCCTCCATATCCATTTCCACCTGACTCACCCTGAGAGAAATTTTATCAAAAGCCACATTCCAACCCAGCTCCACTCTCTCTTTCCCTTTAGATGACTCCCCTTTCATATCAATCAGAGAACCTGCAGCTCCAGTACCAAGATTTTCATTCCCCTGAGGTGCCTTACTCTTCTTTCTCCTCAGTTTGTTCATATGGTCCACAAGAGTACAATTTTCATCTGAATCCCCAGATTTGGGCTCTAATTTCTTTTCCACCACCAGTTTACCATTCTTAAAAAGAAAAATAATTAGTCCATGGTGTATTGGGGTATCAATATTTCCTTGTTGAAAATCATTCATTGACACAGAGAGCAACATAAACAAGAAAAATGGAAGGCTCATAGAAATCTTATTCCTAAACATATTAAGCATAGTGAGATGGTGAGTAAATATATTTCTATAATTCACTTCAAGAGTAATGTACCTCATAAGGTGGAGGCATACCATATTCCAAATATCAGGGATGCAGAATATATTGTCTACCAACAGGTAAACCATTTCTTTACCATAGAAAGAAAGTCTCAATTTCATGCTTGCGTCTGGTGTGGTCTTTGAATATCTTTAAGCCCTCCATCTCCATTCCAGTCACTTGTGCTATCGAATCCTCTGAAACCTTGAATTTCCATGCCACAGATCACCATGTTGCCATTGTTCCATGCCCAACCAAATTCCAATGCAAGATAAGGATCAGACCCCATGATTTTTGAGATGAAATTCCTAAACCCCCCAATTTTCAAAATGTGCCACAAGGAGGGGTTTTCCTTCAGGGCACCATAGCTCATGGGATCAATTCTCAAATGACCACCTCCCATGGTTTTAGTTGACTGAGATTGAAAATGGAAGAAACAATGGCCAAAATGAATTGTAAGAGAAAAATTAATACAAATCCTGCCATATATCCTGCACATGGGAAGGGTCCTGTTAACCATAAGTACAAGGATGACATCCCAACGAGGGAAAACAACCACCAAACATCAGTACTTAATGTTCTTAATGAGATTAATAACATTGGTGATATCATCTCCCCTCTCACACACTTTAAAATTACTACCTTTAGCCCCCAATTTGGCAAGATAATCCACACATTTATTACCCTTTCTCGGGGTGTGAATAATTAATTACATTTATCAAAATCTTTCAGCAAATTTTCTTTAGTATCTTTAAGGATATTTCTTATGGTCCAATTATTAATTGTATCCTTTCTCACATTGTCTAGTGTTAAAATATTGTTTTGAACAACTAACCAGAAAAACATGTTGACATTGGTGAGTAAATCCTTAATCAAAATTTTCCTCTACAAATCCTTTGCAAGACAACATATGTTCAGAAAATGAATATGTTTGGTCCAAGAACATATATGTCAGGTGTTATACTTAAGCATTATAGTCATTGATCTCCATAAATGTATGTAGGAAAAGCATTTATGTGAAAACAATTGATCTAGGACATTTAAAAGACATCAAATTATTTTAGAAACACGTTCAATATTTTTCATTCAAACAACAACATATTATAAGTACAACATAAAAGGTATTTTGTAGTAAGTAACAAATCTTTCAAATAAATACAATTTTTTCTTCCAATCTTTACAATTCAATTCCAGTTAAGGCAGGCAGTCTTCATGTTGTTGACCTTGGGGAGTAAATCCTTAGTCCAATTTTTCCTCCAGAAATCCTTTGCAAGACAACATATGTTTTGACAATGAATATGATTGGTCCAATAACTGATATATCATATGTTATACTTAAGCATTGTAGTCATTGATCTCCATCAATGCATGTAAGAAAAGTTTTTTGTGAAAGCAATTGATCTAGGACGTTTAAAACACACCAGACTATTTTAGAAACATGTTCAATATTTTTTCATTCAAACAACAACATATTATAAGTACAACATAAAAGGAATTTTGTAGTAATTAAAAAATATTTCAATCCTTTCAATAATAAGAACTTCTAACATCCACGACACTAGTCACACTTCTGTTCGAGCAGTAACAAATTTAAAAAATAGGTTACAAATTTCACTTCAATCCCAAACTACTATACCTTTTTTTGTTATATCAATTCAATCCTCCAACCAGGAGGAAGTTCATTACGAGATTAACACTGGAGATACTAGCAGAAACTAAACTCAATGTCTTTCTTTAGCTTGTTAAATGGTAGTGACTCTTTAGCTCGAAATATTATATTCTTCAAATACATTCACCCGCTAAGCTCAAACTAGGTTGATTTAATTTGTTAAATCCTAGTGACCACTAAAATCATAATAATATCTCACTTTATTTTGTCAAAACCCTGAGACCGAAGATCTAAATATTATGTTGTGTCATAAGCTAGCAGATGCTAAGTTCAAAATATAATTCAGTAACTTGTTAAATGAAAGCGACCACTAGCTTGAAGTAATATAAACAACAAATTGCCGACTGTACCTACAACAAAACAATATTGATTCAAGTTAATATATATACCCACACCAGTCTGAAGTCACGTAAGGGTTCAATATAAGAAGAAATTTTAACATCCACGAGGCTAGTTAAAAGATGAAAAAGTATATTATTCTTGTCATGTACCTATAATTATACCTGTAATTGTGAATGTAATTGTACCTGTAAGAGAACACAAACCCAATAAGGATATTATTCTTGCCACGTACATGTAATTGTATCTACATTTAATTTTATCTTGGTCTGAAATAAACACACTGCTCTCCATTGAAAAAATCAGACCCCGGGATGGAGAGGACTCATGGGGATGCATTTTTTTCTAGACAACACCATCCCCATCTTATTCCAGTCAAACAATGTTTTGTGAAATCACCTTACCAAATCTCACAAACAAATTCCCATCACAAGTTCTACTTGTGCTCCCTGTAACATCTTGTGATTACCCACTTCATTCCCATGTGTAGAATGAACAACCTTGGAGAACCTAAATGTAACAAATAGAAGTGTCAATAAAGAAATTCTAATAAGATATTGCTTTATGATTTGTTGTCTGATAATCTATACAGTATGAAATCATGTCTAGCAATGTTAGTTATTTCACCTTGCTTCATTTTGTTTGCAGATTCTTCCTTTATAATATATATTAACTAAATACATCTAATATTGCTAACATTCAAACCTTCAACCTCCACTAAATGCAGTAATTGCAAGAACATTAACTAATTAATGTTGGGGTTGGCTGAAAATTAACTAAGATTAAAAGTTGTTAGGTTATGTCAAGGCATAACCTCTTTTGGTGGCGGAAAGAGGATAAGGAATTTGTGGATTTTTTGGGAATTTATGACATTCATAGATTGTGTTCATGTGATGGATGGGATCAATTAATGACTATTACTAATTAGGATAGAATTCAATTAGAAATCTTGGAGACACGAGTTGAAGATTGGAATGAAGGTGCTCGACATCTCTATTTAAGCATCATCTATATCGGGCCTTTGGCAATCACTGTCAAAAAATCCCTGTTCATTATGGGTAGCACCAAAAAATGCATTGAGCCTTCTTCCTGTGAAGAGGTCAAGGCCAACCCAGTAGTATGGAATATTTTGCATGATGGTGGTGTTACGTCATTTATGGAAAGATTGTCTGGTCACTCTGTCAAAGTAACGTGTAGTGTGCTGGAAACCTGGAAGAAAGGAAGAGTCAAAGTGGGAAAGACTAAATTTATTATTTCGACAGAGTCCATTGTGGCTGTGATGGGGCTCCCCATGGAGGGAGACATTTATTTTAAATGCTTGCTTCAGGAGGAGATGGATGATTTCCTGTATCCTGGTGAAAATCTGACAATGTATCACTCGGGCTATGAATGGGACTCACTTCCAGAACCTTGGGATAGGTTGTTGAGAAATTTAGGAGGTATTTCACACTTCAGTGATGCTACAAAGTGATCTATGGACCTCATATTTTTCTTCTTGTGCATCTTCGACATGATCGGAAGGTAAACTTTGTGAATTTTCTATTTCAATTGCTTGAGAAGTCCCTTAAAATGGCTATAGAAGATGATGGTCCTTTCCTACACCAAGGCCTTTTGTATTTTCTCTTTAAAATGGAAGCTTCCCAAAAATAAATCTCACACTTCCCCTCTAAGCCAGGAGATCAGCGTCATGTCCCCCCTCCTCTTCCATAACCAGCTCCCTATATCTGTCATCATCGCCACCGCCTTGGTCTCCCTTCTGACTCTGATTCAGACATCATGATCATTAGCCCCCATTCTTTCACTCTTAGGTCTCCCTCATCTTCTCTGGTGGCTCGTAACCCTCTAGACACCTCAGAGCACTCTCCTAAGGTCTCTGAACCACTTTTGGACCCAACATCTACTTCCTCTCCACCTCTTGCCGATGCTTCTCTGGCTTCTCCTCTCATCTCCACTGACATTGTAATGGCTACAACCATCTCAACTCACCTGATCATGGAAGCATGTGTGACTTCCCTCCCACCTTTTTGCATGGAAGTTAGCATGGAATTGGAAATTCTAGATGTGTTGTGGGATCTCTCCTCAGCTTACCCTGATTCTCCTCTGTCAGAGAAAATGGGCTCCCCCACTACAGCTTCAGAACACAAGGAGCATTTAGAGAAGATCTCTCCTGATCCACATGAGGCCATTGAAGATTATGTTTCACTCAGTATCTGCTATCAAGGAATGGAAAAGTCACATGGTCATGACCTGGATGAAAATCAATGAAGACTTCCTAGAACACATTAAGTTAGTGGATGTGTTGGTTCAAGGAAGGCCTACTACTGATGCTAAGGATGAAGCAACTACTCTCATGAATATCCATAAAATGTAATTTGGCTTTGTCCAGTTTGGGAATTTTTGGTTTTTTGTTTTTTTTGCATACATGATTTTTCTCTTCTTGTTTCACTGTAATACCTGGCCATGAGGGATTTTTTGTGCAAGTATGTGGGTCATTTGGGAAAACCCCCTTTTACTCTAATTCCAAATAGTTTTATCTTTTGGCATATCGTAGTCGTGGCTAAGCTCCTAATATGTTAATGAGTTTTCTTACATCCTTAAGATCGCTATGCTCCAAATTTTATGTCTTGGTATAACCTAGTGGCTTCTCAGATGAGAGTATCCTACTTTATTTTGATAAAACCTAGTGACCACTAAGCTCCAAAAATTTATGGTATGGAATAACATACCACTGTATAATATCAAAATATAATTTTCTTACTAGTTAGGTGGTAGTGAAAAACTAAACTCAGAATATTATACTGTGGGTTTAGCACTAGAAAAGTTATTAATATCTGCCTCTAATTTTATAGATGTTGTAAAATATCTTAATTATGAATTATTAAACCCTAGTGATGAAATCACCAAATAACATATTGTGGAAAAACCTAGCAGCCGCGAAGATCAAAATAATATATTGTTTAAGTACCTAACGACCGCTAAGCTCAAACTATGTTGATTCAAATTTGCTAAATCCCAGTCACCATTAAGATCCAAATATTATGTTTTGGCATAACCCACCAGTAGCCAAGCTAATAATATCTTATTTCTTTTTTTAAACCTAGTGAGCGCTAAGCACCAAATATTATGTTGTGTCATAATCTAGCAGACGCTAAGCTCAAAATATCATTCAGTAACATGTTAAATGATAACAACCACTATGCTCAAAATAATATATTGTGGAAGTACCTAGTCTCCACTTAGTTCAAAATATGTTAATTTAATTTGTTCAATCCTATCGACCGTAACCTCCATATATTATGTCATTGTTTAAACTAGCATCAACTAAGTTATAAATATCTTCCTGTAATTTGTTAACTATTGTAAAATATCATAACTATGAATTATTGAACCCTAGTGAGTTCAATCTCCAAATAATATGTTGTGGCAAAGGCTACTTGCTAAGCTCAAAGTATCTGAAACCACCAGTAGTATAAATCATAACCTAAAAGCTTGAAATATTATGTGGTAAAAGGCTACTAAGCTATAATAAAGTATCTGAAACCATAGTATCCAAATAAATGTGGTAGCATAACCTAGCGGGTGCTAAGCTCAAAATATCTTAATTCCAAATCTTAAATGCATACAAAAAATTCAACTAATTTATACTGGTCTTGATTGCTATAAGGATCTCCAAAGTCAATGTCTTTCTTTTGTTTGTTAAATACTATTGATTTTTTAGCTCAAAATATTTATATTCTTAAGTTCTCTCTTTCTTTTGTTGAAACCTAGAGACTGCTAAGATCCTAATATTATGTTGTGGCATAACCTAGTGGCCACTATGTTGAAAATATCTTAATTTAATTTATCAAATCCTAACCACCGATAGGCTGCAAAGATTGTGTGATGGCATAAAATAGTGGGTGTTATGCTCGAAATATCTTAATTTGAAATCTTAAAATCATACAATAAAGTCTTACTAATTTATACAGATCTTGATTGCTATACATTTCTCCAAAGTTAACGTGGTTGATTAACTTAGAGGTCGATAAGCTCAAAACAACTTACTTTAATTTGTCAAAACGTAGCGACTTACAAGAGGATATGGCATCTGTGGCTTTAATGGTCATTTATGACATCGATAGTTTACATTCATGTGATAGACAAATTGATTAAGGGTTATACACATGTGACATGTAAGATGGCATTGGACATTTAAGAGTCTTAATGGGAAGAATGATATTTATGATAAGGATATCTAATCGATGATCTTTTGTACTGTCACACTTACCTCCTTTCGTGTGTTGTGTGCTTGTGGCTTTATATCTCTGGGCCGAATGGACATTTCACTACCCCTTTCCACTTTTCATCTTTGGTCATTGTGCTTCCTATCTCTCTATGATGGTGATAGGGGTGTTGGTGGTTTCTTGGGTAGCATGGAGTGTGGTCCTAGCAGGAAGAGGTAGAGAGCTATGACAGGAAAGGACATCGGGGAATCATTTACTTCTTAGATGGACTGGAAAATTTGGAATGCAACTATGTGGAATTGGCTCAGAAGGTCTGGTCGGTCATGGAGTGATTCAAAGAAGAAGATGATGGTGATATTTGTGAGAGCATGCACAAGCTAATGCTTGACCCAAACCAGTCCAAAGGGTGAAGGAACATTTTTGACATGGCTCAAGGGTTGAGCGTGGAAAACATACTGTCCAACTCTTTGGGGTAGTTTATCTTGCATAAGGAGAATGAGAAGTTGGAAGAGCATCTAGTCATCCTTCAGTATCATGTCCATGCCTTGACATGGGGGATGCAGGTGATTGCACATGGTCTGGAGGCAGTTGTGGAAAATCAGGGTATAGAACTCCTTGCTTGCACTAAAGTGAAAATGTCTGTTGTGTCGATTCTAATCAGTAAAGAAAATGTTGAGATCATTGAATGTTGTGTTGATTTTTCCTCCTCCTCGAAGGGTAAATATGAGGAAAGGGGATGTAAGCTGATTTCATCATCGATGAGGTGGAGCCAAGAGGCCAAATGACCTAATATTTCCTGGATGAATTTGTCTTTAGTTTTTTATTAAGGCCAGAATGGCCATCTGTATAGCAAAGTGTATAGATATAGGAAGTATTTGTGGGTGAAGTGAAGCTGATTACAACTCTTCCCCATATTTTGGCATATATTTAGTAAGATAAGTTGCTTGTAATCATCATGGGAGTCCACTGCTGGAAGACTTATCATGGACTGGTTCCTCATGTACTTTTTTTCAAGACTTATCATCAAAATATCCTAGTTTAAAATCTTAAAATCATAGAATGAATTCATCTAATTTATATATATCTTCTTTGCGATACATATAATGTTTGTGATACATAAGCTAGTGAATTGAGTACCCAAATACTATATTGTGGCATAACCTAGCGGCCACTTAAGCTCTTAATACCTCAATTTAGTTTTGAAATCCTAACTAATGGCTAGGTTCCAACGATTATGTGGTAGCATAACCTAGCAGGTGCTAAGCTCAAAATATCTTAATTTAAAATAATATGTTGTGGAATAACCTAGCGGACGTTAAGCTCTTAATACCATTATTCACTAAGATCATATTATTATGTTGCATAACCTACCCGTATGATGCTTATAATATCTTACTAAAACCTAGAGACTTCTAAGATCCAAATATTATGTTGTGTCATAAGCTAGCAGATGCTAAGCTCAAAATATAATTGTTATATTGGGCATAACCTAGTGGCTGCTAAGGTCTTAATACCTCAATTTAGTTTTTAAATCCTTACTACTACTAGGTTTTAATGATTATACGGTAGCATAACCTAGTGGGCACTAAGCTTGAAATATATTAATTTAAAATAAAATATCATTTTTGTGATACATAACCTAGCAAATTGAATACCCAAATAATATGTTGTGGAATAACCTAGCGGTTGCTAAGCTCTTAATACCAATATTCACTAAGATTTTATTATTATGTTGCATAACCTACCCTCCACTATGCTTATAATATCTTATTTTCTTTTACTGAAACCTAGAGACTTCTAAGATCCAAATATTATGTTGTGTCATAAGCTAGTGCATGCTAAGCTCAAAATATAATTGGGTTATATTGTGGCATAACCTAGCGGCCACTAAGGTCTTAATACCTTAATTTAGTTTTTAAATCCTTAGTACCTAGGTTCCAATGATTATATGGTAGCATAACCTAGCAGGCAAAGCTCGAAATATCTTAATTTAAAATAACATATCATGTTTGGGATACATAACCTAGCAAATTGAATACCCAAATAATATGTTGTGGAATAACCTAGTGTCCGCTAATATCTTAATACCAGTATTCACTAAGATCGTATTATTATGTTGCATAACCTACCCACCACTATGCTTATAATATCTTACTTTATTTTATTGAAACCTAGAGACTTCTAAGATCCAAATGTTATGTTGTGTCATAAGCTAGTTCTAAGCTCAAAATATAATTGGGTAACTGGATAGATTATAGCACCCACTAAGCTCAAAATATTATACTATGGAAGTACCTAGCGCCCGCTTAGCTGAAACTATTTTAATTTAATTTGTTTAATCCAACCCATTGTAAGGTCTTAATGCTATACAATGTGATATACTCGATGAATCCTAGACTAAGCTATTCTTAGTCATAAAGAAAATCGCTTGACCCATGAGAGAAATAACAAATCGTCGCTTGACCCAAAAAAGTTTCCTATAAAAAAATCCACCTATCCTTGAGTCTGCAAAGGTAAATGAAGACTTCATCCAAATAAGAATTATAGCCTAGCAGGTCGCTAGAGTAGGAAAAAATTTTCATTTAGATCATATTCAAAAATGAGTTTATATAAATGATAAAAAATAAATCTAGAATTTAAGTAATAGTATACGTATAGACTTGGAATCATTGTACCCTAACAACCACTAAGCTATACTTAAGGAAAAATATTTTTACATTTAGGACAAGAAAAGAAACCTGGACTAGCGACCAAGAAGTTATACTACAAGTTTTTAAATAGAACGTGATCTACTCGTTCCACCCTAGCGGCCGCTAAGCTATTCCTAAAGGTAAATATATCATGTTCATAAATGTTATACATCTAAATTCTTAATGTTTGCTAGAAATCATATTGAAAAGATATAAAAGATAACAAATAAATCTTGGCGTTTATATAATGTATACATCAATATACATGTAAAATCATATCTTTAATATGTTATACAGGTAAATGTATAGTTTTTTCTAGTTCTTACAAGATTCTGGCAGAATTATTTTACAGTTATGAAATCATATGGAAACTTGGAATTGCATCTGAGAATCTATAAAACAAGTTTTTACATATGACGCCATCTACTCATTGCATCCTAGTGGTCGCTAATCTATTCTTAAAGGTAAATATATCATGTTCATAATGAAGTTGTTTTATAAATCTAAATTGTTAATCTTTGTGAATATAACAGCTGACGAAGAACAAAAGTGATCGCTAGGACCAAAAAATGTTGTGTTTCCTATATAAAAACAACTGATCCACAAGGGGCCAAGGAATACGAATTCTTTTTCCAAATTAGAATTATAGCCTAGCAGACGCTAGGGTAGACAACATTTTCCTATGGTAGAGTTTATTCATAGAAAAAAATCATATTGAAAAGATACAAACGATAACAAATAAATCCAAGAATTTATATAATGTATATATAAATATACGTGTAGAATCATGTATGTAATTCGAAATAGAATTGGGGTTTCTTAAATAGGTTGTCAAAACAACCAATTATATCATGGAAGCCTCAAAGCTATGTTAATTTTTGGCATAGATTAGCGGGCTCAAAAGGAAGAATATATTATTATAAAATGCATATTGATTAAAATTATATTTAATAATATTATTGCATATATAATGTGTTTAACTTCCAATGTACATACCATAAAAATGATGAAGACATTACATTTGGTTAATTCTACATGGAAACACGTATATAATTGGAAATAATTATCATACAATTGAATTCTTAATATAGTTTTATAGTTTTGAATTAATTTTTTAACCTCATATATTTTCCTAAAATATCTAAGCGGAAACCATGTAAAAAATGTAATATGCATTAATTAGTGAGGTTTCTTTGCATCATCTTGATGAACAACATTAGACTATTTTTGGTTCTCCCAACCAAAATAAAATTAAAAATAAGGTGACTATGCCAGAAGCTATCATTATCCTAAAAAAACAATCGCAGGAACGAGAACGAAAAATTCAAAACAAAAATAGCCAAAGAGAGACATAGAATGGCAGAAATGGGAAAGCGTTAAACAAAGATAAATACTAGAGTAGAAAAGTGATTAAAATTTCTTTCGTTAACGCACAAAAAAGTGAGTTTTCATGAAGAACAAGGCAATTTGGCATGGAGATCAAAAGTAACTAGAAAGCAAGGCTTGACTGTGGAGCACGATTCAGTAGGACAAAGTAGGGCTTGTGTGGATCACGATTGGACTGTCATGCAAAAACATAGGAACCAGTCAACTACAGAGAAACTAATAGATCCCATAATAAAAAAGGTACACCTTTACTATAAATACCTGGTTTAGTAATATCTTGGATTATTTCGTGCTTTATGTTTTCTGTGAAACCTCCATCTGCTATCTCATTGAAACAATCATCACGATTCTTTTCACAACCTCTGTTGTTATCCTCCTTCATGTGCGTCATTTGTGTGTATCCTTTATGTGCTTATTTTGTGTGCCTTTCTTTGTGAACAAGATTATAATCACACGTAAAAAAAAACTAGGATTCAAACACTCAGCCCTATAATCTATGGTCCACGTGTATGTTTTTTTATTTTGAAGACATGCTTTTCTAATTGTCCAAAAAAATATGAAACCATAAATATTTCTCTGAGGTATTTAATAATTTGTTTAGCACATTCCACAAAAAGAAATTTAAAAAATAGAAAAAGAGCGGGATATGAAATTTGAAATTTTCACTTTCCCCCTCTAAAAGCAAAAGGGCGGGCTATTGAAATTTCAAATATTTGAAAACTTACCCCATCTAAAAGAAAAAGGGTGGGCTATTGAAATTTCAAATATTTGAAAACTTTCCCCCTCTAAAAGTAAAAGGGTGGGCTATTGAAATTTCAAATATCTGAAAACTTTCCCCCTCTAAAAGCAAAAGAGCGGGATATTGAAATTTCAAATATCCAAAAATGCGGGGGAATTCAAATTTCCCTATTTTTATTTTTCTATGGTTTAAAAATTAAAAACTAAACATTTTTCATTTTCTATAGCCTATAAAAATATAAATATAATAAAAAAATATATTTTACAACATATAATTGAACCAAGCATAGCAAAAATATATATTAAAAAAATAGAAGAAATAAATCCTAAACATAGTTTTGAAGATTATTAGAATAATATATAGACATTTACGTTCCATTCTTTATCAAAATCGATTTCTACATTGTTAGATATAGTGTGCACTTTTGTAAATTAATTATCCAATGAAAATGTGCCACATGGCAAGTTTGAACAAGATATTTCAGATACATAATAAGGCTAGTGATCTAAGACTTACAGTTAGTGTTACTGTACAACTATTTTCAAAATAAGAAACATTTGAGCCTAGGGTCTGATATGCCATTTCTGTCAATAAGTAAAGGACCTTAGTGGGCGCTAAGCATTTTCTTTGTTAAGAAATGATGTGAAATATGTCTTGAAAATATTTTCCTTGTTAAAAATTTCCTTATGGAAACTACATACTAAGCCTAGCGATCCACAACTTTACAGATAGTGTTTAAAATGAGAAGAGGTAAAGGTAGGAGCCTAGCGGCCGCTAAGCTAAACCATGATTTATTATTTTATGTCTACTTTCAAAATAAGAAAATTTTGAGCCTAGGGTCTGATATGTCATTTCTGTCAATAAGTAAAGGAGCTTAGCGGGTGCTACACATTTTCTTTGATAGGAAATGAAGTGAAGTATGAGTTGAAAACCATGTATCTCATTGGAACTACATACCAAGGCTAGGGATCCAAAACTTTAATGATAGTGTTTAAAATGAAAAGAGGTAAAGGTAGGAGCCTAGCGTCCACTAAGCTAAACCATGATTTATTATTTTATGTCTACTTTCAAAATAATAAAATTTTGAGCCTAGGGTCTGATATGACATTTCTTTCATTAAGCAAAGGAGATTAGCGTGCGCTATGTATTTTTTAAAAAGAGAAGAGGTAAAGGTAGGAGCCTAGCGGCCGCTAAGCTAAACCATGATTTATTATTTTATGTCTACTTTCTAAATAAGAAACTTTTGAGCCTAGGGTCTGATATTTTATTTCTTTCATTAAGTAAAGGAGCTTAGCGGGTGCTACACATTTTATTTGATAGGAAATGAAGTGAAGTATGAGTTGAAAAATATGTATCTCATTGGAACTACATACCAAGGCCAGGGATCTAAAAATGTAATGATAGTGTTTAAAATGAGAAGAGGAAAAGGTAAGAGCCTAGCAGTCGCAAAGCTAAACCGTGATTTATTATTTTATGTCTACTTTCAAAATAAGAAAATTTTGAGCCTAGGGTCTAATATGCCATTTCTGTCAATAAGTAAAGGATCTTAGTGGGTGCTACACATTTTATTTCATAGGAAATGACGTGAAGTATGAGTTGAAAACCATGTATCTCATTGGAACTACATACTAAGGCCAGAGATCCAAAACTATAATGATATTGTTTAAAATGAGAAGAGGTTTATGTTGAAAGGAACGATAACCAGATCATATCAAGCCAAGAACACATATGCTAATCAAACACCATGATCAATAAGATGAAAGCAATTCACTAGAATAACTTTACATAAAACCTTTACAAACAAATAAGAAACAATATCATATATTATTATGGAACTCAATGCAATACATTGAGAATGGTCCTTGCTTAAATAGACAAGGAATAACAATCTAAGAACCAGTCAAGGTCATAGATAAAGCCATAAATCAAGGAAATAACTAGTCATCAAAGAACTATTCAAAACCATATATTTAGGAGAGAACTAGACATCAAGGATCTATTCAATACCATAGATCAAGGAAAGAACTATACCTAACAACTGGATAATATCTCCTAATATCTAAATAAGATAAAAGAAATATCCACACACATAAGTGGGTGAGTATAAATACAATAAAGGTAAATAAAGTACCTAGGTGAACATGAGCTAAGGTAAATACCTACTCTAACACCCCCCCTCAAGTGAAGCTAGGGGCCAAAATAGAAGTGACATGTCTATAGTATGAGTCCCAACAACTAGGCCTGATGAGGTATTCATGTACAATAACTAGAAAAAAGGGACACCGCAAGGTACCCAAAACAGTAACAACAAAGTAAAGAGAGTAGAAACCCACTCCAAGGCATCCCAAGAAACTCGGCTCAAAAAAATCGTACAATGCTAAAGAAGTTTGGTGTGCAATGTGATATGAATCCACTGCTCAATCACAAAACTCAAAAACAACTGACACTAGGTTTCACCAGAATAGCTCCATACAAGGAGACTGTCAACAGAGTGATGTCGAAAGTGTAAAAAAAGAAACACCAAACATAATTCGATCAACTGCTGTAAATAGGTGTGCCACGATCCAAGAACAAAAACCAAAGCAACAAGGCAAGGACACAAAATATAGAGTGTCACAATCTAAGAAAATCCAAGGTAACAAGGCAAGGACACGAAACCCGAAGAAACAGGATTAACACCACACCCTCCCATACTACTGAATGGGTGGAGTGATGCTACAAATCTGTATGAGTTACCCAAAACAACTACTCGAACACTGACAAACTAACACTAGAATACACCAGAATAGATCATCCATAAGAGATACTGTCAACATGACAAAAGTATCAAAAATACATATACAAAATCTCTCAACAAACAAGAGAGATACACTACACCTGCTAAAGAAAATGCTCAAAACAAGAAGCATCACAATGCAGAAGGTATAGAAAGTGGAGCAAGAGGCTGAATGGTGGAGGAGCCATGCCTGTAGAGTCCTCTCAATTAATGCCTATGTCACCGCCACGAGTGATCAGATATTTACCCCAAATCAGCACGAGTGGATGAAGAAAATGCTTGATATGACTTGGTGTAAAATGCACAATGGGTACATGCAAAAGAACATCAGAATGTGTTTCAAGTTGATCATTGCTGACAGCTGAAATCTCAGGGTTCTCAAGACTGAGTGAAGGTGCATAACTCATGTGTTGCTCATGATCCTTAGAAAGAGTCGAGTGAACAAAAAAAGAGCTCTATCAATTTGTGATCCCAATGAAATATCTTCTTGAAAACCAATGTCATGACGATAATTCCACTTAACATGTAGAATAGAGGAAACAATACCCTGTGAATGTCTACTAATAACTCCGCTAGTGAGACCCATAGAAAAAATCATGTGAGATTTGAATGCAATGGTATACTTCTTAAAAAATCCATGCAGCTGAGCAGAAATAGGATACACAACATGTGGTACTGTAATAGGGACAGATGTGAAAGAGCATGCAGTAACAAGCTTCATAGGTGTATGAGCATAAAGAGCAGGAAAAAACTCAAAGACAGATAGATCAATGTCAGTGGATTCATGAGTAATAGCTGCAAGTGGACTAGGAGCATGGATATGATTGTCCACAATATGATGGTGATGTTGTAGGCTAGTAAGTTTATTCTACAGGAAGTGTATTATTGTATCTTTATCGTGAATGAGTGATTATAGAAGAGAATTTCACTTCTTAAGCGATCTATTTTCTTCCACAAATTTTACAATATCCTCTTGAAGTCCACATACTTAATAGAAGAACATATCATTCTCAGAATCTATGATAGATACAAAATGTAACTCCTAAAAGTTAAGGACGTCGGGCTCATCCGAAATTGCGTCCACAATTGATTATAACACTCCTCCATATTTGGCACTTTATAATTATAGTGCAAGTCTCAAAATAAATATTTCCAATGGAAATAGCATGAAAAAAGAAGCACTTTTACAAAAAACAACACTCAAAACCGAGTTACCAATCAAAAGTTACAAGATTTTTAATATTTTTCTCTGTTATTTATTTTAGTTGCCACTAAAACAAAATAAATTATTATTGCCTTCACCACACATAAAATTAAAGGGGGCTGAAGTTAAGCCCCATACTAATAGTAATCACAAGCTGTAAACCCTCATATGACCATACCATATGATCAAGGGCTAAGGATTTTAATGGGTGTTTGCACAACTTACTATTCTAGGGTGTGTCGCGTGTTTGTGTTTTCGAGAAATTCACATCTAGTTGCCTCTTATGGTAAAAATTACTATTTATAGACTGTGTAGATAGTGACCTTTATTTTCTGAAAATAGCAACCTATGGATTTTCTTGATATAGTAAAAACGTGCACAACATTCATGGACCCCTGCCAAAAAAGGGAAGATCTGAAAACCTTCCTACGCGTAAACCGAGATAGATACATAGTAACTGAACATTTCCCTATATAGATCTTGAGAAATCCAATAGACCCAAAAAGGAATCCCATGATTTTTTCCTTTATGATGTGAATCCCGAGGCAAATAGGTGTGCTTCCCTGCAACAATAAAAAAACCTAGAAAAATGACTGCCTCTAAAAATGATCGAGCTTACAGCCGATCTTAAGGTTTTCCCACCTTCTGGATCCAATGGAAGCCTCCATTTTGCATAAAAATTCATGCAGCAACAAAATATAACCAAATACCAAATATATGAATATACAATGAATTTATTTGCAAAATAAAACTTACAAACGAATGCCAACAATAATCTCCAGCTCTAATACCATGAAAGGAATGATAACTAGATCGTACCAAGACAAGAACATAGATGCTAATCAAACACCATGATCAATAAGATGAAAGTAATTCGCTAGAATAACTTTACATAAAACCTTTGCAAACAAATGAGAAAAAATATCATATATTATTATGGAACTCAATGCAATACATTGAGAATGGGCCTTGCTTAAATAGGCAAGGAATAAAAATCTAAGAACCAGTAAAGGTCGTAGATTAAGCCATAAATCAAGGAAATAACTAGTTATCAAAGAAATAGTCAAGACCATATATTTAGGAGAGAACTAGACATCAAGGATCTATTTAATAGATCAAGGAAAGAACTATACCTAACAACTAGATAATATCTCCTAATATCTAAATAAGGTAAAAGAAATATTCTCACACATAAGTGGGTGAGGATAAATACAATAAAGGTAAATAAAGTACCTGTTATCCAAAATGTGCCCCTGCTCATTTTGGATGGCTAACTCCTTGTGTTCTTACCTCTCTTGTGCCTCAGTCTCCATTTTCTTGGTTTTCAGGCACTCAAATCTTTCTAGAAATGGCACCATTGGATAGAGCTCTCTCTCAGCTTTCTAGAAAGGTAAAGTTTTCCTCCTAACTCCTCATATTTTTCAAGTTATGGCTCGGCGGAGTTCTTGTGGGAAATTTTCCCCTTGGAAGGCCTGACAGCCAATAGGAAATTTCCATGTGTCCTAGGAGGTGGTAGAGCACGAGAATTTTTGAAAAAAAATTCCAAATGCAAAAAAGAGGTAAAATTCGAAATTTTTTCCCATCGATCCGTTTTGGCCCTGTTTTTTCCCTAAATCTTCAAACGGCCATAACTTTCGATCCAGAGCTTAGATTTTCATGTTCTTTATATAAATGGAAAGCTGGTAATATTATCTACATGATTCCATGGTCAATTTTGAATTTTGGTTCAGTTTTGAGGGAGAAAATCAAAAAACACTTCTGGTACGTGCCTATGGACAGAATTGACGTTTCAACAACCAATTTTAATGCAAAATGGGTCGCATTCTTCTCCAACATGGTCAAAAATGTCAGGGGATGGGTCTGTCAGGTCACCCATGCTGTTTTTAATGCATTTTGGTCAATGAGGAATGGCTCCCATGTTTTTTCACATTTTCTCTCTCCTGGGTTCCACCCATGCACTGAAAAAGCCAGATTTGGCTCATTTTTCAAAGGGGAACACTTTTTTTGCACAGAAAGCTTCTATTTTCACTTTCAACAAGTGATTTTGGTAAGTATCAGACCTTCCAGGGATTATAACAAGTTTTTCTGCCTCTTTGGTGTTGGAATACAAGGATTTTGATGTTGAAAATCACAATGCAAGCTCTGTGAATGCTTTCAGTCCTTTATATGTGTTGTTTGCTTCATTTCAAACCCTTGTTTATAGCTTATCAACCTATGCATGATGTTTTATGTTGCAATTTTTGATTTTTGTCAATTTGCATGAGCAAGAAGTGCTCACCACTCCTTTGGTGTATCACCCTTATCAGTTTAGTTTTAATTTTTACATTTCTTATCCCTGTCTCCTTGCAAATTAGGATAAATTAGGATCTGAACCTCTGCAGTTGTGCAAATAATAGATCTAATCAGAGGAGTTTGAGGAACCAACCTCTAATCTGGAGATTCCTCTCTCATCTTGCAAGTCCCACACTTGGAGAGAGGTTTCAATGTTGTGCAATCACACTGGATGCCCTAAACATCAACTTAGAACCTTGATTTGCATCCAGGGGTGCTGCTGATTTGCAACAACAGTTTTGGCATGCCCGGGTGGGACCTTAGAGGTCTCATTTTTATTGCAACAAAGTTGATGTGCATCTGCTGCAATTTTCTTGCTTCAAAAGAGCTATAAATTGCACATCTGGCGACTCCAAGGGGAAGAATCAGCTAGTTTTAGCAGTGTAGACCTGAAAACTCATGAGAAGAATCACTACAAGGTCAAGAGCTGGAGAAGAAGAGGCATCTGTTTGAATATCTACAGTTATCTCCAAGAGTAAGGAAAAGTGGGAGGAGAATCCAAAGGTCTCCATCTCCACCAAATAGAACTCTCTCAACCCCTCCACCTGGTAGGCCTTTCATTCAATCAACAAGGGTTCTAAGGCCAATTAGAATGGCACAAATCAACCCCTATGTCAATTTCACTGGCAGCAACTCACTTGCTCTCAATGCACAACATCCAATTCCAATTTCAACCTTGAAGAACATTCCATATTTCACTGGACAGAATCAAACTACTCTAGGTGATCATGTTAAAGACATTTCCAACCTTTGTGTAATTCATGAAATCGATGAGATGCAAGTGGCTGTCAAATTGCTGGCATCTTCATTCAAGGGGAAAGCATTGAAATGGTTTAGAAGTCTTGCCTCAAGTTCTATTCAGAATTAAAACCAGCTATGTATAACACTTCATGAGAAATTTGGAGAGAAGGGATACTACTTGTCTCTTTTGGAGTAGCTGACAACCATCAAGAGAGCTCCCAATGAGCAGCTGACTGATTTCAACTTCAGATTTTAAAGGACTTGGGAGAGAATTCCAGTGGTATTCAGGCCAATAGCGGAAGGTGGTTTTCTCTTACTATCTCAAACCTCTAAATTCTGATATTTCTATGTTAATTCATTCCATAGGAGGCACAACTATCCCTCATTGCTTATAGCATTACCATTAGAGCTGAAAATTGTTTGATCCAAGCTGGAAAACTAGCCCCAAGACCTCCCATGCCATTGTTTCCAAGTTTAGAGAGCCCAAACACTAATCAAGCACCTAATTTGGCTCCTTCTCCCACTCCTAGAAATTAGAGTTCAAATGAAGCTTCTACTTCATCTCCAAGTGCCCCAAATGAGCTTCAAGAAGTCATGAAGCAATTGCAAAATTTAAGCAATGAGCTGGTTACTCTCAAGAGGCAACAAGCCCAAGGTTTTAGACCTTCTTATTATCCCCAAGCTCAGCCTAACAGGCAGCCATACCAACCACAAAGACCTCCTAATCCAGCTGAAAATATAAATCAAGCAAGACCTCCTACCAACAGACCATTTCAACCCTATAATCCAAATGCTATATCTACCTTTAAGGCATTGGTGCCAACACAAAACAATGTTTCTCAGGAGTATGATTGGTGTTTTCCATGTAATGAACCTCACAACCAATCTATGTGCTTTCAATGGTTCCTTGAATCAAGCATTAATGGTGATAACTACTGGTGTGGAGGGTGAAGGTAATTCAAGGAAACAACCAACAACAAGAAACATTCAAGTAGCAATCAGCTCCAAATGACACCACACTTGGTGAACTAGCAGGCAGAGGATTTTTGTGGCATAAATCAAACAGTCTGTCAAGGTGTTGCAGCCAACACAAGGTCAAAAATAAGGAATTTGGGTGAAGAAAATCCATTAGATCCAACCAATCTCACAACCTTTTATGGCTCCACAAATGGTTGGCAAACAAAATCCAGTTGTCAAATGCACAAGGGCAGCCAAGAACAGCTCATAGACCAACTCAAATACCAATTGTTGCTACCCACATGCAAGGAGTGAATATGCAAACCAAGGGACAACAAAGAGATCCTTCATCACCATTCAGTATCATTGATCAGATGAAGAAGACAAATGTAAATATATCAATGTGGGAATCCCTATCTATCTCAGGCCAAAGAGATTTGCTACAAGCTGCCATGAAGGACTGGCCAACTTTGAATCAGCAAGTTTAGATGCAAGAGAAAGTGCTCACAAATGCTGCCCAGCCTGAAGCGAATCATGGAGGACAACAAGGTAAAATGTTGAAGCCCCCTCCTTTCTATGTTTCATTAATCATTGGAAATCAGTTAGTGCATAATTACATGATATATTTCGGGGCAAGTAGCTCAGTGATGCCCAAGCAAATAGTTGATCAGCTAGGACTTCATTATGAAACCATATCCAAAGGGGTAGTGTAGCTAGATGGGACAACAGTAACAATAGTTGGGGTGATTAGAAACTTGAGTCTTACCTTGCATGCATGTCCAAATTTTGTTTTTTTACAAGATGTATCAATTATAGACCTTCCACCACTCTTTGCCCTATGTTTGTCAAGAGATTTCATATCCAAGATTGGAGGATATTTGTTTGCTAATTGGTCATACATGCTGTTCAGAACGAGGTATGGAACCAAAGCTACAATTAGGTCTGAACCTATTACAAACTTCCACATTGAGCCCTAAACTCCAAGTTAGATCAATGCCAATTGTTTAGCATTTGATCAAGAAGATCACCCAAGCACTGATGAAGTTGACACCAAGGTTGGAAACATCCCGAATCTAACTCTTAATGAATGGGCAAACAAGGTACATGCTTTTGATCCTTATCAATAAGTAGAAGAATCTAAGCTAGGGGTCTATTGCATACATGAAGAAGATCATCCCATCCCTAGCATCACCAAGCCAAACTATAAGGATGACAATGAGGTATGGCAATTGTTTTTTGATGGATCAAGGAGTAGACAAGGTGCAGGAGGTGGAGCCATGCTAGTTTCACCTAAAGGAGTAAAGTACAATTCATCTTTTATATTTCATTTTGCATGCTCCAATAACACTGCTGAATATGAAGCCTTGGTGCAAGGGATGCATTGGGCAATAAAGAGAGGAATAAAGAACTTGCAATTCTTTGGTGACAGTGAATTGATTGTAAATCAGGTCAAGGGACAACATGCTACTAAGAATGATCTACTCAAGTGCTACAAGAACAGGGTATGGGACCTCATGGAAGATTTTGAGGGTTTTGGCATCAAATCCATTCCTAGGAAAGAGAACCAAGCTGCTGACAGGCTTGCAGCAGTAGGGGGCAGCCTTTGACATTGTGGAAAGCATTCAACAAGACAAGGTACAGCCAAACATCCATGTGATTGTGAGGCCTTCAGTGCCAGATAACAATGTAAGTTGGCAAGTGTTTGAGAATGACCAGCAAATCATCCATTTCTTACAAGAAGAAGCTGAGTTCTCAGCTAAGAATCAAGAAAAATTGGAACAGCAGTATGGTGACCAAGTGGTATAGCTGAGAACTAACAAGTTGCCCAAGGGACTTATCACTTTGGAGTCCATTTTTAATCCCAATGATCAGTTTAGGAAGGAGAAAGCAAACATTCAGGTCAAGAGAGAGGATTCAGTATCCATCTTGGTGGAAGAGAACAAACCATTGCAAATTGGAATGATGACAACTAAACAAGAAAAGTATGAGTTCATATAGTTGTGTCAAGAGTTCCCTGATGTGTTTGCTTGGAGCTACGAAGACTCGAAAGGTTTCAATCCCGAGTTATCTCAACACACCATTGAGTTGGATCCAAATACTAAGACCATCAGGCAGAAACAAAGGCTAGTCAATCCACACATGGAACCTCTCATGAGGAAGGAATTAAACAAGTTGATTGAGTCAAAAATCATATTCCCAATCAAGCATTCTAGTTGGGTTGCCAACTTGGTTCCAGTCAGAAAGAAGAGTGGAGAGATCAGATTGTGTGTTGACTTCAGAGAATTGAATAGAGCATCTCTCAAGGACCATTACACACTCCCTTCCATAGAGTAAATCTTGCAAGTTATGGCTAGCTCTGAGAGGTTTTCGCTACTTGATGGCTACTCAGGCTACAATCAGATTATGGTGAGGGAAGAAGACCAGTTCAAGACAGCCTTCACAACCAAATGGGGAACTTATGCATACAAGAAAATGCCATTTTGGTTATCCAATACTGGTGCTACCTTCCAAAGAGCAATGGACATGGTTTTCAAAGGTTTGATTAACAACACGGTGCTGATATACCTTGATGATATCACTGTTTTTTCCAAAAATGTAGCAAACCACCTCTCTCATTTGAGACAAGTCTTCATGAGGTGTAGGAGATTTGGAGTGTCTTTGAATCCTAAGAAGTGTATCTTTCTTGCACATGAAGGTTAGCTCCATGGCCATATTGTCTCCAAGGAAGGATTAGCAATTGATCCAGAGAGGGTTGGAGCCATAAGAGCACTACCATTGCCAAGCCACAAGAAAGCCCTTCAGAGTTTCTTGGGCAGAATAAACTTTGTTCGGAGGTTTGTCCCAAACTTTGCAACCCTTGTCAAACCTATCACCAAAATGTTAAAGAAAAGCATGGCTTTCAAGTGGATAGCAGAAGGCAAGGAGATTTTTGAAGCAATTAAAGAAGCCATCTCTTAAGCACCAACTCTCATCAACCCGGACTTCTCCAAGGATTTCATCCTCTATGCATTTGGAGGTAATGATACTATTTATGCCATTTTGGTACAATAGAACAAGGACAACGATGAACAGCCAATTGTTTTCTTCAGCCAGAGCCTAGATGACTATGAGGTGAGGTATTCTTTTATTGAGAAGCATGTGCTTGCAGTAATCATAAGCTTGAAGAAATTCAAGCATTTAGTCTCAAACAAAAAATTCCAGTTGTTGGTCTCTCATGCTAGGGTTAAAGACTTCCTCCTAAACAAGGATTTGAATGAGAAAAGGGCAGGTTGGATCACTCGTGTCATGGAGTATGACATTGAGATCAAGTTCACCAAGCTGGTAAGAGGAAAAGGATTGTGTGAGCAACTGATTTTGGGGAAGCAAAAATAAGTATACAATGAAGAAGAGGTTGTTTTGACAGTTCAAGATAGCCATGAGCCAAGTGGCACTCAAGAAGAAAATAATGTTGTCCTCACTCCTTGCTGGACCCAAGGTATAATACACTTCCTAAGCACAGGCCTATGCCCTTTGGAGATGAACAAGACCCAAAGAAGACACTTCAGATTGCAGGCTGTCCCATATGCCATTATTGATGGAGTTTTGTTCAAGAAAGATGTGAATGGAGTGCTGCTGAGATGCATTAGCACAAATCAGATTCATATGGTGTTGGAAGAGTTCCATGGTGGACCAGCTGGTAGTCATTTTGCACCGAGAGTGAAAGCTCTAAAAATTATGAAGGCTGGTTATTATTGACCCAAGATTTTCAGTGATTTCTTTGCATGCATCAAGAGGTGTAAGAATTGTGCATTCTTCATAGGAAAATAAATACTTACTGCCCTTCCATTGCATCCAATCTCAGTTGACCAGCCATTCATGCAATGGGATTTGGACATCATTGGAGTCATTAATCCCAATTCAAGCCAAGGGCACAAATGGATTTTGACAGCCACAGACTACTTCACCAAGTGGACTGAAGCAGTAGCGCTGAAAGAGGCAAATGAGTCTAGCATCTTAGACTTCTATGAGGGCATAGTAACCAGATTTGGCATACCTGCTAAAATAATCTCATATAATGCATTGGCATTCATTGGATCCAAGGTGACTGAGTGGGCTGTCAAGAACGGGATCTACCTAAGTACTTCATCAAACTATTACCCTCAAGGTAATGGCCAGGCTGAGTCTACAAACAAGAACTTGTTGAGGATCATTAGGAAGACTCTTGATGAGAATCAGAGGTCTTGGCATACCAAACTGAAATCATCCTTATGGGCTGATAGGATAAATCCCAAGACATCCACAGGTAACTCTCCATTTAGGCTTGTCTATGGAAGAGAAGCAATCTTGCCCATGTCTCTTGAGTTGCCAACATTGGAACTCATGAAACAGTTGGAGCTGTTGGAATTTGAGCCCTTGGAGGTGAGATATGCAGAGTTGATGGAGCTTCAAGAGATCAGAGATCAGGCATCCCAAGCAATGGAGAAGGATCAAAATTTGATCAAGAAGACCTTTGACAAGAAGGCCAAGAGTAGATCTTTCTAGGTTGGAAATCTAGTGTTACAATGGGATGCAGATAGAGCAAAATCGGGAAGGCATTCAAAATTTGATGCCATTTGGAGTGGCCCATACATGGTCACAAAGTGCAAGAACAGCAATGCTTTCCAATTGTCTTCATTGGATGGTGAAGAACTGCAGATTCCAGTCAATGGAATCTATCTCAAGCATTGCTTCTAAAGGGAAATTCTCCACCTTGTAAATATTAGCTTAGGTTTCCATTCCTTCAAGTGCTTGTGCACATTGTTTTGCTGTAGGTTATTTTTGCTTTCCCTAAGTGCTTTGGCACAGCTTGCTGTCCCTGGAGATGTTTTGTAGTCCTTGCTTCCGTCAGGTGATATTCCATCTTCCTCCTTGCAACATTATATGTCATTTGGGGTTCAAAATAGAAAATTTGATGACTCCATGCCCAATGGACTGCTTCAGGAAACTGGTATTTTCATCTAGTAGGCAGATGACCCCTCTGAGTCGCCAAAATTGTTATCCAAAATGTGCCCCTGCTCATTTTGGATGGCTAACTCCTTGTGTTCTTACCTCTCTTGTGCCTCATTCTCCATTATTTTTTGATTTTCAGGCACTCAAATATTTGTGTAAATGGCACCATTGGATAGAGCTCTCTCTCAGCTTTCCAGAAAGGTAAAGTTTTCCTCCTAACTCCTCATATTTTTCAAGTTATGGCTCGGCGGAGTTTTTGTGGGAAATTTTCCCCTTGGAAGCCCACAGCCAATAGGAAGCTACCACATGTCCCAGGAGGTGGCAGAGCATGAGGATTTTCGAAAAAAAATTCCAAATGCAAAAAAGAGGTAAAATTCGAAACTTTTTCCTGCCGATCCGTTTTGGGCCTGTTTTTGCCCTAAATCTTCAAACGGCCATAACTTTCGATCCAGAGCTCAGATTTTCACGTTCTTTATATCAATGGAAATCTGGTAAAATTATCTACATGATTCCATGGTCAATTTTAAATTTTGGTTCAGTTTGGAGGGATAAAATCAAAAAATTCTTCTGGTATGCGCCCATGGACAGAACTGACGTTTCAACAACCAATTTTAATGCGAAATGGGTCGCATTCTTCTCCAGTATGGTCAAAAATGTTCAAGGCATGGGTTTTTAAGGACACTCCATGCTTTTTTTAATGCATTTTGGTCAGTGAGGAATGGCTCCCACGTGTTTTCATGTTTTCTCTCTCCTGGGCTCGACCCATGCACTGTAAAAGCCAGATTTGGCTCAATTTTTGAAAGGTTGAACACTTTTTTACACAACAAGCTTCTATTTTCACTCTTCAGCAAGTGATTTTTAGAAGTATCAGACCTTCCAGGGATTGTAACAGGCCTTTTTCTGTCCTCTTTGGTGTTGGAATGCAAGGATTTTGATGTTGAAAATCACAATGCAGGCTCTGTGAATGTTTTCAGTCCTTTGCATGTGTTGTTTGTTTCATTTCAAACCTTTGATTACAGCTTATCAACCTGTGCATGATGTTTTATGCTGCAATTTCTGATTTGTGTCTATTTTCATAAGTAAAAAGTATTCACCACTCCTTTGGTGCATCACCATCATTAGTTTAGTTTCAATTTTTGCATTTCTTATCCTTGTCTCCTTGCAAATCTAGGATAAAATTAGGATCTGAACCTCTGCAGTTGTGCAAATAATAGATCTAATCAGAGGAGTTTGAGGAACCAGCCTCTAATCTGGAGATTCCTCTCTCATCTTGCAAGTCCCACACTTGGAGAGAGGTTTCAATGTTGTGCAATCACACTGGATGCCCTAAACATCAACTTAGAACCTTGATTTGCATCCAGGGGTGCTACTGATTTGCAACAACAGTACCTAGGTGAACATGAGCTAAGGTCAATACCTACTCTAACATCTGCTAATAAGTAAATGAGCTTAGTGGGCTCTAAGCATTTTTTTACTATAAACAAAATAAAATATGACTTGAAAACTATGTATCTTATAGGAACTACATATTAAGGCTAGCGATCCAAAACTCTAAAGATAGTATTTATATTGATAAGAAGTAAAGATAGGATCCTAATGACTACTAAGTTATACCATTCAATTCAATAAGTTATGGTGTTCCACTCAATACGTACAAACACTTAACAGTCTCTATGAATTTTATCTCATAAAAATAGATGTGAATTATATGTTACAAACAGTAAGTCTTGTGAGTAGTACATAATAGATGACAACACAATAGCGATCCAAAGCTATATACGTATGATATTTATAATGACTGGTAGTAATGGTGGGATCCTAGTGATCGCTAAACTAGAGCATGATCTTTTATTTTTTCGTTGTTTTAAAATTATTAAATTGTTGAACCTAAATTCCACTATGCCCTTACTATTGAAAAGGAAAAAATGTTTAGCGTTCGTTAAGAATTTCTCTCCCACAATATCTAACGTGAATTATGTGTTTTAAACAATATACCTTATGGGAACTACATAAGGATTTATCCCTCATGTTCCTTAATCACTCTAATAAATAACATCATATATTACATAAAAAATAAAATATAAAAGAAAAACCCTAAGTCCAAGTGCAGATAAAGACATAGGGTTTTTCCTAGTTTTCCCTTTTAACAAGAGGCCACAAAGTTGTAGAGGATTTGCAGAAAGAGGCACATGGTTCAGAAGGGTTGAGGAAAAATGCCACCAAATTTACACACATCTCAGGTTGTCAAGGTGTTCATCCATGTGACTAGGAGGAGAAGTTGGAGCCTGGCCTCTTTGTTGGCACCTAAAATTGGTTGTTTGGGCCTTTCATATGAAGAAAATTGAGATAAGACATTGGAAAGGAGAGTGTAAGAGATTGGAAGGGTTTGAGGGTTACTGTGAAGATAACTTTACAAAATCATCAAGGCCAAATTTATAGTTGTTCCTAGTGTTGCTTCCTTGGTGATTAAATCCCTCAATGGAACTTGACATGTGATAAGTAAAAAGATGAAAACCATTAAACATATCATGGAAAGTCTCGTTAGACAATGTTATTGAAATTGCGAGGGTCATGATGCGTCGATCCATGGAAAAACATCTTGCAGAGATTTGTGAAGAAGATTCTTTGGGTACGTCTATTTCTATTGAGTGTAACTCTATCAACAACAAGGATCCCAAGGATGTACAATTACGAGATCGATGAAGGAGAGGTCGAGATTCCAGAGGATTGATCGGAAGGAGGTGAATTTTGTTTTGGGTATATTTTATTAAGTTTTAGTGTATTGAGTATTTGTTCTATTTTTAAGGTTTGATTGGGGAACAATGGCTTAAATATTTATGGGTATTTCATTGAATAAAAAGTAGCACTACCAAATTTATTTATAGTGGGTTTTGTTGCTTGTTTAATGTTTGTGTATTTTCTTTTTTAATGTACTCTATGTATTTATAGGACTCAATTTCCTTAATAAAAATGAGTTATTTTGGGAATGTTAGACTGTAAATATTAGATAGAAGCATTAAACCAAAATAAGAAGTACCGTTTACTAAGATAATTATTGGCTAAGGTTTGTAATAATTTATTTTTACTTTACAAGAAAAATCTCGTTTTGTATGAATTTTGGGCATGAGGCTTAACTCATTGACAAACATTCTCATCAGTGGTGGATGTAAAGGCTGCAACAAGGTTGGGGTTTGACAAAGTTAGAGAATGGCCCAAATATGTGATGGCTATGTTCGAGGGAAAGGGGGTTCTGTCTAGAAGTTTTTGAAGAGGAGTAAACCTGGATTATGTAGTTTTGAGGTTTAAGGCTGATGTAAGACCATCTACAGTTCCATTCTAGTGAGATTTCACTATAATCATATGAACTATAAACACAATATCGATGACGGGTTTTTAGTTTTGGAGAAAGTATGATGGGAGCCTAGCGACCGCTAAACTAGAGCATGATATTTTATTTTATCTCTGTTTTAAAATTATTAAACTTTTGAACCTAGCATCCACTATGCCCTTACTTTTGATAAGGAAAAAATGCTTAGCATTCGCTAAGCATTTTCTCCCACAAGATCCTATGTGAATTATGTGTTTCAAACAATATACCTTATGGAAACTTCGTAATGATTGATCCCTAATGTACCTTAATAACTCTAAGAAATAACAACATATATTAATTAAAAAAATAAAACAAAAGAGAACAACCCTAAGTCAAAGTACAGATAAAGATGTAGGGTTTTTCCTAGTCTTCCCTTTTAGAAAAAGGTCTCGAAGTTATAGAGGATTTGCAGAAGAGGCACAGTTCAAAGGGTTGAGGAAAAATTTCATAAAATTTTGACCCATCTCAGATTGTGGAGGTGTTTATCTATGTGACAGGAGGAGAAGTTGGAGCGGCCTCTTCATTGGCCCCTAAAATTGGTCCTTTAGGTCTTTCACCGAAGAAAATCAGAGAAGACATTACAAAGGAGACTACAAGAGATTGGAAGGGTTTGAGGGTTACCATGAAGCTCATTGTATAAAAATCATCAATCCAAAGTTATAGTTGTTCCCAATGTAGTTTCCTTAGTGATTAAATCCATGAAGGAACCTAAACATGATAGGAAAAAGATGAAAAACATTAAACATACCGGTAACGTCTCGTTGGACGACGTTATTGAAATTGTGAAGGTCATGAAGCGTCGATCCATGGAAAAACATCTTGCAGGAACTGTGAAGGATATTTTGGGTACGTGTGTTTCTATTGGGCGCACTGTGGATGGAAAGGATCCCAAGGATTTATAGTTTGAGATCGATGAAGGAGAGGTCGAGATTCCATAGGATTAATCAGAAGGAAATGATTTTTTTTGGGTATGTTCTATTGATTTTTAGTGTATTAGGTATTTATTTGTTTTTAAGGTTTGATTGGAGAATAATGGCTTAAATATTTATGGGTCTTTCATTGGATAAAAAGGAGCACAACAAATTTGGTTATAGTGGGTTTTGTTGCTTATTTAATGTTTGTGTATTATATTGTTTAATTTACTCTATATTTGTACGCCTAATTTCCTTAATAAAACTGAGTTATTTTGGTAATATTAAACTGTAAATATCATCTGGAAGCATTAAAAAAAGTAAGTAACATCTATTAATATATTTAATGGCTAAGGTTTGTAATAATTTATTTTCACTTTACAAGACAAACCTTGTTTCCTATGAATTTGGGGTGTGAGGCTTAACTCATTGACAAACATTATCATAAGTGGTGGTGCAAAGGTTGTAACAAGGTTGGGGTTTGGAAAGCTGGAGAATGGCTCAAATATGTGATGGCTATGTTAAGGGAAAGGGGGTTCTTCGGAAAGTTGATGCAGAGGAATCAACTTGGATTACGTAGTTTTGAGGTTTAAGGCTGATGTAAGAACATCTACAATTCCATTCCAGTGATATTTCACTACAATCAGATGAACTATAAACACAATATCGATGATGGATTTTAAGTTCCAGAGCATACATAATGGGATCCTAGCAATCACTAAACTAAAGCATGATCTTTTATTTTATTGTTGTTTTCAAATTATTAAATTGTTGAACCTAGCATCCACTATACCCATACTTTCGATAAGGAAAAAATTCTTAGTGCTCGCTAAGCATTTTCTCCCACAAGATCCGAAGTGAATTATGTGTTTCAAAAAATATACCTTATGGGAACTACGTAAGGCTTGATCCCTCATGTACCTTAATTACTCTAAGAAATAACAACATATATTACTTAAAAAAAGAAAACAAAAGAGACCAACCGTAAGTATAAGTAAAATTAAGACATAGGGTTTTTCCTAGTCTTCCCTTTTAACAAGAGGTTGTAGAGTCGTAGAGGATTTTTGAAAGAGGCACGATTTGAAGGGTTAACAAAAAATGCCTTTGAATTTGGACCCATATAAGGTTGTGGAGGTGTTCCTCCATATGATAGGAGGATAAGTTGGAACGGCCTCTTCATTGGCCCTTAAAATTGGTCCTATGGCTCTTTCACCGATAAAATTAGAGAATACATTGCAAAGGAATGCAAGAGATTGGAAGGGTTTGAGGGTTAGTGTAAAGCTCACTATAAAAATTCATTAGGCCAAAGTTACAGTTCTTCCCAGCGCAGCTACCTTGGTGATTAAAGCCCTGAAGGAACTTGAATGTGACAGGAAAAAGACAAAAAACATTAAATATATCGAGAATGTCTCATTGGATGATTTTATTGAAATTGTGAAGGTCATGATGTGTCGATCGATGGAAAAACATCTTGTGAGAATTGTGAAGTAGATTCTAGGTACGTGTGTTTCTATCGGGTGCACTATCCACGGCAAGGATCCTAAGGATTTACAATCAGATTTAAATGGAGAGGTTGAGATTCCAGAGGATTGATTGGAAGGAAGCGATTTTATTTTGGGTATTTTTATTGAGTTTTAGTGTATTAGGTATTTTTTGTTTTTAAGGTTTTATTGGGGAACAATGGCTTAAATATTTATGGGTCTAGCATTGAATAAAAAGGAGCATGCAAAATTTGGTTATAAAGGGTTTCATTTCTTATTTAATGTTTGCGTATTTTCTTTTTTAATGTATTCTATATTTTTAGGCCTAATTTCCTTAATAAAACTGAGTTATTTTGGTAATGTTAAACTGTAAATATCATCTGGAAGCATTAAACCAAAATAAGAAGTAATATTTATTAATATATTTATTGGCTAAGGTTTGTAATAATTTAGTTTCACTTTACAAGACAAAGACAAAACTTGATTCCTATGAATTTGGGGCATAAGGCTTAACTCATTGACAAACATTCTCATAAGTGGAGGTGCAAAGGCTGCAACAAGGTTGGGGTTTGGCAAGTTGGAATATGGCCTGAATCTGTGATGGCTATGTTGAGGAAAAGGGGGGTCTTATTGTAAGTTGATACATAGGAGTCAACTTGGATTACATATTTTTGAAGTTTAAGGCTAATGTAAGACCATCTACAATTCCATTCCAGTGAGATTTAACTAAAATTAGATGAACTATAAACACAAAATCGATGAATATTTTTCAGGACTAGAGAAATCATGATGGCATCCTAGCGACCACTAAACTATTGCATGATCATTTATTTTATCGTTGTTTTTAAATGATGAAACTGTTGAACCTATCGTCCACTATGCCCTTACTTTCGATAAGAAAAAAATGATTAGCATTCGCTAAACACTTTCTCTGATAAGATCCAAAGTGAATTATGTGTTTCAAACAATATACCTTATGGGAAATACATAAGGCTTGATCACTCTATCTGGTATGCAATGCATCTATTGTCTCCACCAGGTATATTCCAGCCAACATGATATAATTATAATCAATGAAAAACACTAGCAATAAAAATTTGTACAGATAGTGTTTATAATGACCGTAATGGTAGGAGTCCTCACGGTCACTTAGCTAGGTCACGATTTATTATTTTATCACAATATTCAATAAAAGAAACTATTGAAAGTAACATTTAACGTGTCGTTTCTTTTGATAAGTAATGAAACTAAGTGTTAGGTAAAAAAAATCTGGTACAAAATGTTGTGAAGACAATCATCCTTATGTTTAGGAAAAGTGTAATCCTTCCCGTTTGTTTTTGATAGCTTGTTGTGGAATTTCCCACCAAGCGCTATGCTTAAAATATCGTACTTAGAGTAGTTATAGACATTTAGACATAATGAATAAAGTATGTCTGATATACATATATTTCACATTATCTTATATAAAAAAAATGATGATCTATCACTAACTCTGTTAATGTGATTTGTTACTCAAACACTCTCCTCAAAATACCAAACATTAGATATTCTGACTTCTATCCTTTAAACATGTTCATTAGTCGTCTTACATGCATCAAATCCTCACTACTACAGTATGACCGATATATACATAAATCACATAGTCTTGTAAAAAAACTCCCAACCTACTACAAAAGCTCTTCGAAATACCCAATATTACATCTTAATGTCCTCTACGGTTTATCATTAAAAAGGTGTAAATGGCTTAAAAATTGTTTTAGGATGTTCTTTTATATGTTGACTAGAAGTCTATCTGCCACTAAAGTGTGTATTTTTTAACATTCCTATCATGCCATCTATATAATGTTATGGTTTGTCCGACTCATATGTAATACTTTCAAAAGGTGCAAATGGTTTCATATCTTTCAATACATCATAATTCAATTTCAGACTTTTAGAAAAAAATTGTTATTATTGATTTGATCCTCAAAATATGAATTATTGTAACCAGTTGAATGATATGTAATATTTCCTATCAAATCGTAGCGGTCTCTAACCATTAATTTAATTACTCTATTATGACACATGGTAAAGAACTCTAGAATTTGGTGTCTACTAGGGTATTATTTAAATTCCTTAACATAAAATGTGAGAAAAACACTTTAAATTTTGGAAATGACCTAATTATTAATGTATTTTACTCTAAATATAGGTAAAATATCTTCCATTGTCCGCGCTCCATTCACGAACAATTCCATTCATCACAAGCGGTATTTTTTGGAAGAAAAGAGATGAGGAATGGTTTTTGGAAATTAATTCCTATGAAAACTACCACATCGACCTATGGTTGTTTTTTGGTATGGATGAAAATCAAGAGGAAATTGGTATTGTTCTATCATCAGAATTTATCTGATTTTGGTACACTGCATGTCCAAGTGGAACGATTTGACTTTGAAAACAATAAGTACATCTTATTCTGGATATGGATTTAGGATGTTTCTTTGTTCATTAAATGGGAAATGCATGCCTCCATAAACACTAGACCATATTCATATTCAAAATATGGTTGGAATTTTGGGATTCTAACAAAAATGGTTGTTCAAATGTAGAAGTCATTCAAAATGGTATATTTACAGTATTCATAAAATTGTATAGAAATGAGAAAACATATTTTGTTTTTCATTTATTGCTTATAAAAGGTTTTCTTTCACCTCCAAAACATGTCAAGTTGTTTACTATGTTGAGGTGAACATATTTGACTAAATTGGAGATAAACCCATCTAAATCAAAATTGCATGGGTTGAAAAGGAATACTAAATCAACCGGGGCTTTTAAGGCTAGTGTAATAGCAGAGACATTTGATTCTTACTGCCGGAGAATAAAAGTAGACAACAAAATGAGAGCAAAAGTTCTACATTATTTGAGAAATAAGCATTCGTATAATATTGTATTGACAACCTACAGTGAATCCAATGTAATTGAAAATGTTAAATTGCATCAATCACACTACCACCAGTTGTTTGTACTGTTGGGTGAAGAGAGCAATGGAAAAAGAAATTTTGATTCCCATATTGGGGAAAAAATGGAAAAACGGAAAAAATATCATGAGGTGGAAGAAGTTCTTCCCGTCGCAGCTCAGACAATATTAGACAACTATGTGATGTCACTGGAAGGAAATATACCAACAAGGGTGAAATTCACAGACAATTTTTCTTATAAATGTGCATATCCATTCCATCTTCCATTGAATTTATAGCTATTCGTTTGACTAATCCTTTCAATGTTGAATGTGTGATCGCTGATTTTTACAATTTGGCCAGTGATATTTCTTCATATGTCATAATGGAGCTTCTAACTGTTATTAGAACCAGTGTGCTAGATTGTATTATTATTGTTCTAATACCAACTAGTTATTCAAAAATGTTAAGCGACACAGTACAAAGATACATGGAAAAGGTTAAAGACATTGGAGTATCAATTATGAATGGATGCTATAGACTCTACAATAGCAATGGGATATTCAAAATTTTGTGTCTTATGTACACAATATCTTGTGTGCACAACCTCGATAATAGTAATGATTATAAAGAAGAGATCACTATGGATTGGATGAAGAAACAGCCACAAAAATTGGTAACTGTAAGTGAAATTGGCCTACAAGGAAACATCCATCCTTTTCTTTGTGAAATATCATATCAGTTTTGGGATGAGATGTTCACTCGATGTTGTTCCATAAATTCTCTAGTACTAGTGATTTACGGTGTTAGTGTCACACTCCATGGATTGGTGGATTCCAAACTATTTACCTTTTTTATTGTTAAGACACATAGTCAATATTTTATGAAACATTACTATTCTCATATGAAGAAAGGTTCATCTCCAGAAACAATTTTAACAAGTGATTTTGTTTAATAGATTTTAACCTAAATATGCTACTTATACAATTATTGTTTATGCAGACAACCACAAAGTTATAAAGTTTTATGTACAACCATTTCACCATGACGCTACACAACCAATTCAACATGGTGATTTACTTTTAATCATTTTATAAATATGTTTAATGATCTATATCTTCAATTGATATGGTTTTCAATTTTTTTAACAAAGTTATGTTTTTTATAGTTCAGATGACAGATGTGGAGGACGTGGACACAATGACCACAAATACGCCATCAAATCCATGTATGTTAATCATGTGAATTTACAAACAACACCACTAATAATCCCCACAAATTTATAAGACAATAAATGATTATGCAAACAACCAATAAGGCCCACAAATTTATAGGAAATGATATGATATCCATGTGTATTTTACAACAAAATTATTTATAAGGCCCACAAATTTATATGAAATGATAACTAACAAACATTAGTTTATATGCTTGGCTTACAAGACAAAAGTTAAGGAAATCAATTTGTAAGATACGATAAAAATTTATAATGAACTATATAGATATTAATAGATTCTATGCATCCACGTTCAATATAGAACTGGTTTGGGTCATCAAGATCTCGTTGATTTAAGCATAAAATGTTTCATTTGTAAGCATATTGATAATTAATAAATTAAAATTGTTTTGGAAACATATATAGAAAAAAACTTATGGCTTGACTCTATGTAAAGCATCACATGGTTAAATACACCAAATGGTTTGACTAAAAACATCCCGCCATTTCCGTACCAGACTTCATCAATATCTCACTTCATTTAGGCGCCCCACGGGCCCCAGCTACATGGCATAACTGTCTAGGATTCAAACACGGGTGTTTCATACCAAATGTAACGAACCGTTACACCAAAACCTCGAGGCATAGTGAAATCCACACATACATTGAATGCTTCCGTAAGCCTGACTTGGGCTTTTGCGCCCACACTCATACGTATGAGCATCATAAACAGCTAACGGCATAACTAACCGACGGGATAAACACGGGTGGTTTCTTTGATACCAAATGTAACGAACCATTACACCAAAACCTCGAGGCATTATGTAAATGAGGATCATAACACTTGGCTAGCCTCATTAAAGCTTTTCCAGCTAAGGGTAGTTTGGCCAACGATTGTATAGCTTAGTGGTCACAAATCCTCATGAATAGTTTATGACTATTCTCCGCCAAAGGGTGGTTTGACAAATATAAGTGTAGCTTAACGACCACTAAATTTGAATTATAATACAGAGAATAATTGATATTGTACTTACCATATCACAATAGAAACCACTATGTTTATCCATTTAAGTTTTCCAAAGCATGAAATCGATTATGAATTGATTAATGTTTATTTCAAATACATTATTCTTGCATTTTCAATAGGAATAAATAGATTATGAATTGATGATTGTTTATTTGAAATAGATCTTGCATTAACAGATCTAGTAGCATGTACAGGCAGTGTAATCCAAACCATTAATCTCAATCGGTAACTGTTAGTCATAAGATAAAATTTTGTTTATTTCAATTGGTTGTAATTGATATGCGGCCAATGAAAATAAAATTTGTTTACTTCCATGCAGGTAGAGATAAGATTTATTTACTCATTTTGGATATGGAGGACCTATGTTATATGGGATAAACAAAACATACAATAGGAAGATTTCATTCAAGTTCGGTATGAAAGTTGTCAACCTTAGAGGTGGCCTATCAGAATTTATAAAATTACTATCACCATACTTTTAACTGGGATTCTGGTCTGACACTCTCATTTCTGTTGATGTTAAAAAGATATCAATGGGCTTCAATAAAAAAATATCGACCGTATTGAATCCAAGACTCACTTGGGGAAAGGAACATAGCAATATAGTCGAAGGAATAACAATAATATACCAACAAAAGGTTTGGAGTATAAATGATTTTTCATACAGTTTGAAAAACACTTTATGTATTACATTAGGTGCAAAGGGAAACCCTCCTGAAAATTTTATGGTGGGTTTGAAAAGTAGACGCATAGATTGTACAAAATATAAATGGTTGATGAGCATATTTGTACAAAATAATATCACAAATAGTGTCTCAAGAATTGAATGTGATAGAGGGCATCAAATACTTGGAGCAAGAAAAATATAAATAACTATTTATCTTGTCATAATGTTGTTATGATTGTACTTCTTAACATCTCCAATAATATATACATTCATATGTTATAATGAAATGTATTGCGTAACTCTATTCTATTATGTTAAGATTATAGAAATATAAGCTGGGAGGATTTATATTTTCACTAATTATAATATGACACTATGATTGAATAACTTATGTGGTGAATTATCGGAAAAAATTTCCCTCGAAAATTTGTAAATTATTTTTATTTTACATTATTCATAAAATAAATATAAAATTATACTATATATGCCTAATTGTTATTTAATATAATTAATATATATAATCTATAAAAAATTTAAGGTCATATCTAAAATATGCAAGTCATATGTGATGGTTATTTCAAATATTTGCAACTATTTTATAGATAAAAAGGATTTAAAAACATCTAAACAAACATCAAATTTAACACCATGTTGTGGCCTTTATTGCAATCATTGAAGGACAATAGAAGATGCTCGGGATTATATTTGATCAAAAATTAAATTTGAGGGAACTTATTTTTTATAGCTTCACTAAGACAAAGCATAAATAATGCTTAGCAACCACTATCCCGTTTAAAACATAACCATTTTATGTATATAACATAACATAACTAATGGCCAACAGTCGCTAGCCCTTATAAAATAGAAACATGTTCTATACATAACATAGCATAAATAATGGCTAGTGGCTGCTAGCCCTAATAATAGATTCCAATATTTGATTTTCTAGATTCCAATATATGGTACTTTGGAGTACATATAATTCCAATATAGCTGATTTTGAATTCCAATATATGCAATGTTGGAATCCAATATGTGCGATTTTGGAATCCGATATGTGCGATTTAGGAATCCAATATGTGCAATTTTGGAGTGCAGATAATTCCAATATTTGACATTTTGGAATCCGAAAATAGTAATATTGGATTCCAATATTGAGTATATTTTTGAGCTGTTGGGACTGGAATAAGTCCCAATTTAGTGAAATAAGCATTATGTTTACATCATTAATATTCAAAGAATGTATGGAACACAGTTGTTCAATTGACTAATACCATCACTTCATTTTTGGTTTGAACAGAATGAATATATCTCATACAAGTTATGTGAAATACCATTTCAATTGTAGAGGATATCATGATATTTATTTTTGGAAAATAAGATGTTAGCCCATGATTATGAGTAGACAAATGTTGCCAGATTCACATGAATGGATGTAATATGGTTATGTCATTACTTTTGGTAAATTGTGCATCTAGTGATGGAGTAACGTAATTGGAGGACACACGTAAGATTCATCTAGAATTTTTCAAGTGGTGTTTGCATATTAGTAGGAGGTGAGAAACCTATTTTGGATCATTATATGGGTTCATATCAGACCAAGTAGAAAGTATCATTTTGCAGATAAAAATAAGTGCATTGGAGACTATATTGTACACATTTTCTTAGTTAAATAATATGTATATTCTGAATTAAGAGAAATGAGGATTATTGGTTTGAGGAATGTTAAATTAAGCATTGGATAATGTTGTACTACAATCATTCATGAGCTAATGTAACGATGTTTTTGGCACGAAGGTCGTTCCTAATTAAAGGAGTGACATATATATGGAGTTTATACCCATTTCATTTATTTTAAAAGATCAACCCTAAATAACATATTCCCCCATTGTTATATGAGGTAGATATTGTACATCAAGATTCTTTATCATTTGATTTGTGGTTTTAACAACGATGATCTACATTTTGAATATCATATTATTTTTCAATGAGAATAGAGGTATCATATGAATTGACTAGTTCCTGATGAACCAAGGCTGCACTACATACCCTATAGGATAATGATTTTTTCGTCAACCATTATATTTTAATTATCAAATGAGTATATTAATTTATGTGATTCCATAATACATGCGTAGGTTACACAATAATACGAATGATTATATATTATAAGCATTGCGTTGTTGAACTTTAATTGAATAAATAGCGGTGTCAATTATTACAAACTAATTTTGATGCATGATTATGAGTTTAAGTACCTTATTTCCATTACTAGTTGATTCCTAAATGGATAACTATTGCAGTAGATGTAGGCTAATAATTATATTCACATTGACAATAGCTATAGAATAAGTCAATCAGATGTACTAGTTTGAACGACAATACTAGATCACCTGATTGTCATTGATAACAACACTATTGTGTATTTAACTTATGAGACTTGATAGGATGTCAATTGTATAGTAATTGTAAGTATTGGATGAGATATCAAATGGAGATAGTGATGGAATTGTAACCTAAATTCCAACAAGATGATAGAACACATTGTATATTTCAATAAAAGAGATACTTCTGGGGGTAAATGTTAGTATGTCCATAAGTTACTATGGTTCATATCAGAGAAAAATGGAATAATGTGACTGGTAGGCATCAATAATATAGATGTGCACTAATATTAACAAAATAACTGTTGTGGTCAAAGAATCATAGGCTCTATGACCCTTATCGGTTGAGATGATCCTGGATCATATACCAGCTTAGGATGCAGCTATCGACTAGTGTATGAGTGCTTAATCGATTGTAATTATCAATTATTAGTAATTGTATTAAATTTTTAGGATCCACGTTACTTGGTTGACACACAATTAGTACACTACACTCACACATTGAGAGGTGATTCACACACATTTATCTTCACATCACAACAAAATTAGTAACTTTTTAAGGAAAAACATTGCGTCTTGTTTGAAATAATCGTGTACATAATTTTATGTGGTGGTGTATATTAGTGCATTTGATTGATTTATATCTTGATATTAAGCTATGGATAATACATTTAACAGCGTTGCCAAGTAGATGTAGCGCAGCTGGATTGACTGTATGATTACCATTGATCATTGTATAGTCACTATCATGTTGAAATTTGGATGGATAGTGATCTTTGCTATATAATGGTGACATAAGAATTTTCACTTAGTTCTCAAACCACTAGTTATAAAAAATATTTAAGTATCAAATTCACCATTGAAGTATGAAATCATGTACTAGTTATAGTGACCAATTCTATGATCAGGAAGGTAATCTTCATATGACCTACTTTTCATAGCAAGGTCACTATTTTATACTTATTTAATATTGGTGACACTTGATAAAATGATTATAATGTTATCAAATTGTTTGCACATTCCTTGTTGGATTAATTATTACATGCTAAAATTCCATTTGATAGGATCACTCTAATTTTGGTAAATATCTAAGGTATTTTTATACGAACATTTAAGCTTATTACTTATTTGATATAGGAATTTCTTATCAACCGATTGATGACTCGACATTTAAATTTCAGAGTTGAACTATATTATCAAACAGATTTCTTCTCTTAATGGGTCCTTACAATCCTATCATTAAACATTTTAATCTATTTAGTAATCACAATCAAGAACTTACAAGAATGGTTAGATAAAAATATAAGATACATGATTGCAAGTTAACATTGTATAAAGCTTAACGGTTTTTTCATAGGAGGACCCAACTTGGCCATGTAATACTTAGGTTATTCTAGTAATATTCATATGATCGCATATTTCTCCTGTGAACATAAGTAACCTTGCTGAGTTGAATTGAAATTAGATATTTGATGTATCAACATAAACATCCAAATAGATATGGGATCCTAATGTTGTAATACCATTATGCAAGTAACCATTGTGAAAAAATATGTAGAGAGTAAATTTCACTAAATTCATGAGTAACATACATATTCGGACATAAACATAATCATGTATGTCACCCAAAGTAGGACATAGAAGATGGATTTAGAAAATTGGGCTGAAATGAAAATGTATTTATGAGATAAAATACTTCTCTGAAGAAACTAGATGGTAATGGTGGTGCACTATTCTAGCTCTCCAATGCAGTGTATCCTTATGGTCTTTAGTGTCGAAAGGTAGATATTTGACCCGTAAAGATACATTTCTTATGGCATTTGTTTTCAATAAAATAAATAGCTAAAACATTTTTTACCAGTTTACTATTGAGAATCAAAATATGTCACTAAGTTCCAAGACTTTAGACTCAAGGGAACTAATTGACTTGTGATACTTTCTTAGTTGGGTAAAACTTTTCCTACCAGAATCTATATAAGTAGTGTTTTGCGAATATTCAGAAATAACATTTGTATAATTTTTGGATATGAAGTTTCATAATGGATACCAATCACCATCAATCATTGGGGTTTGATGGCCATGGTCCTTCTAATAGTAATTATCTATAAGGTTTGTAAAGGAAATAAGCTTAAGAGCAAAACCTGACTGCTCTCCAACACTCTTCCTCATAGTGGCATGATCAAATGAAAGAAGAGATATTCCCACCTTTTCCATTTTCACTAGGATTTAAAGTGTCCTTAAGGTTGGCATAGTAATCTTGAAAAGGTAAGAATAACACAATAGAAAAACATGTTATGAAATATAAAGAAACAACTTGGACATTTAGGTTGTAGCCATCATGATTGACAAGTTTGAAATGGAAAATAGGTTTCATTGGGTGCTTTCATCTATGGTTCACCATTACGGATAGTATGAGCATTGTACCACTTGAAGGAAGTATGAGGTAACTCAATCCCTGTAGACACAAAATGAATATCAGTCTTGGCCTGGAAAATTACCTGGATCCTAAAGAGATACATTAGACACATTAATATCGAAGTCGCAAGGTAAGACTATTATAAGGACTACAATGGTTTCAATAACTTAATTTGAGACTAAGAGCATCTGACATGCTTTCATGTTCTGATTTCTATTAGCTGGCATCACTAGACTCTACAATTTATTTGGTATTATTATTTCTTAGAAGGATCTGTAAAGAGATCACAAGAGGACTGTAATGTTTCCATTCAGTGAGTCAAGATAAGTTTGATGCAACAGTGATAACTGTCTTGGCTTTACATTCACAGAAATTAGACTCTTTTATATGAAGGTCATATATCATTCATTATGATGTCGATAATATCACATGTTTTAATTTACATCATCATCTCAAACAAGGCAATCAATATAATTTATACATTTTATCGTTTTGAAAATCCAATTTCCAATGCATTAAGATAAGGATAATACATAATAAATCAATTTAATTGCATATCAAGGCATAAAAAACATGTGAAATATCCATTTCAGAAGTCCAAGTTAGGATCAAGGGTTTCATCATTACTTGTATCATAAAAGGATAAGAAGAGAGAGTTCCATTTTATTGCATAAAGATTCTAGATATTTTAGCTAGTAAGGTACCACCTTAGCTTTGAGGGATGCATATCCGTGTGATTACAAGAAATATCAGAGGGAACATGTCTTTCAATAATAGGATATTACAATCCTCTATCATGTGAGTCCTGAATATTACATTGTTAGTGCAAACTTGGAATTGAACTAATGATCTAAGGCACCATGGAGGATGATCATTGGGGTTAGTATAAGCTTCACATAGTTGCATTGTTTAAATGGATAATTAGATGCAAGTGTTGGGTCTTGTACATGGGGAGCACTTGATGATCTTAGTCAAGTTAGAAATGTATGGCATCGTTAAATTTTGACTATGCATCAATTACAATTGTTTTGGTATCTCAAATAACATTCATCAATATCTCAGGGCTGATACAGCATCATGAATCACAAGGTTAGGATTACTTATTAGATCCATTTTATCAAATTTACCCTTTATAATTCATTTATCATTCATCACGGGGAGGGGGATTCCAGCATTAATCCTCTTATGTCACTCGAGAATCTGGATAAATGGATATCACCTTACTAAGGGTATTGATCTTCCCTCACTAATTTAGTCTGTGCCTTCAACCAGGGTGAGATGACAAGTTTTGTATTCCTGTAATCTATCTGAAGGACCTATCCTAGAGATCCTTACATCTATGCACAATTTTCATGAAAACCTTGACCCCTAATCATGATCAATACAACATAATCTAACTCTAATCCTAATCTCATGCTCCACTCTAAATCTAGAGGCTTCTATTTATATTGAATTTTTAATTCAATGGTAGCTTCTTACCTTCATGAATTTTAAATTCAAATTCTAGAGTCTTCCACTCTATAATCTTTTAATCCTCATATGCATTCTCCACCATTGATCAAAATCAAACTTGGCTTCATCCTAGCCATCGAATCCTCCACCCTTCAACTATAAATTGAGCTCTCCTCCTCCATGAGAGTGAGTTGAAAGAAGAGATAGAATCTATAAAAATATTTACCCATTTGTTTCACCAATCATCCATTTTCATCTTAAATCACTCAATCAATCCATTTCTTTAATCCAATCTATCATCATCTTCATCAGAGCAATCTAAAGGCAATAAAGGAGAGGTGTTTCTCGCATGTCTCCACCAACATTTGAAGAAAAAATAAATAAAGCAAGAGAAAATATAACACATAAAAGGAGGATCTTTACAACTCATAGGTAATTCCAGGTATTGAATTCTCTCCTTCTTTCCATCCATTTCTCTATTAAAGGTATTTTTTGGGAAGGTTAGATTAGGGAAACAAATTTACTTGTTTTATCACATTATACACACTAAAAATTTTAACATATACATTTTAGTGACCAATATGGGGCTTACCCCCACTTTTAATCAATTTACATATTATTTGATCACTTGGACATGCTATCAAAATTTCAAGAACTATCATTTCTGTTTACCCCTTCAAATTTGCAAATTTCCAGTTTAGTTTCTATTTCCAGCACAAAACAATGCCTTTGCTCTATGTATTGGTGCCTATACAACACAGAATGGCACCTTTTCCATAAAGTGTCTCCTATTTAGTGTTTTAATACATATGCACAAACTTTGACACCTTTATTGAGACTTCATAGCCTTTGTTCTAGCACTAAAACTCTATTTTTGCCTTCTTCTTTTTTTTTAAACCTTTTTAGCCTTTTTCATACTTCAGCACCTATGTTTCACAAAATGGCACATTTTCCCCAAAATGACACCTATGCCCTACTTTTTGTCTTTGCATATACTTCAACGCCTTTATTCTAGCACAAAACCTTGTTTGCTTCTTGTTTTGACCCTATTTTAGTCTTTTGTCATATATTGGCATCTATGCTGTACAAAATGGCACCTATGCCCTAAAGTGCCACCTTTTTTGTATTTTGGAGCCTTTTCCATACGTTAGTGCCTATGCCATGTCAATCAAAACTTTTGTAGAATCATAGTTTTTGTTCACAACTAAAATTCTAACCCTATTTTCAAGTGTTCTTGGTGGTTTTTGTAGGTCTAACATTATTTTTTATAGGTTTATTATAGAAATAAGGGGAGATTCCATCCATTTTTATATTTATATAACGTTTTTGTGATTTTAAGATTGAAAACTACTAATCCTTTTTTTTTCACGGCCTCCTCTTGAAGAACCCATCCATAATTTTCAATCGTTTTATCTTGCATTCATTTTCTTACATTTATCATCATTTTTGTGTGCTTTTCTTTATTGTTTGTTTATCTTGAAGGGAAAATCATGTATTCTCTCCTCTCGCTTCCTAGGAAGATATTGAGGATAAAAAGTGGCTAACCTTCCCATTTCTCTTTTATAGGGGAAACATGACATGGAAGTGATATTCACGCACTTGTCATAGTCGTAGGGGTCTCATGACCGTGGACTTCATTTCCATGCACATAGACACACCCCATGTTCCAGCAGGGTATACAAAGTTTTAGACAACTATCATTATTTTCTAAACACTTGCTTGATTTAAGAGAAGCATGAAGTGAGGAGCTTCCACGTACCAATACCCAAGCCTAAGATAACATGCTTGCAAAATGGAATTAGGCCCCATGTACCACAAGATATATCGGGGACTCCCCTAGTGAGCCTGTACATCCTAGGTTAGGAAAAAATTTTGGCCTCATATCAAGATATATTGTAAGGAGGACACACTCCTTAAGATCACTTGGTTTGTGATATTGAAAGTGGGATATAGCTTGGTTGCAATCCCACTTGACTAGCTAGGGTGTGTGTTGCATGTTTTTTGTTTGCTTGTGAACACCCTTAACCATCATAATCACATTAAAATTTTAATCAATCAAACATCATGATAATTAACCATCCTTAATCACACAATCCCAATCAAAATTCCATCACCATCCTTGATCAAAAATCCTAATCCAAATCTAATCACCCACACATCCTGTCAAACCATGGAATTCAATCCTTAATCCCTATCCTCTCCAAACCAACTCCAAACCCCTAACTCTTTTATAAATCCGTCAACTAAGCTATCCCATCATCCCCCACCCATAAAATTCAATCATCTCACTTTAATCATGAAATTCCACACACCATCAAGCATCTTAAAAAATAAATATCAAATCTTACATCCTACCTCAATCAATCATCTCCTCACCATCCAAATCAACCATCCCATGTTGATCCTAATATCCTACAAACTATCCAACAACTTAATCAACAAATATATGATCTTAAGTCACACATCAACCAATCACCTCCTAAAGCATCATATACCAGCCAACCCGATCCACAATTTTACCTTCCTAAAATCCCTACCCCTCACCCCTTTGACTTCCTCTTTAAGGAACCTGAATCATCTCAATCCATACCCAGACCTAAGCAACATAAACAACTATCCCCACAATCCAATTACATCAAATTTGACTACCTCACTAACTTTGACCTAGAATAAGAGGACAACCTTTATGTCCTTACTAATTTAGACACCCATCTCAAGCCCACATAACCATCCTAAACCCCAACCTCAAAATCCACCATCAATCATCATGACCTACACCTTCCTCCCATTAAAACCCATGTGTTTAATCCATCACCATCTAAAATATCAACTCCTGAATCCAATCATCATAAAACCTATAATCTAGTCCCATTCACATATCCACAACAATCCCAACAAATTAACCCAAAATTACTATCACCCACATCTCATCTTAGTCATCCATCCTCATCATCTTCATCATCCCAATATAATCCTATTGACTATCTCCTAGATAGTCTCACAACCCCTAATCCACCATCAAATTAATCCTCTAAAACTATTTCACCTGAGCCCAATCCTATCAAAACTATCTCATCTAATGTGACTCCTAAATCACCCTCATCCCCTTCTACCCATAATCCTAAACCATCTAATATGGTTCCTACACCACCCTCATCCTCTTTATACACACCTAATCCTATCTTACCCCCTTCATCACCTAAACCTAACACTATCCTATCCTCTAATCATATTTCAAATCCAGCATCCCCTAATCCTAAAACATCTAACATGACTCCTAAATCACCAACTCCTAAACATAGCAAATCCAATATCAATCCTACCCAATCTAATGAGGCTCATGTGCCACCTTTATCTACTTCACCCCGTAAATCGACCAAATCAAATGTGGTTCATACATCACACCCATCTCCCAAATATCCTTCATCTTCAACATCACCCAAATTTAATGTGACCCCCATAGCATGCCCATCTCCTTCATCTACATATTGATTAAGCTAAGTGTGGATTTTATGCCTAATCTGATGCTATTATAGCAATAAAGTACAGAAATGATACTCAAACAAACTAAGCAATGAATTGTGAAACCTTAGTTGCAAAGAGGAGGAGAAGGTACTTAGTTGATTCATAATTATTTTTGAACTATACCAAAGTGTTGACCAGGTGAACAGAATGGCAAGAGCATCGTACAAAGGCCCAAAAATATATAGATTTGGAGATATTGGTAGGAATGAGGCACTTGGAGAGGGATAGGGCTCCCGTTGGCATCCTAGGCTTGTTTTTGGGTGTCTGGGTCTGCAGAAAAGATCAAAAAACCTCCTCTGAGGTGCCGTAAGGTGTTCTTCTTTGGTCACTCCAAGGTCACACCAAGATCCCCAAGGTCTTTGTAAACCTGCAATGAAATATGAACCTACCAAACCCTCAAATAAACATCAAATCCTAAAAAAGAAAGATGCAAAATGAGGGATCAAATTGTCCTCATCTGTCACAATGGTGAACTTACGACTAAGCGCTACACTACATCTCAGACCTAATGTAGTTCTATGTGTGTGTGGAATCATGTCCTAGGTGGCTCTTGTGCATTTTGCACTTGAAAGTGAGTAAATAGCTATATGTAAATAAATATAATATCTGTGTGCCTGGAATAAAATGAATTTCCCTCCTATTAAGTGTATGTAAAATAATCATCCTTTACATCCCTTGTGATGGTGTTAGATGGATGCAATGGAGATCTTAGATGCCTTGATCAATACAACCTTAGTTGGTGATAGCTAATGCTTAGTGCTTGGTCCTTATCTATGCAATACATTGTTTTAGGAGTGAAAACTTCCCTTTAAGCATAACAAGTATGACCTAGATGAGTGTGGAGTCATGGTAAAGAGTGGAAAGTTCTTTTTATCAAGGAAATTTTGATATTCCTAAATGATGTAAATTTTTTATGAGTAACATATGGTATACATGAAGAGGTCCCAATGTAATACTTTTGGCACCTGCAATACACCATCATCTTCCCTTATCTGTTATGAGCACTAAGATTCACTCTTTATTTCACAGACTCTTGCTCTTTATGAGACACCAAGGTATCTTTTAGGCTCCCATGACCTTTTAAGGCCATTTTCATAAATTCCAGGCCTCTGAAATCCACTTCTCTTCTCTCTAAGACTTTGAGGATTCCTGTTATGACCTAAATAAGCTTGATAACAATTACTAGCAACATGACCAACTCTGGTACAATTATAGCATACCACTGAATTTTTTATTTTGAGGACTTCATCTTTCTTTTGTGATCCATACAAACAATATCTTATAATGTGACATTGTTTATTTAACTTATAGCATACTATCTTCTTGGAAAACTCATTTCTATTTCCTTTCCATGGTCAAGAATCTCTAGAATCAGATATCTTGACAAATATCTTCTTACTTTTTCTAGCCTCAAACACTCCTATATGCCATCCACAAACCTCAAATTTGTGACCATATTCACAACATGAATTGCATTCACCATTAAATAATCCTACTCTCTTATTGGAAGAATTTTTGTTTCATTCTTTACCTCTATTACCAAAAACATGACATATGAAACAATAGCCATTGAATGATTTTTCATACCTTAAAGAATTAGGCTGCCTAATAGGTTTGATATTCTAATTTTATTTAGAGTGATTCACCTTCATTTATTCCTTGGTAGCTGCTTCACCATATTCCTTACTTGGAACTTTGTCTTCTTGCTTCAATTACTTGTCCTTGAGATCCTCATTAAATCCCAAACTAGCCTTATCACTTGTTGATATTTGATGGCTAAGATATTATCTAGGTCACTAGCACTTTTCTCAAACATTTTCAATTTGTTTGAAACTAGATCAAGTCTTGAATGTATATATTTCACACAATCTTCATATTTTATGCATTCATCATCCTTTGACTTGATGTTATCATTGAGTAAAACAACTTTTGATTTTAGCTGAGTACATTCTTCATCTTTTACCTTTAGAGTTTCTGACAACTCCTCCATTTAGGAATCTAAAATATGAATAGTATGACTATGTTCATGAAAATCTTCCTTGGATTCAAGGATGGCTGCAACTTTCTCTAATTTTCCATCAAGATGCCTTGTGATCTCATCATGTGTTCTTTACTCTCATTCTTCAACTTGGCTTTAAGGAGCTTAATTTGATCTTCATGATTCCTTTTCATTTCATCAGTCTGTTGTGTGAGATTTTCATTCTCATCTCTTGCAATATTAAGTTCCCTTTTCAATATTACCCAAGTTCACTCTTCACAATATGATTTTGAATCATTAAACCCTTTTCCAGATTCGGAAGTTACTACTCCTAGGGGAGAGTAAATTTTAGGAATATTTTCTAAAGAATTATTAACTTCACTTAAATTAGAACAATATTTATCATTGGAGCTCTTTCATTTATGATAATTCTTCATCTTACCACCCATTTTGTGCTTCAAAAAATCTCCCACAAGCTACCAAGCTTCTATAGAAGGGCCTAATCTAATACCAATTGTTAGAAGCACACTGGATTGAGGGGGGGGGGGTGAATCAATCCATATAAAATTTCAAATTAAACTTTCAGATCTAAAACTTAAAATACCATAAACATTCAATCACAATAACCACTTAATCAACTTTAAGAATATGCACACCATAAACCATCATCAACACATATAACCATGAAAGAAAGAGAACACCATAAGAACACAAGATATAAATGGGAAACCATTAAGGGGAAGAAAACGCACTAAAATATTATCTTATATTGATATGTTTCCAAATTTAGTGAGGCACCAACCCCAGAACACCAACTCCTAGTTGAGTAGAACGCCAACCCTACAAGGAACACTAACCCCTAATTTAGTGAAGAACCCACTCCACAAGGAGGCTACAACCCCCTAAGGATGACCAAGCACCAAATCATCCACCTGAATATGTTTTTGATCTCTAAAACATTTTTTACCTAAATTGATGGAGGTCACTAATTTAGCTCACAAACCCTAGCTCATAACCTAGGGCATCAAATTTTCTCTTTTTCCTTCTTTCTATGCTCTATCCTCTTTCTCTCATGCTATATGATTTTATTTAATATATCATGATATTTATCATCCTTAAAAACATGCTCTCATACCTAAAAAATATATCTCTCTAGGTCGCACACCTTCCCTCCAAGAGCACTAGCTCAGAAATGAGCCAAACAAGCACTTAAATATGCTTTTCTTCCTTCCAAACCAAAATAGGTCGGTACTTCAAGATAATTTCAACCAAAATAAATATTTAAAATTCATAAATTTTTATTACAATAGTCACATATGACCCAAGTATTTCGCCCTATCCAAAAATCTTATTACATGTGCCAAAAATGGCTCAAAACCCCATGGGCACAATCTTAAAATTTCCCTAACATGTGTACCATAATTTTGCATGACCAATTAACCCTTATAAAAAATTAAAATAACATACAAAATATATGCATTGTCTCAATTAATATCAACCAATTAAATTATTTCATTTATTGGGCCGAATTCTCTTTAGAAATCTTAAAACAACTGTTTCCTACACCCTTTAGAACCCTAGGAACTTCATCTCATCACCAATTCACTTATTATAACCCAAAACATGTCATGCAACCACTAAAAATAAATTTCCTTCCAAGTATAACACTTTTAAACAAGTGATAAGTCATGAAACATCTTTCAATTCAAACCACAACAACATCTGCCTTCACCAGATCAACCTTACAAAAATGCTATTTCCAAAGGTTAGCTCATAAAATAAATCATACATGTATTCAATATATACAAATTGATTGATTGGATTCCAAATTCATCCCTCTTAACTCTTCAGGTGATAGAAATAATCACCCAAAGCATCTCATGCTTCAACAAACATCAATCTTGCACAAAAATAAATCATGTCTTGAACTACCAAAAATAATCTTACTCAAATAATTGCATGGAAACCTTGTCATATAACCTCATAATGAGGCCATAATTATATCACTATAAATAAATATGAATCCTATTTCAAAAAAACAACTTTAATCATCTTAAGAATCCACCTGTAGCTCAAGTTATAACAATTTCATTGAACCTTGCTATTTGAGATCCCAAAACTACCCTTTGACCGGTCAACCTATTTGAACCTCAAAACCTCATGAAATTGCATGAACATGTCTTGAAACACCATGGATATATATAAAATATCCCATACATCATGAATCATCAATTTTTCATGTTACTCCTTTGCACCATTTTGTCTTGAAACCTTATTCTCTAGAAACTTATATTTATAGGTGGGGCCCACATATCACCATGACCTCAAACTTACATTTTTGGAAATAATTAGGATTCCTCTACAACATCTAATCATAAAGTTTTTAATACAAATCAAAACTAGGTTACTATGCTTCACCTTTTGCAAACTGCTCCTAGCTAGGGTTTAACTATAGTTTTAGACCTCTTTGCCTTATTGACATTCATTCATAAAAACGAGATGATAAAAAAAATTTATTTTTGTGAAACCTTATAAAATCACCTTAGAATCGTCTCTAAAATCCACAAGGTACCGTGAAAATCAAACTATTCACAATGAGCATCTGAAGTTGTACTTCGAGCTAGATTTTGCCTTGTTTTTGACCTTGTCTTACCAAAATAGTTATAACTTGAAAAATACAAATAATGGGAACCTGAAAGTTTTTTGAGATCACTATGAGACATCAAAATAACATCTAAAATCATCATAATTTCAATACCATTTATAAATCTCTCCATTCAATCTCATTTTCATAACTACACCTTAGGGATTCTCACTATAGAAACTAACATCAACTGAAATAGTACAATAGATGAACATGAAGCCACTAAAAATTATTAAAAAATTCTTCATATTACATGATACACTTGATATCATTATTCCATGAGATAAAATGGATCCAATACACTCTGTCACACCTCCAAGCAAACATATCTACTCCCAATGAACACCTGTAACATGATAAACCACATGTACCTGCACTATGACACTAATGTGAGTGCCCAAACACCTGTAAAAAATTATATAAAACATGTCATCATGCATCCCAATAGACCAAGAATATTCTACCATCATGTAGTATCACTTAGGAACGTGTATAGGCTTGCTAGAATAAGCATGCATCACTGAATCCCAATGTTACATCTAATAAACATCTGAAACATCATGTTAGAACCAAATAAATCATCATGAAAAAATACTACAACATCCACTTTATGATTAATGCATGTTTTCATCAATGACAACACCTACTAGGACATCGTGCCAATAATCATCACCTTGACATGCTTCATTTCATTACAAATATATCTGGGTGAGACTAGCTAACACATGTCCCACCAATGGACCACATAACTACAATGTTCTCATATAACCATACATGCAATAATGTCACTACTACTAAACCAATTCCATGGTTCTCTAATGTAAACATGCATAAATCCACGTATAAGTGGGATAGTACACATCAACCCCTTACCTATCGACTCCCATGCTCCTTTATGGATTGATATATCTGCAATATATTATACAATATAAATATACCTCCAATATATATGGCCATAAATGATTCTAACACCACATCAATATACTTCATCAATCACAAAACATTAGACGTAACAATGGAGCTCAATCTAATATTAGGCTCCCTAAGACCATGACTCACTCGAAATCTTTGTGCCTATCTCATCTGATATGACATGTTTAGGGGTAGTACCTGTATAATCTCACCTATAATAGTTAGTGTCAATAATTTGTATACATCCTCAAAATTCACTATCATCTCCTCCTTTGGGAGCCAAAACGTGAAAGTATCAACATTCCACCACTCACACAAAGATATCATCAAAGGCATATTTAGGGGCACTTCCCCCAATTAAGCCACATGTTGTAATTTGGCTCTATTAAGCACATTCCATCCTATATAATTTCAAATCAAAGTGAATAAGTTTGTCATGTGTTGACTACCATGGAACTCCTATATGTGGATGTCTCTATGTAAACATAAATGTATAAAAAAATTGTGGTACAACATCACAAATACTATAATATATCATCATACACCAATACTACAACAAAAAATCGTATACACATTACCTTAAATAGAAAACACCCACATTTGGAACATTTTTAACAATTTTATGTATGGATCCTATCCAGGACCATATAGTTTAGGGGTGGAACTATATAGTTCTGTATTATTTTGATCTAAGGAAAAAACTAGACCATTTGGTCCGGTCTCATCCATGTATGCACAAATTCAGAAAAAAAAAATGGAAATTTCAAAATTTTAGGGAAATCTTCCCTATTTTACATAAATTCAACACAATTAAATGCACTTCCCAACTTTTTCTTCGTCTATAACTGAATTGCATCTCCCACGTGCTCAAATCATGTAAACACGACCTCTCTAGTTCTTGTTATTGTTGGAAATTTTTCATTGATGTCAAAGTAGTGTTGTGCATTATTGGAGCTTGTTGTGTATTTTAATTGATGAAAATGATGTCAAATGATGCCTAGTGATGTTTTCAAAGTCTACATGGTGGAATTTTGTTGTTTATGAGGTCATTTTGAGTATAAAGAGAGATAGAGAATTTAAATACAAAGAAGTTTTGTGAGATGGCATGAAAATGGTAGCTTAATGAAATGAGTATGTACATGTATATAGAATTTATTTGAGCATGATAATGTGGGTTAGAATGCATGAGTAGATGTATGTAGGTCATTTTAAAAAAGAAGAATAAGATGTAGAAGATCTATATGAAGAAAACATGGAAGATTTTTAAAAGAGTAATTGAAGGAGAAAGCTTTGGAATCTATCCGAGGTTTGTTTGAATGATTCAAATTTTGTCTAAAGTTTGTGGGTTGTCTTGGTATGGGACCAGAAGTGTTGGTTGGATGATGTAATGTATCATTTAGTGTCTAACATGATTTATTTGAAGTCTATCTAAATTTTTTTCTATTTTCTTTGGAGTCTAAACTAAATACTTTGGAGTCTATCTAAAGACTGTGGTTTGCTGTGATCTAGGACCAACATTTTTAGCTAACTATTACAATGCATTCCTGATTTTTTTGGATCAATTTTTGTGATCATGTTTGGCTGACCTTCAAAGGATTTGAAATAATATTAGTGTTTTTCTTGTTGTTGGTTAACAATCTCTATTTTTGGCACTAAAATATTCCATATGTTCTATTTTTTGGCCAACCTGGATACTTTGCTGGAGATAATGGATATGTAAAGATGAAAGTGAAAACTGATAAGAAGAAGATAAAGAGTAAACTCAAGTAGATGGATATTGAAATGACATAATTGGGTCATGATAGTTCTGAAGAATCCTATGGTGTGGTCACTCCATGTTTTTCATATATTTTTGCATGTATGGCTGACCCATATGTTGTTATACTTACATGATCGCCCTATGATAATATGTTCTTTACTTTTTGTATGACAACCTAATGCATCAAGGCCAACCAATATGATTTTTTGAGCTTAACACATGTATATAAGTAACACAATTTAAACCTATTTGAGAAAGGAGAGATTATGGAGAAAAATGTGAGCTAGAAGAGATGGCAAGAGGTGCATGAGGTCTTAAATACCATGAAGAATGCATACATGTTGAAAATATGAAGGTGTCTAGATGTGAAAGGGCTTATGTCTATGATCATGAGAAGGTAAATAAGATAATGAGTGAGTGAGAAAATAAGGAATTTTGAATAGTCTTCACAAGTAGCAAAGCAAGGGTACAAAGAGGAATTGATGATTAAGTATCATAGTATGTGTTATATTCCCGAGTACATAAAATATAAAGAGAATACCATAATAAAGAAGAGAGGAAGATAAATAAGATCAAATAAGTCCATCATTTTTTGAGATATAAACAAGAAGAGGTGGAAAACATTCTTAGAGGGCTAAGTTGGTACTTGGTCTTCCTTATAGAAATTTGTGACTCACTAAAACCATAGGGGGTGGTGCCTCCTTGCAAGTGGGTGATTTATAAATACATGTTAGTTCCTGATAAATCAAGGGGTTGGTTCCTCCTTGCAAGTTAATGCTTCTTAAATTCTAGTTGGTGTCAGATAAATTAGCGGTTAGTGCTCCTTTTGGATTTGGTGCTTCACTAAATTTTGATTATTGTGTATTAATGCAATGATCAATGGTTTTTCTTCCTCTTGATGGTTTCCCACCTATATGATATGGTCATATGTTATCTATTATTTCATATTCATATGGATGGTTTTTATGTTTCTTTATTTTTTGCTAAAATAGTTGACATTACTCATTATAGTTAAGGAATGTTGAATGGTTAAAAAAAATTGAAGTAAAATTTTTGAAGACACTGATTCATCCCCCCTCTCAATTAATTATGCTTCCAACAATTAGTATCAGAGTAGGTCTTTTGGATAAATTCTAAGAGATTAAAGGTGATCCTAGAAGCACAAGTATGGCTAATAAAGTTTAAAGAGGTTTCTCTAATAACAAGGCTCCTCTCTTAAATGGGAGTATTTATGCATTTTGGAGTCATAAGTATGATGATTTATCTGAATTCATTAGGTTATGACATATGAAAATTATTTTTTGACTGGTTTTATTATTCCTACCACACCCCCAACTGATGTAGCAGGAAAATCAAGCTTATGAAAGTGATTCCAAGGCTATGAATTCTATCATATGTGATCTTTCAGAAGTTGATTTTGTTAAGGTCATGTATTGTGATAAAACCAAAGGTATGTGGGATAAGTTTAAGACCATTTATGAAGGAGACACCAAGGTCAAGTTAGCCAAGTTGCAAACCTACAAAAGACAGTTTAAAATCCTAAGAATGAAATAATATGAGAACATTGTAGCCTATCTAATGAGATTTGATGAAGTAATCAATATCATTATAGGTTTATGAGAAAATATGGAGGAATCAATAGTTTTTCTACGAGGTATTAAGGTCCTTGAAACCCAATTTTTATCATAAGGTCTTAGTCTGTTGAAGAAGCAAAGGATTTGAGCACCCTATAGATGAATGAGCTTCATGGGATCTTGGAATCTTATGAGATGAGATCAAAGGATGGAAAACCCCCCAATAAGGATGTTTATTATCAAGGTGGAAAATAAGGACACAAGGTAATAAAGTACAACGATATTTATAATTCATAGATTGATGTTGAAAATCTATAAGCCATGTTTGCTAGAAGACTAAGGAGAGGATCAAGTAGGTACAAACGGTAAGATTCCCTTTAAGTGTTTTGAATGTAGTAAGATTGGTCATTTTGGAAATATATGCCCTAACAAGAATAATGATAATCACGATGAGCATGATGAGAAATATGATCATAATGATGAAGTACAAGAAGTATAATAAGCGTGATAAAAAGGAGTTCCAAGAAGCATGATGACATAGAGAAGATCA